>OX453252.1:13106528-13706528 GCA_949709985.1 Luffia ferchaultella | reverse complement strand
CAGTGAAGAGACACGAACTGATGATAATGATGATGATGACTTCGAAACGAGAAAAATGTGTATATATAAAATGGCACCTCGGATGACATTCACGAACAAAATCATTCATATACATTTTGTAACGTCTAAAATTGTACGTAAATTAATCTTAAGTAGTAGACATTCAATGGTCGGTTACGACAGATGTCCACACAAACGGATGGACGGATATCACAGCATCAAAATGGTTATTTGTTTTATGACAACACTAAAAACTGATAAACAGTCGTGACAGCTCGAATCCAAAGAGAATTAATCCAATTAAAGTTTAAGAAAATATCGTATTAGATTATTAAGTTCGATAAGTCTATTAAGTTTGTTAAAAGCAATTCGAATACAGTCTTATATCAAATACGTTTAGGACAGCGAAAGTTTTTTAAAAACAAAACAACACCTTCCTACATACTTTAAATTAATCGTAACACAAAGGAGTAAATTATTAACAGTTCAAATATGAACTGTCGAAACTTACTTACTCGAAACAGAATAATTACGGAAAATTATAACCGGTCGCGCCGGCAGTCGCCATTAGTGTGTCAAGCGAAGCGTTCGCAGCAGTTAGCCCTCTATAATTAACGCCCCGCGACCAAAGTATCGACTAAACAATCAATAGACCGATCTATAGAAAAGAACACAAAAGCTCGAGTAGATAACAATCCACACCCTCGCGTCTTACCTCACCCCGCTACCCCACCGCGTCCCGCTCATTAATAATATCGACCCCCGGTTTCACTAATTATGTGTGTTGCGAACGATGCATAATACCACAATGTGTGAGTCGGTGTACAGTAAAGTTACTTTAGGCGGACTCGACGTATTCTCGAGAACACGAAACATACTACCCGAGAACGCATGAAATTCCTCGACCGCTCGAGCGCTCGCGAATTTTTTCTATATTCTAAGCTGTCATCGCACTGTAACCCCTTACGTTGTGGCGATACACCCACATAATAACACACACACATGTACTCTCGCATATGCATACGCGCACACACCCCGTTAATGGGTGAAGATAGCCCGCATTAAAAGTATTAGGAAAATAAAATCAATAAAATCGTATTGAACTTATAGAGGCGGATGATATAGTTATTTTCTATGTTCCGTGCGTGCGATCGCGTGCGGGCCCGCGTTTGTGATCGCTGAAATGTTAATCGGTGTTAGAAGTTCGGAGATTTTATTAAGGGCGACTCTAATTTCGTGGAATCGAATTCCAACAACGACGAAGATTTTGAAAATAGTAATTCTATTTGGGAAAAATTTAATGTGGGCATCTCTGTTAGAGGTGCCGTGTGACGGTATTGTACGGAGACACGCGTCCCAAAAATACTGACTCGCACAACGAAAATAAGTAAAAATACTATTCATACTTAAGCAGTTTTGTCTCAGGTTTGTGTTATATTACAAAGCTGTTAAGTTGTTGACCCCTTTCCCTTACATCTTTGGTATGATGTGATTTCGTATTTTAGAGTTTAAGTTTTGAGGTCTGTCTTAAGTATGCAACATACTCCATACTTGAAGGGGACAGCGTATCCGCCTACATGTCAACTCTTACCTACTCTAATAATTTGTGGACCACAGCATACAGTTCCGATAACTAATGTCGCAACATTCAATACCCCTTACTTGACAAAGTAAATTATTTATTTCTATTTTGGCGTGTAAATAATTTACCAAATAAATGAAATATTACTAAAAATAAAAAGTGAAAAAAATATTCCTAATTAGTATTATTTAATAGTGTAATTATTGCCATAAATAATATTGTTAAAAAAAATTATTTTTTTAGACGTCAATTACTTTTCGTATTAACCAATACTGAAGCATTATTAGAAATAAATTTAAACAATGACATGAATATTTTGCTAGTGGAATCAAAGTAAAACATCAAATATTTCGTATTGTAAGAATCAGTAGTCAAAACGCATCATTTTGCAAAAAGGACGTACTTTTACCAATCTAAATACCATGCGAACATGAACGAAAATGCAAAGAATTGACGATTTAACAGAATGTACCTGCAGATTGGTGACTTGAAAAAACCATATAAATAGCTTCTAAATAGATTTTTCGCATTTCGTAAGCACCCCTGAGTGTAAATTATTTCTAGGTTGTCGCATGAACCTCCTTACTGGCCTTCTAAAAAGGGATCGCCGGGGAATAGCAGACAGCAGCAGAATAACAGAATAACAAAACAGCGCTATAGTATATATCTTGATCGCTCATAAAGATAAGTTTCACGAATTTTCACAACAACGTTAAAAATAATGTTGCGACGTAGTATATTGGATTAATACTGTATATTAAGATTATAATTTATATTGTTTTCCAAATTAAGAAAAAACATAAATAAAATATATGTTTTTTGTTAACCATGAAAAAAACTACGCCAACAAAAAGCACACATGACATGAGTATACAATTGTTTGTCTTGAAATAAAAAAAAAAAATAAACATGACTTGGACATTTGCACATACTCGGGAAACAGGAAATATACCTCGTAATTTTTTTTTATTAATCTTTCATATTACGCGCATTTTATTGACGTTTTCGTTATGTTACATGACATATTTCTGTCACAGTCTAGTAATCCCCATACAGATAGTCATCGGAGGCGTTGAAACAGAGCAATCGTGCGGTGAGGTGGTGGTGGTGGTGGGGGGGGGGGGTTTACGCTTTCGGTCGATTATAAAATATTAAAAATTTACTTACACTTATTTTATTAACTTATCTTAATTTTGAATAGAGATTCGTAATTGGAGTTCACGCGGCCCTTATATATCGATTTCGAAAGCAATCGGTTCAGTAAATGAAAAGTTAGAAATGGGTGTCCCTTTTTTCAAATTTTTATTACATTTGAATTAATTTTTGTTATTTAGGTAGTGCGGAATCTAGGAATGAGCGCTCGCGCGGAGATCAATCAATGACCTAAGACAACAGAGAGAGTTTTTTACTTCTGGTCAAATTATTTGCGTCATATACAGGTCGGTATATATTCTCTCATGTTACAAAAAATAATAATTAAATACCCACTACCTTTAGCGCGTGACAACCCTTACACAATCAAGATGACGGCGGCTTTTTCGGCAACATCAAAAGCGATGACTGACTGTATGGATTATTAGACTGTGCTTTTGTCATGTTTCTTTTCGGTTAGCACCGTTTTCAATTTAAAAAAAATACAACATACGCTAGCTTGTCATTTTTAACTGTATATAAACGAAAACAAGTTAACACAGTCATCAAATGTTAACTCAATGACACGATAGAAAATAATTAATAGTAAATATTCTACAACTACATAGCGATCGAACGATTACGAAAACTCTAATATCGGTCAAGTTATCATTACTTGATGTTAATTATTAATCCGAAGCCTTGTAATACTTCTGTTTGGATTAATAATTACTGTTAATTACAAAGTAATACGAAGGATAGTGACTGGATAATTAGTTGTATTCTATAAAACGCTTATTGGCAAATTTCCATACAAACGACGTTAACTGTTGCACCCCATTAAACCTTAACCAATTGGCGGAAAAAAATTACTTGGTATTCAGATCAACAAAAACTATCAAAATATATAAAAAATTAAAAACGTATACACCTGGTTTTCGCTGATTTAAACATCATATTTTTTGTGCCGATCGGTTAAGGTTTATTAGGGTGTAACCGTTATCGCCATTTGTATTGAAAGCCAATAACACAATCCTCTTAAAACGCTTATTTGCAACACAGTCTAATTTAATTGTAAATTGTCGTTATAAAGATAAGTTTTATTAAAATTGATTAAAAACTACAATAATAATATATACACAATTTTTTTTATTATTTGAAAGCAATTTTCCATTTTCAAACAATTTATGACACAGATTCTAGAACGGAGTGACTATTTTTATTAAATATTTAATGACATATTTCATATACATATAATAAGTGACTATAAATTGGTTTAGCTAAGAGGTAAATGCGCTATAGAGTCGAAGCGTGCGTGTGTGTGTTGTGCAAGGTCAGGGTTGCCGCAGATCAATGGCTCGGACGGCCGCACTACAATGTTGACATCCCATCGCATCATGTCTGGCACGCTTAACTGATTAATCATTATTAATAATTATCGAATATTTAAGCAATTCATAAAATTATTGTAATTCTTATTAAAATTGCGTTTCACTTCTAACACATCAAAGAATGTTTTTTTTTTAATAGGTTTACATGTGTAATACTATTGAGTATTGACGACCGCTTAGCCTAGTGGGTAGCGACCTTGCCTACGAAGCTGGGGGTCCCGGGTTCGAATCCCAGGTCGGGTTAGTATTTATATGATGAATATTGATACTGGTACCGGGTCTTGGTTGTTATATGTATGTGGTGTCTTCGTTTGGTAACCAAAACACAAGCTAATGCTTAGTTTGGGGCCTAAACGTTGTTGTAATGCATACGTTATTATTATTATTACTATTATAAGTCATATTTTTTAAAATATTATACATAAACCGCATACACGTCCATACATAAAATTAAACATTAAATAGGAGAATTCGTGTAAGGCCGAACTAGCGGCGTACACAAAACATTCGATTTGTGTGAACACAAAACGCACGTCCGACATGTTATAATTGAAACAGTATAATTAATCAAATGACTAATCAGTGTATCGAATAAAAACAGTGTAATGACCCGTTTCCTAAAAATCGATCGTCGTGACGTCATCGCCGCTGGTGTGCAACGTCACCGCATAACTAGTGCTGTGTACAATAAAATATCGATACTATAATAACTTGTATATTTCGATGTTTAGTTTTTTACGTTTACATATCACATATAACCTAGGAAAAGATAAGTAATCAAGCAATTGGTCAAACTGAAACAATATTTGGAAAATGTAAAAATATGCGTCTCATTAAGTTTCATGTCTTACTATGTTTTTATTACAAATAAATATTACGTATATATACGTAATAGTCAAAATGGTTTCTAGAGGAATTTGTATACTAAAAACGTAATTGTGTATATTGAAGATCGTAGGAATAAACTCGAGTGCTTTGCGTGTCTTGAACTGTGACATAGTAGGTTGTATCGTACATATTAAAAGAATCTGTAATTAACTTTTTTGAGACATATTCAACGTTTTAAGTATCAATAATTTATATATTTTAACTATATTATTTAAAGAAAAATTTTATACAGCCACATTGATTCATTCATGAAGATATCAACGAAATAAATTTGATCAGGTCGAAGTAGTGTAATTCATCCACCATTCATCCTTTAATCATGACTTTTTTTTAGGCTGTTTTATTTTATCATACGACGGTGTGTCGTTTTGTCGTATCCGAACGCATACTTCACTCCCGCGGAGATTGCAATAGTGATATAACAAAAAAATAAATAAAAAATTCACGCTGCCCTGCCCTGCCTCAAAAGTTTATTAATTATTTTTGTGATAAATATATTTTATCAAAAATCTAAAAAAATATAAAGTTTAACCTCTCAATAGTAAAAAAACTATAAAGTTAAAAATAAGAGTTCAGGATATGACTTTCTTGAGTATTAATTTTTTTTTTCGAAATCTAATCCGGAGTCAGAACTCCCACATAATGCATTATTCTTATAATTTTTCATAAATAAACTCCGATGTTTAATTGACATTATTATTCCGTATTTTACATTTCAAGCGTTATTCTTTAATCCCTCAATTTAAATAATATTAAATGTAGTTTCCTAAAAATAAATTACGAAGGTTTTATTTATAAACCTTTTTAGAGTCCCGTACATGTTATGAAAAACTGGGACCCTTATAAGATCACTCATGCTTGTCTGTCCGTTTTTACTAGAGCCAAAAGTAGATTTTTAGTATATAAACAAAGTTCCAACGTATAAAATTATACAAATTCTAATATAAAAAGTAAATTTCGGATAGCAAATAAAAACCGTATAGCGTAAAATTTTGAGAAAAATGCGAGGTATAGTAGAGCCTCACTTATAGTTTATAGGTAACAAATAGAGTCAGATTTAAAAACTGTAGTAGGCTAGTAATAGTTCACGAGAGTCCGAGTTGCACTTGACAGGTTTTCATGTGATGTTGGCTCTGCGTTATCATCTTCAAATGTAAAATATTTTGTGATCATATTATTAGCGTCAATGTGCCTTATATACATCGCAATACATCACTAGTCAATGATAGGGTGGGTTCTTCTCGCGGGCACAAAAAAAAAGTGAAAAGCAATCAGTGTGGCATAATTAGTGCGTTGTAAGTATGGGGCGCGTCGCCATGGCAACCGCGCCATTCCCGACTGCTTACCCGACGCGTTAATTTACAACAGAATTAATCGAACGTCCGTTATCGATTAGTTGTAGAACTGCCCTTCTGATAGTTTTATACAGTTGTAAATAACGGAATAACTAATTTAGATTTCATATAAATTTGAAAATCGCTCGAGTGCGATTTGGCGTAACAATAGATATTCGCACTATGCCATAGTAACTATCGAATTTTATTCCATTTTTGATGATTAAAATATATGTTGTTTTTTTAACTGTTTAATTTTAATTCAATATTGATATTATGTGATTTTATTCAACCACTTTTTAATTTTTCTCTATTGTTTTTTAGAAGCTAGAGAAAGGGTTGCAAGTTTTTTCTCAGTTTTAAGATTTGATAATCATAGAACCCTCGTGTGCATAAGCCGTAATGTGTTCGTCGGTTGGTTCGTGTGTCTTATCATAGCCTCATATAAATAATATGGTACTACTTTGAATCTTGCTGCTTGAATTAAAGCCATCATGTATTTAAAATATATGATAACTATTTACTATATTTTAATGGCTATATTTTTAAGATTCAAACCCTGATCATTATTTTTAGAATTCCGTACATCCGTGATGAAAAAAATGAACTCTTATACGATCAATCTAGTGCCTATCTATCCATCAATCACAGCTCATTTTCTTCAAATCAACTGGATGCGCAAAGTCAAAATTTGGTATCTACAGATACAGAGTTAGGTGACTCACTCATTGGTTTGTGGCGTAAATAAATGATTTTTTTTTCGAAGTTTAAATATCTTCTTTTTTAATATAAAAATAATGTTAAATTATTATTAACATATTGCATTCGAATTCATACTTCCGTATTTCTTGAACCATTGAATCTAAAATTTTGGACAAAATTGTAAAACTGATACTTCGTAAGCAGTAGAGGGTATTTCTACGACCTACACAAAACAGGGTTTCACTGATCTTACTTGAAAAATATGCAATGGAAATTTTATTCCTTTAGTACAAGATGTGTATATAACTGTTATTAAATGTAAGATAATTGTATTAAAATACGTAATTTATATATACCTACCATTAAATCATACGTTTTCATTGCATCCGGTGGGTGCGACCACGTTATTTTTTTTCGAAAGTCATACAATATAAAAACAAGTATAAAAATCTCTATCAAATTAATATTTCTTCATACCTGATACTCTGTACTAATAATTAAGTAAGATCAAACAAACAAATTTTAAATAAATGCACGTTATATAGGGAGGTACATGTTTGAGGACAGAAACTTATCTTTACCGTCTTTTGAAAGAAAATAGTCTATGTATAGATGTCTCATTCACTCTAACGAGTCCCTCCACCCGTGAAAGATGCGCAAGTCTTCCATTGTGCTCGGAGTAATGCCCGTCAATGGAGGTGTATTGTGTTATCAACATAGCAAGTGTTATACAATCTTAGTTAAAAAGTGTTGTTTTTTTTGTTTTTTCGTCTTTTTCTTGTCCTTACCAGTTTTAATATGTCTTTACCAGTTTTAATATGTCTTTACCATTTATACTATTTAACATTTAAGATTTTTAACATTTATTTAATTTAGGTTCATATAAAAAAAACTTTTTTATAGTTTTGGGGGTTTTATACCACCTAGTATTTAACTTAAGAATGTTCTATTGGTATATTGGTGTCTTCAGCTGTTTTTGACTTCTTTTTACAAGTTAATCGTTGCTAAATATTTCTCTAATACATGAACATAATGAGTGCACCGTGGCTTAATAGTTTTGCAAAATACATCTATTATCCATAATGTATACAAATAGCCTGTTATCTGAAAGCTTTTACGAAATTGCTAAGTATCTGTATTTTAGAGAAATACCCTAGTATGCACTAATAATAAAAATTATCACTGTTACATTAAATGACACATTTCCGAACATGAATGTAATAAAAGCTCTGTGAACGACTAACGAAGGACTGCGTAAGTATATGTGAGTGGTATAGGCTTCTCAAATGGTAAAAGAATACGTTAGAAAAAACAATTAACTGCTTCGTGTTTTAAACCAAGGTTCAAATTTTAGTCAGTTATACACATTAACCAAAAAAATATTTAAAAAAATCCTAGTCATGTAGCGCTTTTGATTCCACGCATTTTGACAATTTGACGATCGTTCATCGTTATTTTGAACTTTCACCAAGAAGGCCCTGAGACGACTCGGAAGACATTTTCAGTGTTCAAAAGTTATCGTTTACATTTTGGTAATTTACAAGATAACGTTTTTAGTTTTGGCACTTTAGGGAACGTTTCTTTGACACCTTAACACGCTTTTTATTTCGAAAATATAAATAAAATTATATCAGTATTTAATTTTTAACGAATTCCACTTGGTACTTTATCTGTGAACGGAATTAAATTAGTGAATCCCCAAAAATAGGTATCTACTTTTTCATGTGCATGATATCAAATTGTACTAGGTCATCAGCAAATTACAAGAGCGAATATACATAATAACATATATCTATCAAGCAAATAAGTGTACATAAAGTTTTAAATAATAAGTGTTTTTTTTTCATAAAATTGTCATTTAAATACACTATTTAAAATTAAAAGAAAATTTATATAAAAAAAGTACACGTATTAAATCCATTTGTATAATTTACTACTCATATTAAACAGGTAGCTTACTTCACTTTGTTGCTTTAACGACCCACCAATTTCATTACTCATAGACCCCATATGGTATTATGTTTTTTTAACTCGACCATAATGAAGTATCCCACTTTTTAACCACTTTTGTGTTCGAAATTCGATAATTTATCGCTGAAATAATATAATTACGGATCGGTCGAGACCGGAACACGCGAATTATCCAAGAAATTAAAGCGGGAACATTTGGTCTGCGCGAGGGCAAGATGGCGGGTGCTTGCATCCGTTCGATTTTGAATAATTGCCGGTTGTAATTATTTGTTTACACTACACTGGACATTCACAATTTGTTATCATTCTCGACGTCAGATAATGAATAATTTCAAGCATAGTCATTGTTATAAAGGGGTCGAATATAAGAAAAATTATAATAATATTTGGGCTCGATTCAATTTTCAAAACTGTATTGTTGAATCTGTATAGGTACCTAATTATTTTTGCTAATCGTGGCAGACCAAACGTCTTCGAAATTGTTCACACTTCATTTTAGCATAAGAATTCTCTATTAATGCAATGTTCCAAAAAATAATTTCACTATGTTAATTTATTTCTCCTGCAAACTTTAAACTAAACAGCGGCATCAGTTTTAGAAGTAAAAATGAAATCAGATATCGCGTGCTGCGCGGCTCCGCCCGAGTGCACCCGAACTTTCTTTATAATTACTTAGAATTAACTCAAATGAGCATGTCACAGACAAATAGTCCGTTCAACTTGTTTGAAACTGCTTTAGTTTTTAAGGTGATAATTTGTTACTTGAACCAGTTGTCTAGTTAGTATGCATAATGAAAATTTCATATCTTGTAGGGTAAACTTGGAGGCAAAATAATGAGTGTAGAGTGAGATTACAATAAAGTATTTTCTTTTTAGAAATGTAGACAAATTAAACGTTCAGTTGAATAGAGTGCAGCATATTTATGAGAAATATGGCTATTTTATGCCAAACATCTATAACTATACCTTTTAAAAACCTCTTAAATGACTATCAAATCGATATATTATCTAGGACAGCTACATAAAATTAAATTAAAATAATAACATCCAATGTTACGTCTAATTTTGTGTCAATTTCACTCGGAACAATTTAGATTAATAATAATTATATACCTGGGACATCCCACTCAGCGCCATCTAGTCTCAAATTAAGTAAAGCGTATATTATAGGTACAAGACAACCGATATACATCTATGAATGATTTTTGTAATATACATATATATGTTATTTTGCATCCGGTCACGGAACAAGTAGATATGTCCATGCACACAAATATTTGTCGCGGGCGGAAATAGAACCCGCGAACTTTGTTTCTGCAGTTAAGTTCTTTAACCATTCGGCTAATCGGCCAGTCATTAAAATTGTAGTACAGGATTTAATATTAAAAGTATTTTGAAACGTTGTTCTGAATTAAAATATTACACACTGTGAGTTGGTTCTTAACTGTAAGCTATAATTGTTATTGGAATAAATAAATAAATATTCATTGAGTTTTTTAAACTCGTATGAACGGAACAGAGAAAGTATGTCAAGGTAATCGTCTAATGAAGGAAAACGAGGATAACAGTAACATCCCAGTAAAAATTTCTTGAAGGGACTTTAAAGCATCATCCAAGAAATGAAAGACTGGTAAGGACGAATACCTACCCAGTAGTAGATGGTGATGTATGCATCAAGATGTACTTGGTATTTTTAGGGACACCTATGTGGATGCCACTGAACTATGTGTCTACTAGTAGAACAGGCGACACGAAAAAAATATGTGCGCGCGGCACTATCACCTTGTTTCTACCACAATATTTTTTCTACCATGTATAATACACTGTATTATACATGTTATGCTTGGTTTGTTTCCATTAGAATACACAGAATTGCAAGTTTTTAGCAGGTATTATGCGTGTCGTGACATTACTTGTAGTTAAAGCAAGTATGGCGGCAACGGTAGAAAATAATGTACGTACAAAAATTTATTTTGGATGGTTTTAGTTTTGTGTTGATTAATGACGGACCTTAAGTTATGCCACTATCTTTTTTCTTCGCAACGATTGATTTTTAGAGGTTTTTAACACCCACGACGGCATTTTTGAATTGTGTTTTAATCACGTTTTTGGCAAGCGTTCGCAATGAGCATAGGCGAGTGACTAAATGAGTTGTTGCCGATCGGCAACAACATTCGACGCAAGCATTTGGTTTGCGGTGGTGGTGGTGGACGCAGACATATTAGTTCCATTAAATACTTAATAATTAATTAGTAAATTACATTATATTTATTCTTTATCCTTCAGTTTCAGACATTTTCTCACTTATTTAAATTTTGCTTTTCTATTGTGGGAAATGATATTTTGGATTTTGCTTTTTTTACTTTTTATTTTACCTAACTTGGATTTCATTATTGCAAAAAAGTCAATCTCAGGATTATTTGCCCTGGCTGAGAGTTAAAAGTTATAAATAATGTTGTATTTACGATTACAACTATGATCACACAAAAATAAGTAGGTATGTTTTGTATTTATTCTCCAATCTATTACATATTAGATGACACAATAACGTTTTGATTCCACCAAGTGTTTGAATTAATTAAGTCAACTTACCTGAGAATACGCAGCGTTGGCACATGACACAGTCGCCATGTGGTTGGTCAGCGATGAATGTCAATCATCAATATTCAATCCGAAACACTTAAAACTATTCAAACGGTTTGATTATTTAAAATTGTCAACGAAAACTAATTGAAAATAAAACTCAATAAACTTTTCATCAGAACATAATTTACGCTTTCATCAGATTTATGTAAGTATTAATATATTATTTTTTTTAAATTTATATTTGAAAAACAAAATGTCTGATGAGAGCGTGATTTTGAATGACATTAATCATACGAAAACAAATAATAAAATTCACTGCGAAAAGTTCAAATGTGAAATACTTCCTCTAAACAAAGGGTTTCGTGCATGCAAAAGTGCATTCCGAGGCACATACTTCTCGTCGCCCGGCTTGCATCGAGTTTTTTTTTTTATTATTCGCTACCTTGAATACCAGGCTTCTCGATTTATCGATAAATACGTATGATATCGTCGTGTTGGGTGATCACGATTGCCTTAGCGATCATAAATATAAATAAAAACTGCGTGTACTCTCGTACGTAAGGGCCAACTTAAAATTAATATTTAAAATTATAGAATAGTTATTTTTGAACATTTACAAACATATTTAATACGGAGCACGTGATATCAAAAAGTAGCAACGAATGATTTTTTGTGTAAAATTTACTTAACACTTTTGGAGCTTTTGAAAAAAAAATCTACTGTCCGTCAAGCCATTCGTATTTTAAAGCTCGTAAATCATTCGCGAGACTAATTAAAACGAACTTTCGAAGATTGGAAAATTATATTAGTCGAATTGTTAACACGCTAACAAAATTTACGGCGCGCGCATCCCGTCGGCGACTCAGTTTCAAACATTCTAATTTGCTGACCGAACGAGTTCACTGTAACAAATATAAACCGACTATAAAAATAACACCTTAGTCGAAAAAATGAAAAAAAAAATTGGAAATCGATTTTTCGACCTCATCAGATGGCCGGCGATGCCCTCGTACCCTCAGAGCCTGTCAAACTAGCAATTAAAATACCATATACGTAAGCAAAAATGCCCCCAATTTATGATTGAAATTATTCAAATTAATGTCGCGTCTTGACAGCGCGCCACTTAATTATTGCGTGCGAGCTCACACGCGAAATTTTGTTATTTTTATGTAGTAATATTAACATAAGTGGTTTAGTTTTGTGTACGACACGTGTGCAGTAATGCTACAGCTGTTACTGTTTTTAATTAGACAAGGTTGCTGGCATTCACTTTAATTTTGATTTTAAAAATATTTTATGAAACTCGATTCACTGATTCATAATTATGTTACATCTACGTTGATATTGTCTCGTCAATATATGGTTCATTTACCTTCACTATTAAAGTGCTAATACAAAATAAAATATTCTCGACCGTACGCCGTCTCGGTAACTGCGGTTGTCCTTCGAGAAATTTATTTTTAAAACTCTTAAAACCTCACTCTTTAAGCAATAAACGTAACATATTTGCAAAGTTACTAACGCCGGGTTTACAACGCGCCTCCCACTGACGATCGACACATACACCTTATCACACCTGCTAATTTTTTTACGCGCAAATGGTTTACGACAATAGTATTTTCATTCATCGCAAACCACGAAATTACTCGAAATGCACTTTCTAACGTACACTAAAAACGCCCTCGTAGAGTGTATTTCTTGATTCGAGGGAAGGAAAAATTATAGCAGAACTTAAGGTGAAAGAAAAAGTTTAAGTTAAGAATATACGGAAGTTAATTAGTGAGACGGAACGAAAAACAACCGTAACTGAGGGCGAAGTTAGCCGTTCTAGCGCGCCAATGGTACAGGGCAGGGCGCCCGTCTCCCGCCATTTGCATGCGGCCCGCCCGCCCAACAAGAGAAGGACACACGACCTACCCCCGACACATTATTTATTCCTTTATCTAATGCAGCAATTATTTAATAAAAAAAATCACTCGTTTCTCACATGTATCACTATTTTAAAATAATTTGAATATAATTAAAAGTTATTCAAATCATAATTTCAACTACTAAAAGAATTTTCTAGGCAAATTAAGCTGCGCCGCGCATCGAAAGGGATGAAAGTAAATTTATCGCCGTCGCCGCGGAAGCAACGTCGTTTGACAAGTGTATTTGGACGGAATTTCGTGCGGCGGAAAGAGTATGAATGAGAGAATATGATGTGTCTTACGCTTTAGTGACTAAATAGGAGATTTATTCCTTTTAAATATTTAATACAAAAGCAAAATGAACTCGTTCTAATTGACTTGTATCATTGAGATGAAAATATATGTGAGTTTAATTTGATTGTAATACGAAGGTGTTATTCATTGATACATGGATGCTGCATCATCATAGTTGTTCACGGTCCGCTAATCTTTGTGAAGAATTATCACATAACTCCATAGATATAATAGTCTCTTTCATGGTTTCACATTGTTTTTGTTTATATGAAATTATGCCCATGCTTAACTATGATGACACCTGTAATTATGTTTACGTATAGTTTATTAAGAATCAAAACCTTGTGTAAATAATATCATTATAGGAACTCAGTTATTTATTATTATTAGTTACTTTCAGTTTTTTGTTACGTTATTAAATTAACTAATACCTACTTCAATGGTAGGTACTTGTATTTTTATATTCACTGATTAAAAAGTTTGGTTTAAAAAGTTCATTAATGTTTGTTTTTGGGGACGAAAAAACTTAAGCAAACGTATACTGATAAGTAGATAATCATGTAGTAAATGAATTTGACAGCAGCGTTCAGTTTTAATGGAGTCATAAATGTCACTTTACAGTACCGAAATTGGCAAACGCAATTTCACGGATGTGAATACCGGCGCGTGGGGATTCCGCGGGGGTGAAGACCGGCGCGCGAGGACCTTCTCCTCCTGCACCAGCTAACTAGGGTATTAGTGTTTGGACGGTAAACGCAGAAGAGTGTTTCAATTCAATTCGTACTTTTATGACAATCGTATAAAATAGGTAAATAAAGACAGTAGATGTAGATAATTTTTTTTTAAAATATTAATTTGTTTTAAATGCGGAATAGAACATGCAAAGTAAGTAGTCCTTCCACAATATAATATTTAGCTTTTTCAATCCCGTTGGAACGATAAGGTGTTTTAATAATTTTTTTAGCTGTAATTCATCATCATCATCAGCCCATTTTTACCCCACTGCAGGGGCCTAGGCCTCCCCTTAGGTGAGGAGGGGGGCTTGGAGCTTAAATCCACCACGCTGCTTCACTGCGGGTTGGGGACTGTAACGACCGCCATCTATTGACAGCGTCCGGGACCGACGTAATTACTAAGTATTTATTAGCTATAAGTGTACTATGTTCAAATTTATTAACACAGAATTAGTTTCAAACAAATAATAAATAAATGTTAAAGCTCAATCTGATTTTCTTCAATTAATTAACTGCACTATACACCTTTTTTTATTCCGTTTCATGCGGTTGGTCCGGAAAAGAGAATGAAAGTTAAAATTTTTTTGTTAACTTTTTATTTATTTTGACGCTAGCTTTCCTTTCGCGACTTCGCCCGCGTTGATGACTATACAATAGCACTGATACAGCTGAAGAGACGCAACGCTCCAGGACACTGTAAGACTTTTCACATAATTCTGAAATTTAATTACCTAAAAAATATCTACACTTTTCATCAAAATCCGTTTAACCAGTTTAGCATAGCGAATAGCTACCCCAAGAAAATCGTAAATTTTCAGGAATAAAATGTAGCCTATGTTACTCTATGGTTCATAAACTATATCTATGCAAAACATCCCGTAAATCTGTTGCTGCGTAAAAAAAGGACAAACCAAGAAACAAACAAACACACTTTCGTAGTTATAATATTATACATAGTAGAGTTTTCTACCTAAGGCATCTACGTACATACGATTTTATATTTATTTGATTAAATTTATAAGTAACTGATATTGTATTAAAAAAGGAGAGTCTGACTGACAAACAGACAGGCAGACAGATAGACTGACAGACCGATTTCATTAGAACGAGAAAAGTTTTTGTTATTTTACAATATTATAAGTAAACAGCTGAAATATATGTATATGCTACATTCATATTACTTTCCAATCCATATTGATTTGACAGACGCGCAAAAATAACATGAAACATAATTTAGAGGAATTAAGCGTACTTGCATTCCTTTAAAACACTATATAGTGTCCTTATTTAACTCGAGTTAAAATTAGCAGTTTTCGCTAAGGTTGTCTCTAAAATAACTCGTGTGCCTGACAGAGTTTTATCGTTGCAACGTAAATAACCAAGTCCAGTCATAGCTTGCATGTGTTAATGAAAACACACAACATACAACATTGTAATTACGAAGACCACAAGATTTATTATAGTGGGATAGGAAACTAACCACACGCGTCTCGCAATCCCGTCTAAAAGATATCGCACAGGAAAATACCGCTTCACAAAAATACACCGTATTTATGAAACAATTAACACTATTTTCGGTAACGCATATTCACTTATATGACGTTTCGCCTCTAGACTGTCGTGTGCATATGCATTCTTTGTACTAGTGGACTATATGAGGCTAACACTACCAGTGAACGTGTAGTAGTTAATTTTTGCGCAAAGCCTGTTAGAAAGAGAACTCCGCTCATTTACAAATGGCTGTGGCAAGAGCAAGCGGGATAGCAATAGGGGTTAATTAATGAACGTGGAAGCCTGCGCTCTTTATTGCTTTCGTGGCTGGACGCTAAGACGTCGACGGTTAAGGAGTTTCCCGAGGAGAAAATAGTGCTATGGAGAGATAATGTTTATTTTTCCGTCGCTTCCGTAGTGAACTTAGAAAGAAGCGGCGTCTCAAAAAGAAATTTCGTGAAAATAGAGTTTTATGAATTTTTGACATACACTTACAGCGATACCCAATAATAATAAACCCTACAGTAATTCAGTAAATTGTTTATCAATTCAAAACTAAGAACACCTTTTAATATATGAATGAGTGAATTCACGAGAAGAGTAAAATTTAAATATTTTATTAAAAAAACAGATGGAAACAGGCCCAGACAGTGCGGTACCTTTCTAATTACAGCGCTGTCCGAAACTTCAGGCCTTCAAGTACATTTCATTAGACAGCGAGCTTCGGCCAGACGAACTCTTTTCTTGGGCGGGCGCCCGGCTAAACATCCAAACATCGCTGTTACCCTGCCGAATTGAAAACTAACTTCATCCATGGATTCCAAGTTTTAAGATGCACCTCTTAATCCAGAAGGGTTATTCGAGCCGGCCGGTATAACCATAAATAGTATACATTTAACACGGTTAATGTTTTCTTAATTTCATCCAGCTGCGTGTGCGAGTGTAGTGGTTAAGAAATTAAGAAAATGCGGCAACGTCGGCGGCCACTTAGGGACGTTTGCGTTAAGTGAGTGTATTGTCTACGGAGATGGCCCGCCTAACGATATGTGCTTTTCCGTTAATTAATTTAATTATTCGTATGAGGATATTCTTATGCTTCCATATAAACGAGAACAAAAGAAATTCATTTTCTTGATTGCATTTTTATATTTTATTAGTAACGTATTCACAGCGTTTAGAAGTAATTAATTGTGTAAATAATAGATTCAATAATATGAACACTTATTTATAAGATAGGTCGTTGTTCAAATAAACCTTAAAAAATTAAATTAAAAGTTTGAAAAACCCCCGACGCAAAAAAAAATAACTAACTTTTGAAAAGTGTGAAATAATACAAGTTTGTTCATTGTCTAATGATTTTTGATCGTTAAAGACGTCTGGGACCGCTAATTATTAGGTATTATAAGTTTACTTAGCGGTCCCAGACGCCGCGGCAGCAAGTTCAAAATTTTTAAACTTACTTATTTAGTTAAACTAATTCATACATGATCAGACAAAAAAAATATTTTCAAGTTTTTAGTTTACATTACGTTAGTAAATGTTTCTCATTCCATTTCAATATAGTGTACATTGTTCTACTAGTCAAGTCCTTTCATTTGCTATCCATATTGAGGGATTTGTGAAAAAAAATATATAATTCGCCATTTTGTAGTGGCGGCCATCCTGGATTTGAAATTTGTCATAGTTTATAGTATACTAATAGTCAATCCCTTTCATTTGATACCCATATTGATAGAGTAGCGAAAAAAAATTCCACCATTTTGTTGTGGCGGCCATCTTGGATTGATTTTCTTCAAATATAGCTAAGAACATTTCCGAGTAATTAACCTTCCATATAAAAAATCCGCATCCAAATTGGTGCATCCGTTTGTGAGCTACGATGCCACGGACAGATACACAGATACACACATACACAGATACGCACATACACAGATGTGAGTGCAAATGTGAGTGCAAATGTTAGTGTGTGCCTTAAAATTATTGTAAAGTCTAAAAACCCTTATTTATAGACAAAATAGTAACAGTAATTTTTAGAACTCAAATATCGACAAAATTACGCGAAACATTAGTTTTATGTAAAAGTAAAGGCAATGTAATGGGCTAGGAAGATAAACGATGGATGGAAAATGAGGACGAGAAGGAACTCTAGAAGGGTTGAGAAGGAGCGAGATAGAAGAGGGAAAAAGAAGGGAAAAGAAAAAATTGTAGAATTGAAAACAAAAATATCTCTAGTCTTTAGTTATTAAATGTAGAGAACTGCTAAGGGATATTGTAAACAAGATTCAGATGAGAATTAACAGAATATATTTGAAAGTAAAAAAGTACAATAATTATATCATTGTACTTGTTTACTTTCATTGTACTTTTATTTAATCAATCCAAAATAATGCAAAAGTTATTACTTTTAAGTCTCAATATTAAAGCCTCACCATAAAACAACCTTATGGAATGTCTCTGGTCATATATGCTTCTAAAGTCTTAAGTTTGAAGGAGAAAAAAGCACTGGTGGACATCTTAATGAATAGACACTTTCATAAAGGTTAAATAATCTAAAAATGGTCTTTAAAGCATGGTAATGTATATTTTTGTTAATAGTAAATAATATTCTAATAAAATTATTGATAGCAGGAGGTTAAAATATAAAACACATTGACTTATATGATTGGCTCTAACTCTAACCATCGAAGGAAAGATAAACAGAATAATAATAAGACACATAATAATAATAACACACACAATCACAACAACGTCTTGGCCCCAAACTAAGCATTAACTTGTATTATGAGTACCAAGCGAAGACACCACATACATATAACAACCAAGACCCGGTGCCAGTATTAATATTCATCATATAAATACTGACCCGACCTGGGATTCGAACCCGGGACCTCCAGCTTCGCAGGCAGGGTCGCTGCCCACTAGGCTAAGCGGTCGTCAAGAATACCTACAGCTAGTTAACTTTGTGTTTAATTCGCAACTCCGGTAGTGCAATACCTATTAGCTAGATAAACTCTAGTCTCATAATTCACTGGAATGCAATAATAACAGTTCAAGGGTGTTACCAAGGGAGGGACAACGACTCCACTCTCCCCCCGATCCTCCCCCGGATTAGAGATGGGATTACCACAACGGCCGCAAATGAAGAATTACAGAATGCAATAAATATATATACCAACATACTACAATATTATGATGTGAATGTACTTAGTAATTTGCTATAAGTACAACGAAAATTACATAATTTAATTTTAGTTGTTTATTTTATATATATAAACTAAAGCTTATCAACTTGGTTAATTGTATGTTATAAATGATTGATCACAAACAACGATTAGGCACTTCCATATGAGTTTAGCCATCAGAAGTAGGTATGGTAATATTTTAACTCTTAAATAAACCACGATAAACAAACCACCTGTCTTCCACTAGTTTATGTTGTTTACATACAGATTAATTCCATTAAATGTTACTCACCAAAGTAAGATCCAAACAAAACCTTTAAACCTACACTCGCAACATTAATTTCGCATATATTTAAGTTCATAAAATCACGTAACAGGCATCGTTTGTCGTAAATACAACAACGTTAGAGCAACACGGTTTATGTTTACATTCGGCACCGCGTCACATGGAGCCGAGTTTTGACAGATGATAATAAAGTACTAACACAAGCGCATTCACAATTACATAGGCGACGTTGCACGGCCGGGGCGGTCGCGCGGCTCTTTTGATATATACCATTAGTATAGTTTTTGAAGTTTTCGCGTTATTTTGCTTCGTTTTTCGTGTGTCCGTCACACAGTTTGCGTTAGCACTGACCACAGCTTAGGGCGCCGGCCGGCCGCTGTGTGCGTGCGAGCTTTCGCGCGACCCCGAGTGGGGGCGCGCGTGTGTGCGCCCCGGCTAGACTCATTGACTGCCGCCCTTATTGTATCAATGTGGAAAAATTCTGGAGACACAGCCGCGCTATTCCAAAGTACGCTATGGTTTATATCTTGGACTATAGGCATGCCCAATTCACCTACTGGGTTAATGTGTCTCCTGAAGATACAGTCATTCGTAGGAACAATAATTAGTGCGGGTGCTTAAGCTTTATGCAAAAGCTTATTATAAAGTATCGGACTACTTAGATGATAAAAATCCATGGGTATAAATCGCTCGCCTATCTGTTTGTTTCAATAACTTTAATTTTATGCATTTATTGTTAAAAAAAAAAACTGTTTATAACGTGGTTAAAAAAAAGCGTTCCTCGCTTTCATGCTTATTCCTTTGAGAGGAACCAGCACCTTTGTGATGACGTTTTTCAACAAAGTAATAAATTGTAATAAATTCACTCAGACGTATTTCAAGATTATGTTACGTAACTATGAAATAAAGATATTTGATTTGATTTGGTGCATTATTTTATTGCAAGCAATAGTCTTCTCTATTTGGTGTGGTTATTGTCGAGAATAAAGACCGTATTTACGTGTCCCTTTTGATTCAAATTTACGATTACATATATTGAAGAAGTTCATTGCATACTAAATGCGTATAAGTAGCTGTAAATATTTTATCTATTTCATCGAACTATAACAAAACGCAAATTATATATTTTAGACTGACACACACAGAAAAACCTACACAGAAAAGGTTCCTTGTCACCTCTGTCATTAATTATTACCGTTTTTTAAATTTTAATAATTAATTAAATTAAGATCCATCATGAGCAATATTTAAATTTTAATAATTTTAATTGACAAAACATAGGCATCAAATAACTTACAGATGAAACATGATTCGTCACCGTAAAAGTTAATGTACGACCTAAATTCACATGAGGTGTTTAATCAAATATTTAACGTGAAATATATCATTTTAAGTCAAAACTCGGCGCGCATTCTGCACTCCGATGCACATTTATCATGATGCAGCGAGCGGCCATGCGCAGGGAGTCCATTAAGAGATTTTTCTGAATCATAAATCTCACTTCGCTTCATCTCACCCAGATATGTATGAAGTACGCACTACACTCGTGGCGAGTTGTCGTCGCCCGATTCTCGTCTTTCTTTTAATCGTAGGCTGTTGGGGTTCGATTCAGACCTACACGATGTTCAAATGGAAAAATATTTTGCCTAGTGTACAAAATTCATTGTAATAGAATAAACTAAAACCAAGTTTGTCTACATTTTTAGTGTTGAAAAGTTGATTCAACACATGAATGTGAGCGAGAAAGAAAACATTTATAATAATAATAATAACAATAACGCTTATTTACCAAATTATATTTTATACATTATTGAAGTACAATAACTTCACCACTAGGCTTAACCTGTATCGGAGAAGTCGTTTACATTTGTGGTATTTTTTTTACATTAACAGTACAACCCAATATAAAATTAAATTAATCACTACTCAATAGGTATCGCATCGTGTTCGACAGCAAAAAACAGGTTATAAATACGTTTATTTTATAATTGGGGGTATACAAAAACAATTTTATTTATCTTAACTTAACATAGAATCGTGACAAAGAATATGACATGCGAAATAAACAGTTGAGACACAAAATTGCTTAGGCAATCTACCATAATAGAATAATATTAATTTGTGTTGCAGAAAGCCTCCATACAATTTTTTAAAATAAATTAAAACTTGGAGGGACCTTAAGTGTAGTAGAATCATTCGAGCAAAAATATAAAGTAACAGTTGTAACAGTTATAGTTATAAATTTCACTTGTAGACCTTTACTGAGAAAAATTTCAGCATGAAAAATGGATATTATTGGATATTTAGCGTAGCACAGTAAGTATATTACACCATGCAGGTGCAGGACAAGTTTAGCGGTGTACTTTTGATGTATCCGTATTAATGCTTGTACGTATTTAAGTCTAAAATATACGTTGACTGCATATTTCTGAAATATATGTCCGTCCGTACGAAGGATTTCTCTCAGTGTTTAAAATTAGCATGTTATATAATATTTTAATTATTTACAAATTGTTTAATTGTTTTGATTGTTTGTTACACTTTACTTAATTCGAATTTATTTGTGAAATTTGTTTGGGAAATAACCTAATAAATGCTTTGACAGAGTCATCTATTTTTAGGCATGTCCATTTTTGTAAGTGTTTGTATTACATGATTTAATTTTACAGTATTTAATTGTATTACATTTGATTTTAATCATGATCTCATGCGAATAATATATTTTAGAACTGAAAAACGTTTTTCCTGGATAAAGAATTAATTTTACAGGACTGAAAATGATTACAAATACGTATGAAATGATAAATTCGGGTCTTTTAATCCTCCTTATGTTGTTCTTGGCGAACAAGACACAGCTGAACACGACATTCTTTCAAAATTCAAATACTTTTAGATAAAACTAATGAGATTCCGTTATAAAATTCAATAAAATGCTACACTTCACTACAATGTTTTAACGAACTAGTCGGTCAAGAATTGCCACGATTCACACTGACAGTCCAACGTTGCCAAACGTATATCAACTATCTCTTTTACTCGTGGCTAGACTCCGTGGGATGGACAAAGATACACGATTACACATTGATACACTGATACAAAAGCGACAACGGATTATGACTCTGTCCATTATGATAATTGGTCCTAGCTTTACTCTTTAGAAAGAGTTGTGACAGCTGACAGGCATATAAATAGCCGCCATTTTCATTCAGCGGGCATTCTTGGGGCATTCTTGTGCAGAACGTCGACTAGCGTGGTCGAGGTTAAATATTCAGTAGAAGCTCTGTTTGATTTTTGTGAAATATACGTTGTAATTAATATATTGATAACAAGAGTTCAAATAAGTGTTTTTCTGTTGAATTGATCGCACTGAAGGCTATATATAATATTAATGAAATGTAAAATGATTTTACGGTTTTTTTTTGTTCGATTTCCAATGGATAGGTAAATACGTTTCCAATAATGGAACTCCTTTCCTTCTCATTTTGAAACATCGCAACTTCCGGAAAATAATAAAATACGTGATAATCTATTCAAAGTAAACAGGTACCCAAAACTATTTAAATTTATATAAAAAAAATTAATTTACAATTTACGTTATCTATAATTTAGCTGAGTGGTGGTGAAGCTGCTTCTTGTTTAGAAGGTCGTGATTCAAATCCTAGAAACAAGCAAGTACCATTGAGTTTTTTCTGACTTTTAAGTACATAACTATCACTGACTCCGTACGATGGCAACGTTAAAATTTACCAACCCGCACTGGAGCAGCGTGATTTATTAAGCTCCAAGCACCCTAACGTAGTTAGGTACGTAGGCAAGATTACCTTACTTGGAGCGAATCAGCCGAAGGTCATATTGAGTAACTAGCTAAAACAAGTTCCAGAAACACTGTTATTCCCGAATTATTTTTGAATATTTTATTATTAATTATTTCAAAATATATTAATTTTTTCATTTTCTATTATGAATTTCGAATTTCACACAAAATTATATTTCAATAGTTCAATACATCGATTGGCATATATTTTGGTTGATATTTTTGTGTTCACATTTTTACTGTCATTGCGCGGTTTCTTTATGAACATCCATGATCCTATTATGTAAATTTAAATGAAACGTCCATATCACATATACGTATATCTATAGGACGTTACTTAAGAACGGAAGGCTGAAGAGCATAAAACTATTTCGCGCATGGTTAAAGCTCACAAAGAGTGTGCGCACAAAGGGCTCTGGATTGATGGAGTAATTACGGCTTGCTCGATTTAATTACCGGACGAACTGCGGCCGTTTTGTCCGTCGCGTCACTAGCCTCCGCCCCGCATTCAGGCGCTCCAAGGGTTAAATAATAAACCTTAGTATGGGTTCTCTTTTTTTTTGTCGTAAGGTACTAAACGGTCAGCGACGACATGGCGCTGTTTTTGTACTTAAATAAAAGTAGAAATGAATATGCTTGTATTTAATTTATTCTACGATAACAACATATTAACGTCATGAATAATTTCTTTAAAATGTAATAGCATATCCTGAAGACTACAAATCTCAAGGACATGAATAATACACAATGTTTCATAATTTGACATCACTGTATAGCGACATAGATAGGTTATTAAACTGTTCGTAAACAGTTTGGTTCAATGAATTCATAATAGGCTTGAAAATTACTCGTATGTTTACATATTTGTGTAGAAACGAAATTTGGTGGTTTCTCACCAATGCACACCAATTGTATCTACGCACTAAGATGAAAACGATTTCTCTGTATGGCATCTCTACGAAAGCTATAAAATATATATGCACGTAAGAGCACTATTCTGATTTTCGTAAATATATGAGATAGGTACGTTAACGCTCTACAAACCCATAATTTTACAATAAATCGAATAAAGTTATTACGGCAGTTACTGTATTCTTTACAAATTTATTTATTTCATGTACATCAAGAAAAAAATTATAAATAGTTTGATACTTTGCTATTCGCTTTACATTGTCTATGAGAATATTACTGTGCGTACGATTATTATAGATATATCAAATCACCAGACTTTTTATGCCTTCACTGCTGGAGTACAACCATTGCTCATTATTGAGGAATGAGGTTTTAGACCATAAGCTCACCACGCTGTCACGCTGTTTTGTCGGTCTATGCCTATGTGGGAATCGAACCTACGACCCTTGTGTAATAGCGTAGTTCTTAGGCAACTTAGCCACCACAGCTCTCTACTAGAGCCGCACAACTACTCGTACAAAACGACGTCTAATTAAAGACAGGTTTCAGCGTAAGCTGTTTCGCTTACTAAATAGTTTACTTTGCTACCTTATGAACGAGTTACCGCTTTATTTGTTGATACTCGATTGTGTATAAAATTACGCCCAGAATACTCTGAAGGCATAATTATACAAGTAATGGTCGCTGTTAGTTGTTATTATGGTCACTTTACGTACTGTGGAGTCTTGCCATATGGTCTACAGGAAGTGCGTCTCGTCTGTCCCTATTTTAATATGTATTATAATGAACCGTCCCTTTTTTCTCCGGACTGACCAGTTTAAAAGAAAACAAAGCGCTACAACGTCTCCGACTGACCGTCTGCGGAATTGAATTTCCTGTGTCGTTTGCGTATTCAGAATATTATTTCGTTTAAAGGGGTTATTCAATAAAACCGATTTAGATCGATCAACATAAATTAAATTAATTTTAATAACATTTTTGTCAATATTCATCTTCGCTTGGATGATATTTGATGTAATTGAGTACGCAGTAATTCCTGATTTATTTCGCTACTTCCTTGATTTTCGTCTTTTAGTTGCTATATATTTATCGAGAGGAAAACTTCTGAAGTTATCACCATCACAAGTTCTAATTGCCAATGATATGAAAATCAGCACTTTTCTTCTTAATTGTGCACTTAGACTAAATACACTCATAACATCTGTCACACTTCTTAGCGAATATCTATAAATATTTTTTATTTATTTTATTTTTTTAAATTTTTTATTTATTTTTATTATCTTAGGAAATTTAGACGTGTGCTAACTTCATCACTAAGTTTACATTCAGTGTTTAAGTATTTGATAATACTGCACAGTAACCTTCTATTTTGTCTATTTAATTTATTTATGAATTTTAATAATTTATTAATTTATCTCTAGCAAGTAATAAGTTAGCCTCTGTTTGTTTATCTTAGCGACTAGTAAGATCTTTTTCAACTAATTGATATTTTTAGCCAAACAGCACTTTTTAACTATTTTAAACTAAACGGTAAGTATAAAATAATTGGTGTAAATTTTTTAGCTACGTTATATGTTTATTAACTTATATTTTTGAATCGACCATCCATACTAACAAATAAACCATTATAATAATAAATAAACCATTCATACAAGTTATGAACTAGCTGTGCCCACGACATTGTCCGCACGGCTCGTCCGTATGCAACCAGTTTACTCGTAGGAATGAGACATTTCCCCGCAGTTAAAAGTATTCTGTGTTTTGACTTAGATGGGTACTAAATTGTCTTCTCAAAATCAACCAAATTTCATGAAAAATCAGTTCAGTAATTTTTCCGTGGTACATCAATAGACAGACGGAAAGACAAAAAATTAAAAAGAAAAAGACGATTTTTTGATAACTAAATCGATAAGTATCTACAACATAATCGAAATAAAAAAAATTAATGCGCAGAAATGGTATCGTAACTTGTTACAGTTTTATTATAATAAACGCGAAAGTTTCTATAGAACGCCTGTCTATATGGCTTAAGCGATTTTGTTGAAATTTGGTATGGAAATAGCTTGAGCCCTGAGAAAAGACCTAGGTTACTTTTTACTACTGATATGTGTTCTGTAATATTATAATAATATAAAATAATAATAAAACCCGATACATATTACACAGCGCCATATAGTGCCAAAGTAAGCGAGTACTATGCTTGTATTGTGAGTACTAGACAACTGAAATACATATTTAAATATTCTTTATAATATAAACATTTATTAGATATTTTACACACATACGGAGCAAATAGACATGTTCATGTACACAAATATTGGTCTCGGGCGGGGATCGAATCCGCAATGTTTGGTTCTGCAGTTAGGGTCTTTAACTACTTGGCCTTGGCGATTGGTCGATGCGTGTTTGTTACGACCATACCGGAGATCTAGTCTTGATACAACTTGGTAGGAAGATGGACATAGGTAACTTTTACCACGATTATGTGTCTGAATGTTTATTTTTTCACAGCTAAAGCGTAGAATCGATTTGGATAATATTTGAAATACAGATAGTTAATGAATGTAAATAAAGTAAAACTAACTAAAACGCATCGCTTACCTTTCAGTTCAGACAAAGTTGAGAACTTAAAATCAATGACACATTTAAACCTATCGGTTAACTCGACCAACAGAAAATTGTCTAAACTTTTTGTCAAAGTTACCATACCATAACATCAGCCCTTTGATGCCCCACTACCTGTAGTGGGGCATTAAAAGCTAAAGCCCTTGGGCTTCGGCTGGGTTTGGAGCTTAATCCACAACGCTCCTCAGTTTGACAAAGTTAGCTAACCGAAAAATTTATTTATTTATTTACTTATTTTATTTTCTCATAATTAAAAGACATAAAGACTATATAATAGTACAGCTAAATCGTTAACGTCATACAAACAGTTCCCTAATTTTAGGACGTGCGTATACCTGAGTTCTTACAGTTTGACTATTTTGTATTGGGATATAATACAACATGGTCTATTGACCATATTATTATTCGCCATAGCTTGAACGAGCGCTACCCGTCTTCCGCAAAACTTATATCGCATTTAGTTAAGCTTTACAGTCAGTCACTTACTGAATACTGAACATTTTACGGCGTAACTCGGACAATCGGACGCGCCATTTTACAGCAGGGGCGGGCAAAAAGCTCGGTTAAAATTGAAAGTGACGTAAGTGCTGCTTTAGTGCACAATCGACGGGCGCGGTAGTAAATCAAAGTTTTAGTGTCGAAATGTTGCGATGCGCCGGAGTCAAGGTGCGTCGGGGTGGCCGCAGTTATTGCTTGGCGATTCATTCACTTTTCAATACTTTTTCGTTTGTAGCCAATGACCAATTTTTGCTTTTATTGACAATTTCGAAATGTAGCGATATTTTTGTTTCGAACTTAAAGTAACTTTCAAGCTATAGTGTCGAGTTGTTAGGTTAGGACGAGTGGCTGGAGACCCTAATTGTGGAGCCAAGGGTCGCGGGTTCGATTCCGGGGACAAATATTTGTGTGGATGAGCATGTCTATTTGTTCCGTGTCTGGGTGTAAAAGTATTTATAAATATACATACTTATGTTTACTAGTTGTCTAGTACCCCATAATACAAGCATAATACTTGTTTAATTTGGAACTAGATGGCGCCGTTTAGGATTTCCCAAGTATTCCCAGGTAGAAATGGAAAACTAGTCTAGGAAAACGATTCATTTGGACAATTTCTAATTTAGATTAGAATCATAGTATTGAATCGGCTTCCTTGACTAGTATTTCATTTCTGGACAACCAGCATGTGGTTTTTCTAACCACTCAATACGCTACAATACTTAAGCTATCGCTTAAGGTCATTCTAGTAAATATGTAAGCCGTTTTCACAATATCAATTTCACATTAGTTATTATTATTATTGGGACATGTTATTATTGGAATATCAGCAATAATAACATGTCTCAATGTTATTTTATTTTTTAAATAGAGAATACTTTTTATTTTTAAATAGAGATGTTTTTTTAATGGAAAAAATCAATAAGAAAAACGTGAAGCATTATAACGATACCAAAGGTTAAACTATTTAAGATACTATTTAGTATTTTCTACAAAAGCTCTATGAAACTGTAACACTTTGATGCGGTTCAAACAATCCCGTATAACGCTGTAAATCACGGTATGAGGTCGAGTTGCGGTTACATTGTAGCAGTTAGTGGATGTAGGAATTAATACGGGCACGGCTTACGAAAGTGATTAAATTACATATGGTCATAAAACAATGGCCACAAAAGCCGCAGTTCTCGGAGACCGCTTAAAATTAACCCGTGACCATAACAAAGTAGGCGCTAGGTCTTAAACTGGGCAATTGATGGGTACTGGTTAAATGGACGTTTTGACAATACGCTTTTAAGAACGATTTTATTTGCATGAAAAAAAATAATGTTTATTATTTAATAGTTTAATGATGGCTAAACTCTCGTGGATACATACTCGTAGAAGCTTTTTATTATAAAATAATATCTGTCCAGATTAGAATCCCGCTATTCTAGATTCTGAGTCATTTTGTATCTCATGGAAGCAGCTACGAATTCGTAGCCTGTTTATTATTGAAATATATTCAGTCCAAAATCTATATAATATAGTTTTTATCAAATATGAATTATTAAAATTTTCATTTACCAGTTCAGATTAGAATAATGTATTGGTAATAGGCAAGGCGATACGAACAAAGCATTGAAGTCACTCTCTTATTTCTATGACAGACCACAGACGTTTTGAAAAAAGAATTATTTATTTATGAAAAATAAATTCATCGTATTTTCCTTGTAATTTTTCTTGTTACAGTTTCTCGTAAATTGTTTTTAGACAATTTTACGAAGTACGATTTAATTTCAATATTTTGTTCATCCCGTGGCGCGGCAGATATTACTAAACGCGGTGGGCAACGCTTTGTTGTAGGTGTATGTCAGCGTTTTTCCTGAATGCAAAAGCGAAGCGGTAATATTTTGATGCTTCAATATTGTGTTCGTAGCGTGCCAAGTTTATACTTAACTTTTAATCTCTGAGTTAATGAATATCCTTTTTGTTGTTTCAGCTAGAATTTGTCCATTGCTGAACATAAGTTATACTCCTGATGTACGCCACCCAAGAAAGTCTTCCGCTAACTGCGTGCAGTGGATTCTTGCTACTGTTGTCAGGTCATTGGTTTGCGTAACCGGGGAACCCCCGATTTTCGTTTGCCGATACGTGGTGTACATTCGAAACATTTCTACCTCAAAGTTTTTAATTCAATACAATTCTGAGTTCCATCCATTGCTTCTTCAGCCTGTCATCAGGACAACGGCAATGATATGCTGTTCTATAAATTAAAATATAATTTATGTGAAATTTGTTTTTATTGCGATATAGTCCATAATATTAATATGAAATCGATTAATCTGAAAAGTCATCACCAAGTACGAAAAGGCTACAAATCTCATTAAAATTTTATGCCTTTTACAACGATTCATCGAATATTTTCTATTAACATGTTTACCAGCTAGCATTAATTTTCACATTTACGTACAACTCATATTGCAATGGAAACGTGAGACAGCATAAAGAAGTTTAATTCTAAGAAATTCCATAACACAAAGACATCGAACTTGTTAAAAAAGTGAAACATACACCTCTAGGAATCGTTTAAGAGGGCGTATCTATGTGAACTCGATACGATGTTATTGTATTGATATTTTTTTTTACGGTAAATAATGATAAATCATTTTTTTTTGCTTGCTTGGTATATGGTTATGAAAAGATTTTGCATACGGAACTAATGAAATACGATGTCAATCCAATGAATTATTATTAGTAATAAATTTTGCTGGTGGTTAATGACAATCCAAAGTTTATATGCAAAATTGTAGTGATTATATGTTTTTTCAATAACCATTAATATACATGAGTTTATGACGCAATTCCACCGTCTAAAGGTTGACAACAATCCACAATTTTGTTGTGTAATACAAGCGGATGAAAGTTTAAGTAAGATAAATATTGTAAATGAAACTTTCCTACAATATTTCTATTATAAACGGAAAAGTATAATTTGTAACAAATTACTATAGAAAGAATAAAATAATATTTGGCGAAAACGGACCGATTGGTTGATATCATTTGGTTTAAGAAGGACTATTGGTCAAAGTATAAATTCTAGGGCAAGGCACCGATTTCTTTTTTAAATCAGGCATTCATGTCTGCACCGCTGTAGTACAGCTTCAACAATAAGTGAAAGACTTTGGACCATAAACTCACCGCTTGACGCTGGTCCGGCGCAGATGCGCCGTTATCGGCAGAGTCTGGGATATTTATATGACTTAAGTTTTTCTTAAAACTCATTCCTCAATATTTCTATGGAAAAAATCAACACTATACACTCTTTACATGTCGTATATTCCGTAAACTGTATTTAACATGTGTACCGTCAGATTGAGAACACATAATGTTTCGTTTGAACGAGCGCAGCGCAATCATCCTTGGTGATATGTATCTATTATTTTTAGTATTGTGCCAGTGCCAACAAACTAATTTGAAAATTTTATTCTTTTGGGTTAAAGTTCACCGCTGTATAAATTTATACGTAGGTACGCTTCAAATGGGTTAGTTTTCTCGCCAAACCAAATCGTGACGTTGATCACTGTATAAATATAGTCAGTAAGCCAACGACCGCTTAGCCTAGTGGGCAGCGACCCTGCCTGCGAAGCTGGAGGTCCCGGGTTCGAATCCCAGGTCGGGTCAGTATATATATGATGAATATTAATACTGGCACCGGGTCTTGGTTGTTATATGTATGTGGTGTCTTCGCTTGGTACCCAAAATACAAGCTAATGCTTAGTTTGGGACCTAGACGTTGTTGTGATTGTGTGTGTTGTTATTATTATTATTATTATTATAATCAATGTAACGTTTTTGATATTGTTCCTATAAAGATAGTCATCGTATACCATGTCAGGTACCATGGAAATATATTTCTCAATAAAAAAAAAATCATGTTTTTTAACATGATTTTTTTTTTGCATTTGCTTTTGCATGTAACTCATTTGAAAGCCTATATCTATTTTTGTTAAAAACCGAGAAATTAAGGTTTACTTAAGACGGTTGTAATGAAGCAATCTGTTCTGAAAAATAATAACTAGTTATCAAATCGCCATCTGTGGTAAAGTTAAGCAACTAATGCAATTTTAGACACAATTTCTCTGTCTACTGGATGTTTGGTTTTTTTTTTGATCAACTCTATCGCAATTTCACTATTTTTTTTCCAGTGGTCATCAAACACCGTTGATTTAAAAATCACGAAATCGGAGGTAAAGGTATTGTTGCTTAAATTTATTGTTGATGATAATTTTTTAATATGGAGTTTTCTTAATAAACAAATAATCAGTAGTGGGGGTCAATACTGGGCTTTATTTCTAAATTCATTTTTAAATTTCTTGTCCTTTTGTATATTTTTTTGCACCCAACAGAAGAACCAATAAACCGATTTAAGGGGGCAATTACAAAAAAACGGCATGTTTAGGTACATTTTTAGGAAGTTTGGAAAAGTATATGGTCATAAACCTAATTCTAAAATAAAGATCAGTTCTTAATTTACAATTGTGTTAGAAAACATTTGCATATTTTACACTCTTTCACACTGAAAAAATATTATTTTGTAACCCACTTTTGCCGAAATCGCGGAAAATTAACATTTTTCGGTACATATTACACCATCATCACAAGGTTTTTTGAGATTAAAAAATCATTTAAGTATTGTTAATACTTCATCCTTTCTTTTTGTTAGAGGAAATTTTGATAATAAACGGAAAAGTGGCAGAAAAAAATCATCAATAATATGCAATTTCACCGAAATTTCGCCATACCATTTTGTATGAACTGACAGCACACTGACAGCATAAAACCAAGCGCACACGGCATCGTGCTTCAGACCGCTCCGAGGAGCGCTATTGAAAGGTAGGGTGTACGTCTTTGTTTTTCTCCGATCAAATGCTGTACGTATGGTAAAGTTGAACTCAATCAATCTTGAGACGTGGGTGAAAGTAAAAGTGAATGGGCATCTTTGTATGGGCTGCGTACCCAGGTTGTATCAAGTTGTGGTATATGTCATTTTAAAGGTCGTATCAATAGCTTTATTTTATAGTATGGCACCAACCATGAAACACGTGCAAGGAAATAACTATGAGTTATTTTATATCTCATATAATGAAATGTTATTTTTAGTGTAAATGTTACTTATTGTACAATATTACTTTATTACTAAGCATACCTACTATACGGTTACCAATCGCTATTCCACCGCCGCTTGCACACCTACATACTCTTAAGACTGGCCAAAAAAATTGCAGGTTTTGCATAGGCTTCGTCTCCATGCTGTATCTAGTGTAGGCATGTTGTTCTTGGATTTCTTATTAAAAAATATAATTAAAGGCTAGTATTGCGTAGGTCGAAATAATTTAAAAAAAATTATCATTGAACTAATAATCTAGATCAACAATTATATCATCTAAAAAAGTTGCTGGCAACAATATATAATTTTCATGCCTCGCCCACCCCAAATTCCATATAATGCTTATTATATGTGAACATGTGCCGACTGTTCTTCGCCCTATTAGGCACGAACAGTAATTATCGACTCCCTTCCCGTCGTTATTGTAGTTATTACAATATAGGAGTAATATATCCGATTCGACACATGACAGGACTGAATCCAACCTCTAGTAGTATGTATGTGTGTGGGCAGGGCGGTGTAAGAGTTATACTGACAGGTAGCCGCAACGCGCAGTATGCTATATAACATGGTAAATAAAATAATATAAGTAAAAAATAAAAACCGACTTCAAAAACTAAAACTAAAAACATAAATGAAGTCGGTGCCTACTCACTCAGACACTTTAAATTGTGTTCCATATTTGTTATAGTTATAAATATATCATTGTTGTAACTGTTATTACCTGGTAAGTACCCATTTAAAATGTCTGAGTTGGCACCGACCTCATTAACTATATGCCGCCTGTTAATGCTCCTTTCTTTAAAGTGAAAATTTTATTTTTAACTTTTTAGTTTATGTTTTTGAAGTCGGTTCTTATTTTTTTTTAAATTATTTTAATTTTTCAATTTTTAGTTGAACGCATCTGTAACTTATTTCTATTTAGTATAAATGGGGCTACTAAACGCGCTACTCTAATGAGACAGCACCGCGATTACGCAACGTAAATTCAGTGTCAAATTGACGAATCAGCATGCCTAGTAGGCAGTGGTATTCCTATGTAAAACTTCAATCTTAATTATTATTTTGTGCGTACTGAACATTTTGGCATATTCAACCGTATGATGGAAGCTCAACAAAAGGTAATTGGTGTAAATCGTTGAGAAGTTCCCTCGATTGTGTATGGTCTCCATCATCAGACCTGTAATGGCACTTATAATCCATATGGGTGCAAAGATCTCATCAATAGAAATGAATCAAGTCCAAACACCAGGTAATTGCTGCCAGTCGTTGAGGAGTTCCCTCGACTGTCTTTCAGCTCCATCATCAGATCGACTCCCGACCTTAATTAAATAGTACTAGTAGTAGTACTTTATCAAAATACTTAAAATACGATACTTTAAAATACGATTTTCGAAGGTTGCCCTCGATTTCTCTGGGATGCCTTTATCAGATCCTGGTTTCCTTATCATGGTACCATTTCTGAGATATCTCCCTTTCACAAAAAAAAATCATCCAATTCGGTTCATAAACAACGAAGTTATCCCTGAACACACATAAAAAAAAAAAAACATATATACGGTCGAATTGAGTAACCTCCTTCTTTTTTGAAGTCGCTTAAAAAGAACTTTATAAGCTAGAAATAATGACTATTTAAAAAAAAATTAAATAATTTTAAATTTAAATTTTAAAGGCAGTAAATAAATAATAAGTTGGTGTCATACAATAAAATGAAGCTATTATTAAGACCTTTAAAATGACATATGTCACAACTTGATACACCACTGGGTACGAAACCGCCCATTGTCTTTTATAATATTTTATGAATTGAATTAGTTTGAATTATTTTTTTTACCAAGGCGGAAAGCTATTAAACTTAAAATTAAAATCTTACACTATATATACAATGTACATAGTATATACATTACCGAGTTGACCAACTAATAATTTTTTTATGATAAAAAAATTAAATTAAAACATATGTAAAAAGTGGTGAGCTCTTGGAATGGTGTAATTATTTTAATTTTAATACGCTTTTATAAGTTCCACCTGTATGTTTTTTTGTATCTAATGGAATCTTTAAACGCGGTTGTCACCCACTTCCACTAAAGATATTGGGCTGAAATTCAGAATACATATGTAACTTCGATGACAATACACTAAAATGATAAACATAACTTGATGCTGCAGCCAGAATTGTTTCCTCATAAGGATAATCTTCACCGGTTAATAGCACGAACACGAAACTTTGTATGTAGGTTGGATTTCGATAGTTATCCATGATTTTCACTATAAACTGATGATGCACCACGATAATTTGTTTACAAGGGAACTCCTCAGTGGTTAGATTAGCACCGACATGAAGCTTTGTGTCGGTTTGTATCATTTCATCGTTTTATAGGTAATTGTGAGTTCCACCTTTATGTTTGTAAATTTTAATGGAATGTAGTTTAAAAAATATTAAGACTAAAAAAAGATAAAAAATAATATATTAAAAAAAAATTATAAATTACACTTTGATACGACTTTGATAGACAATCGAACTTTAAGAAAGAAAATAAGTAGAAAAAAAATTGAAAATTAATGTTATTGTGAAAAATCGTGGAGTGCAATGAAATATTTAAAACAACTGATATCGGGCACCCCACGTTTTGTCACAATAACATTATTTTTCCTCATTAAACACTTTATTCTTATTCTAAAAGTTATTTTCTCCTTTTTAGATCGATTTGGTATCAAAGCGCAAGTTTCTTAGTTTTTTTAAACTATCTGGGGGCACGGCCGTGCCCCCACCAAGTCGAGCAAAAAAGCGTCACGGCCGTACCATCCTTTTCTCGAAGCAATTCAGACCATTTTCGACCCCCTGTAACTTCGTTGTGGATAAAACTAGAAGACTGAAATTTTCAGTAACCATGCAGGCATATTATATAAGCATATTTTCAAATTTCATTCAATTGGAACCAGTATTTTTAAGAAATTATAACGGGTCAAATTTCTTCATTTTGTCACTCACTCACTCACCGATCATCAAAATTCTAAGGCACTTCTAGCAGACCTAGAAGCTTCAAATTTGGAATATAAGTAGTGTTTGGTGTATGAATCAAGGAAAAACTAAAAAATCTAGAAAAGACCGCAAAAAAAAATTAAGCCCATACAGCCAAGTCTTCAGTTAAATTTTTCAATATTGGCTTTATTCGTAACGATGTTTTATTACGGCAGTTATTATTATACTAAACTGTAGCTGAAGCTCAAGAAGTAGTACCGGAAAAGAGAAAACGGAACGCTACCTACAAAAATAAGAAAAGTTCATAAGTCAGAGAGAGGGCTTTAAGAAAATTCGTTGCTGGTAGATATACATATATACAATAAGTAGAAGGTACCGAAAAGGAAAAAAGTAGAACTGTCTACAAAATACAAAAAGAAATGAGATCCCATCAAAAACAATACTTGTCAAAAAAACCAAGTCTCGCAACTCAGTTGTTCTGCGGTAAAAAGTTGTGAGATCCATGTAATACCAAGTCGGTTATTAATTTATTCAGTCTCTACTTGTAAGTATGTAATGTTTTGTATAAATATATTGAGACTTGGCCATCGCCTGAAAACACGTGTAAATTCAATCGCCTGAAAACACATGTAAATTCAATTATTTAGTGCGATGCGCGTGTAGTAGTAAGCAAGCTGTCAAGTAAAACCTATTTTCGAGCTGTCACTTTTTGTACATACGTCCTTAAAAAAAAACCGTTGTATTTGAATAGATAAAATCCGGTCCAAAATATATAAATGCTAGACATTTTATAGGGGACCAAATTGACACAGATGATAAAATAAAAAATAATACTTAAGTTGTAAAATAACAACTAGTTATAATTTAGCACAATAATATAGTTCAAACGAGGTCAACGACAGCACTGACATACATTTACTCCCACACGAAAAATACAGCAGGTTTTTTCAGGACCAAAACATTTAAAATAAAAGTGTTAAACAGGGTCAGACGACCGATGGCCGAGTATTTGGAGACCCTACCTGCGGAGCCAAGGGTCGCGGGTTCAATACTCTCCCAGGACAAATATTTGTGTGCTTGAAAATGTTTATTTCGTTCCGGGTCTGGATGTAAAATATTTATATAATAGATATTAAAAAAAAAGAATATTTTAGTATGTATATCAGTTGTCTAGTAACCCATAACACAAGCATAATACTTGCTTCCTTTGGGACTAGATAGCGCTGTGTGGGATGTCCATATATTATTATTATTATTAGAGTTTCACAAAATATATCAGTCGTTCTAAAACTGTTTGAATTAATAATAATTCGCAATACAGCGCGGCAACGCGGCAAGCATCCTTGGTACCCTGAACCCATCGTCTCTTTAAAATTTTGTCATTTATCATAATTTACTTAGTATTTTTTAATTTGTAAATACTTTTAGTTTTACTTTTTATAAAATTTAGTTATAATTTGGTTTATATTTGTACATTTTAATTAAGGTTTTTACTAGTAATTTCTCGTTTGAATTAATATTTAAGAAGTGTGCGTAGGTAGGCATATATATATATCAAATAATACGAATTGTGAAAACCACGCGAGCGAATAGACAGACAAAAGCAATAGGTATAGTTGAAAATATAATTTAAATGGTTTTCGACACGGTACACGATGATTAGATTATACTGTTAAATATAACAGTGTTGTATATAATAGTGTACGGTATATTTTATATTTTCAAGTTCGTCGCATTGAAAATTACGACACGTGTGAAAAGCGAACGGCAGTCCACACAAAAGGCCATATCCGCTCGATTCATTTATCCCGCGGTCAGCTAACAGTCGCGTGCAAGTCTTACGACGTTAAAACCATTCTGTTTTATAATTAGACCCCCTTTAACACATTGTAAAAGCCGTCGTTCTTTCAAACTAATCGTGAAAATGTATTGGCTTGCGGTTCGACCTGAATTTTGAAATATTGTAATTTGTTTCTTAACACTGTTGTCGCGTATTTCATATTTAATGATGTTTTTACGGTTTAAATATTCTTAGTGGTCCCTCTGTGTACTCATCGTCTTCTACGCTCCAACAAAAGTAGGTTAAGATATTCTATAAATAGAACATCTTCGCGATAAACAGGCAACACAAGTGGGAAGAAGCGGTGCGGTGGGGCAGAGGACGTTTCCTGGCCATGACTACCACGAGCGTCGGGAGAGCAGACAAAAAAATGTTTAGTTAATTTAAAAAAAGGTAATGTCACAGAAGTTTACGTGTGTCTAATAGATTTGTTTTACATGCAAAGCTGCGAAAAAAAAGATATTTGTACGTAGCTATGCGATGTTGACATTCCTACACGTGTGTCTCCCACTAAATATTAGTAAACCGGCGTTAGTACCGAGGATGATTTACTTACTCGGGGCCGCGCGCTCCAAGTCTTTTGCGCTAACTATGTCTTATTTGCATACTACTTGTATAGATTCGTAGCATTCACCTCCGGCTCAGGTTGCGTGAACTACACGTGTATATTATTTGTGTTTTCACATTGATTTGCGCCTTTAGATTTTCCGTTTTAGCGAAAAGAAAAGATTTTCTTTTGAATTGACTGTATTCGTTTTTGTTTACCTTTTCAGTTGTACTCTATGTTAAGATTCTTCTGGTTGTTCCTGTATTTGTTTAGTTGAAAAGAACATGGTATTGGATTTTTCGACGTCAACTGTTTTTTTTTTTTTTGATTATCCAGTCTGCGGTCGCAGCCAATTGAACTAGAAGTCGTGAGCCATCAAGGTTTTTGTTCATGGAGGAGGCCAAGAGTGCCGTACCATCTGCGTAAAATACCAGTTCAATGCCTGTTGTGACCGGTAAGTCATTCGAAAAGCAGATTTACAGTAGTGAGAATCAGCAGTGTCCTTGTAAGACTCCTGCTTTGATTGGTCTTGGAAAAGTGAGTGAACTTCGGCTACTGCGGTTCTGAAGTTTCTGTCCTGTAGGTAGAACGCAATCATCTTCAACAAAAGAGACTGTATGCAAGGAAAACTTGAAATATATTGATACAATGTTTTAGTTGTTAGAAGAAATAAGCGTGAAAATGTAAAAAAAAAAAAATTGTAATGAGGAACGAAGACAATAGAGGAAGTAGAAGTGTTCAAGTATTTGGGATCTGTAATAAAAACAAGCGGAGATTCAAGGATGATTTTGAAAGGAGAATGATAATTTTCGATTATTTTTTAGCAGGAGTAATGACATAATAAGAATTACGTACGTATATGAAATTAAATCTAGAAGCAAAAAGTTGTTAGAAAAAAATCTGGGTGATAAAGAAAGAAAAGTGGAGAAACGAAATTAAGAACAGAGAAAGATTATACAGAGAAAACACCTATAGCGGAAAGAAGATGAGATGAAGAAAACAAGATGGTGGAAATATGGAAACATTGTTAAAGAAACAAAAAGTAGCGAGATAAAGACATTGGGAACATGGTAGAATGATGGTTACAAGATATAATAAAAGACAAAAAGAATTATGAGTTAACAAGGGACCAACTTATCTGAGAAAAAAGGACTAACGAGGAAGTTAGAAGAGGATGGTGAGATTAAAATGTGGAAACTTAGAAGAAGAAAACTAATATTGGTTGGCAGAAGAGGATAGGAGATGCCAATTTTGAGAAGGAAAGGGAGATTTAGAGTACTGATGGAGCATGGAGGGTGGAAGAGAGAAAGGGAAATAAGAAATCTACTGAGAGGAAACGAAGAAAGGAAACTAGTGGAATGGGTACGGAGGATAGAGAAATTAAAAAAGAAAAAGAAGGTACGAATTTAATATGAGTAACAGTAGAACAAGGGTACAGAAAATTAATATGGCAACGAAGTATTTTAGCCATAGACATATATATACTAGCGTAGGAGACCAACTGACATCTAAACATCGCATGACCGAAACGGAAATGAGTATGTGTGCAAAATTCACATGTGGTTGAGCCAGTTTTAGTGATGTGCATGGGTGTTTTTTATATTATCGATAGCACGTAGTACTTTCATGATAATGTGTCGTTGAAATTACCGCGATATCATAAGTCGAAATCGGCAATCCTATTTATTATTTTGAATCTGCTATACTACATAATTTTTGTTTTGAGTTACTTTTCCTAACTTTTAGTTTTTTAAAATGACAAATCATCAATCAGTCAATTCAAATGCCATTTCCTTTACTCCAATAAATATTTTTTTTTGTTAACAGTTGATAATAAAAAATTTGCAGAAGTAAAGAAAGCATTAACATCATTATGGAAATGTTAATATTTAGTTGAATACAAGCCAAGTAATAAATAAAACAATATAAAAAAACGATTTTTATTTTTAATTACAATACGTCACGTTGCAACGCATAACAACAAAATTTTAACTCTTTGTAAACAAAAAAATGAGAATGTACAAAACAAAAACATTTACAATAGAGAAGTTCATGATGTTCAAAATATACAATTTAACTCGATAGAATTGAAAGATAAACCAAAACTAATAAAACAGTGAAAGTTTTTTTTAAATTCGTCAATAAATGACTGAGAAATAAATTATTGATATTTATTAATTTGACGACCGCTTAGCCTAGTGGGTAGCGACCCTGCCTACGAAGCTGGAGGTCCCGGGTTCGAATCCCAGGTCGGGTCAGTATTTATATGATGAATATCGATACTGGCACCGGGTCTTGGTTGTTATATGTATGTGATGTCTTCGCTTGGTACGCAAAACAGAAGCTAATGCTTAGTTTGGGGCCACGACGTTGTAATGTGCACGTTATTATTATTATTATGTATTTTCGTGCGGTTTGACTGGTGGATTCTTACTGCCCATGACGTCACATTGTCTACTCGATTGAGTGTCGCGTCATCTCACTGCACCACAAATTATGCCTTGGATGCCTTGGACTAGTCTATAATATCTTTTGTTTCTTTGTGTAATAGGTAATTAAGTTTTATTTGAATATAAAGGAACAAGTTTTTGTAAAAGACAAAGTGATAATTTACCTAAAATTGATATTTTCACTGTGATGGACTTTTTTCTTCAAATCCGTTTTATATTAGTGCTGAAATAAAGGTTTAGGCTCTAAAGTTGAAGGTTCTGGTGATATATGCCGGTAAACGTACGCTGACACCGATCGCTTGGTCTTCAGATTGACCTGTACAGAAATTACAGTTGGCATAAATGCTCTGACTTTAGATATTAAGTATTATTAGTATATTACTTAATATACTTAGTAAGCACATATGAAAAAAAAAGAAACCCCTAACGGCACAAATTCAGTAGGTATAGATCCTTTCTTCAAAAGTCGTCGGTGATTTAGTTAGACAAAACAGTTATCCGTAAAATGTCTACTGCAAACCAAAGAATGTTTTCGAGGAGTCCCACCTGTTCTATTTAACATTTTTTTCCATTGTTCTATGCTAACCGTGTTTACAGGAAACCTGGATATTATGAAATAGTCATCATTATCAGGAAGCATTTTTTAACACCGCAGTTTCTTGGAGGAAAATGAGGTTAAACTATTGTATACAGTAGTTTTGTCATTCAAAGTTAAATTATTTACGACGTTCATAATCAGAGAACAGATAGAACGTCAGACTTTAAATCATAAATAAATAACGATTAAAATTAAATAGAGCATCAGATTTTAAATCTTAAATAAATAACGATTAAAATTAATTGTGTATATATCTTATATTTTCATTTGAAAAAGTCTTGTATTTACATATATACCCTATGTGTAGTATATATGTATAGATGTCATACTTTCCCTTACAATGTGCTGCCAGGCTAAATAAACCTCACAATATGTTTAAAAACAGTTAACGACATCATTCCAGTGGAACAGGTGCAATTAGGTAATATCAAATTTACAAAATATTTATATTTGAAAATATCGACATATCGATACATTTTGTGCAATCCCTATGCTTCATTGTTTGATTGTAATTTTACACAATATTTTTGTATCGTACACATAATTGTTTAAAATAACAAATTATTTACAAAATAAAGTATTTACCGTATACTACTGATGTACAACCAAGTAAATTTAGGATTGCTTTTTATAAAAATAAGCATTAAGATAACAGTATGTTATTGGCAGTACTTACCGGTGAAATGTCTCTTTATTTGGATTATTAACATATGTTACAGTGCAATTTAAAACTGAACACTACACCATTTTTATCACAAGAATTAATTTTTGTAGAATTCAAAACGATTAAAACACAAAATAGAAAACAAAGCTGGACCTTATTTTGACAAGTGAGTAAAGAAGACTAAATGTGTTCAAAGAGGTTTTATGTCAGATTTTCTTGCATTTCTTTCTCGCATGTAGGATTTCCGCAAAGAGCTGGATGTCATTCGCACACTGTGTTCCTCTCTTACGCTAGTATATATACCTTTATGATTTTAGCCAACACCGTTTAATTACTAGGCCGTTTTTGTAAATAAATAAATAAATAAAATGATTTAATTGTTTACCTTAAACAGGTTCTCAGAAGATTCATTTAATATATTATTATATTTACGTTTTGGTGAAATTTTTACATATGTTTTGGTGATAATTTTATAGTATCTTAGTAAGTACTAGCTCTCAGCCCACGGCCACGCTTGCGTGGTTTTTTACATTTGTTTATTTTGACATTAACATACATGATTATGGTTCACATTTTGTCTGCGTGGACAACACGTTTGTAATATTAAAATTTTTCCACTCCTTTTTACATCTCAAAGATGAATTCATAGAATCGATGTATTACATAAGTTTTCAATTATCATTTTTTTATATTAACATATTATTTGACGGAGGCTACTAGTTGAGATGCGCTTTATAGTGTTTATGTATTAATTTAAGTTTCTCTTTTCACTTTAAATTCAATCGGTTATTGGCATACTTTTTTTTTCTATTTGTGGACAAAAAAATCTTCCAAATTCAGTATATAAGCTATCTAATCTATGGACATAGGTATGTAATAAAATTCTATCAAGGGCTTATAACGTAGTACCCTCTTGAATTGTTTATCTATGAGACATCAAAGCACGAGGCGGAGCAATAGGGGAGAAGGGTGTTGTAAACTGTTTTATAAGGCCGCGAGCGAGTTTTTGCTGAAGTTGTCATGTATCATTCTTGTCACGCGTCATCTCTGATTAACTTTTATCGAGCAAGCCAGGAGCCGCGGCCGCGAAGCGTCTCGTTTCAGAATCTTAAAGTCGTAATCTTCACTTTTTGCATTCACGGGAGCGGTACAAGGGGTACACAATAAACGTATTTTATGTGAGTTCGAACTTAACTGCTCCTTCATATCGCCTTATAAGTGAGCGTACATCGGGAATGGAGCTATAACATCATTATCATAGTCGCGTTGGTCCTCTCTTTCCGATGGCTCGTGGCCACGCCCATAGCGTGTCACCTGTGTTCTGTGTACCGACGCATTACACATATGCAAAACTTGCGGCCGACACACAGCCTCCGAGACTGCAGGCACCGCTCGCCTCCTTTTACCCCTCGCCACAGTATAAACTAAGTACTGCAACCTTGTTGTCATTAATAGTAAGAGTTGACTAACTATCCTTGTCTTCTAAATTTATTATTATAATTGTGTCTGGTTTGTTAAAGTACGCTGGTTGGTGGTGGTATAGTTCACTCTACAAAAACGCTAGAGTTTAAACTAATTTATTTTTTCGTTTAATCTCTACTAATATTGGTACAGTGGATGAAAAATATATATATTTTATAGCTGACTCTACTCTAACACTTTAATACACTACGTGAAAAGTTATTCGCTCACATGCGGCAGGTGTATTGCAATATAGTGTGATGAATCACGTGCTACGAGTTCCATTGATAGCATTCGTAAACTGTGTTTGTGTTAGTTAATTTCATTTCTTTTTTTTTGTACGTAGTCATGTTACTGGTCCGTAAATTGTGTATACTGTATACTTGTTAAGTATAAATCTGTGAGATAAAAATTGCATTGCATCCACCGGTGCGCGTGTGTTGCAACTTTTTGTAGAGATAGACGACGGTCGTAGGCGTGTCAGGCAAGAAGTGTTTCACACCTCACCTAGTGGTCGATATCTCACCGTGTCGGTGTCTTGCCCTACCGATGCACTTTCGAAAGCAGATATTATACAGCTGAGTTGAAAAATATGCGTATTAAAGGTTTATAGTTATATTTATTGTTTTAGAAAATAGTAAGATTATTATTAAATAGTAGTTTTGATTGTACTTTTGTGGAACTCTAAAAAAATTCAAAGACACGCGTGTAAGTAAAAGATATTGTTTTGACCGAGTAAGTTAAATAATCAAAATTTATTTTATGAAATTGTTGAATGAATCACCGCTCGAAGAGCTATAAAAAATCATTTAAAAATAATCCTCGTTATTTATTATTGCTTAGTACAACAGTGGATTTTATGTGTAATATATTTTTTACAATATTTCTGAACGTACAATATTAAAAAAATTAAATTTTAATGATTAGATATTGATTTTCAGCACGTAAGTTTATAATGAATAAATAATACTCCAGCTAACCACTCGAGAATGGGCTCCTGCATATGATATATAGTATTTCCACGAATATTTCAAAATTGTGAGTCGTAGCTTTATATTTGAAAAAAAAAACCTTTCTTATATGCAATATGTTTACTTTGGCACAATTTTTTTTTGTCCATCCCTCTGAGAAATAAGTTTGCCTCTTAGTATGTACGTTCTCGATAAACGTAATAAGTTTTTTAGGGTACTGCACTCAAAAGGAATTAATTTCACACTTTTTAAAGGACCTATTTGATATTTTTTTTTACTAAACGGCTTTATATGGTGGGTTCTTTAAAAATTACGTTTATTGTTTTATTTATTACTTTTTAAAGATTAGTAGGCCTAATAATGTTGATAATGAATACGTACCGCAGTGTCCTTGGTGGCTTAGGAATGTAAACAAGTTTAAGACCCAGCTCTGAGATAATGCTTTTATGTAATGCAAAAAAAATAATCAGGCTACCCATTTTAGAGAAGTACATTAACTACAGCGCCCTCAGGTGGGCTATAACCTGAACACATGTGTAAATTTTTATTCTGAAGATACATCTACGTATGTAAAACAAATAATGCATCAAACTGGACATTCCATTCCATTCTAGACAGACATATACAGCAGCACCCCTGGTTTTGAGATAATATATATATTGCCGGCTCAAAATCAGTCTAATCGTTAAAGAAAATACATAAACTGTAGCGCCATCTGGTAGCCTAGCTGTAAAACATATTTCAGAATCTATTCCGAAGTGATATCTATACAAAACAAAAAAAAACCACATCAAAAACATAGCGGTTTTAGGCAAATACACATTGCAGCGCTTCTTTGTAGCCATCATTCATAAAACGTGTCTAAGAACCTGGTCAGAAGTGATACCTAGGTAACATGAAAAATCACATCGAAATCGGTTCAGCAGTTTTTGAGGAAAAAGGTAACACATATGCACAAAAACCACATATACAAATCACACAACCTTTTAACCCAAACGCATGTACGGTCTCTATCGAGTCGTGTGTAAAAAAGGAACTCTTATGGAATCACTTCCTTGTCTATCTGTCTGTCTGCCATAAGTCTTTTTCTCAGAAACATGTGAAGGTATCAAAATGAATTAAATATCAACGACGACCGAATGGCTGAGTGGTTAGAGACCCTAACTGCGGAGCCAACGGTAGCGGGTTCGATTCCCGCCTGAGACAAATATTTGTGTGCATGAACATGTTTATTTCGTTCCGGGTCTGGGTGTATAATATTTATCTATGTATATATTATATATGAAAAAAAAAGTATTTAAGTATCTATATCAGTTGTTTAGTAACCCATAACACAAGCATAATACTTGCTTACTTTGGGACTAGATGGCGCTGTGTGGGTTGTTCCATGTATTATTATTATTATCAAAAACTTAGGCCTACGGTGTAACAAAATCAAGTTTCTAAGGTAACGCTATAAAAAAATACGACTATTTAGGCTGCATATTTTGGCACTTGCAAAGTAATCAAAAGCTATAGGTTTTTTTTGGTTGATCTAGAATCATGAAATTTGGCAAAAAGCAAAATGTCCTAGTACAAGTTAAAAAAGCACATTTGCCGCCTCTCACCTTGGTCGTACCGTGGGAACGGCCGGAGCCGCTGCGGAGTCTGCAGCTGCCAGAAAACGAGTCAAATACTCTACTCTAGAGAGTAAATACTTGTTCGTCCCTCTTGCGGTGGAAGATGCTGGCTGTCGGGGGATTGAAGCCAAACGTTTCGTCGCGAGCATCGGCCGTCGTCTAAAAGAAAGGGGACTCGACCCCCGTTCCGGTTCCTTCCTGGTGCAAAGAATTGCCATTGCAATTCAGTGCGGCAATGCGATGAGCGTCATGGGCACATTTGCGTCGGGGGCGACGAGGGGTGGATTATTGGATTAGTTTTATTTTTTATTATTATTATTATTTTTGGTCTTACACTGAAAATTCAGTAAAAAAGAAATACGAAAAACGTAAATTAATTAAAAAAAATTGGTAAATACATAACACCAATATATTGTATCTTGGAACCAAATTCTCGGTGCGATTCGCTCTTAGTAATTTTTTTATACATATAAATCACACTGTATCTACGCTCGGTATGCCAGAAGTTGTGTTAAAGTCGATCAGAGGTCGATTAAATTATTCAGCACATGAATATTTTAGCCAGCTACGCAGTAATTAGGCACAGAGCAGCGCATTCTGATTGTGTCATTAGTGCTACTATTGTTAACATACGATTATGAGGAATATGAAAATTTCATGATAAATAATCGCCCACAGCTCTGTCTGACAAAAACTAACTTTTTTCGTCCACCGATAACATTTCCTGTTTCGGTCTTTTGTTTAAGTAATTATACATAAAAAATATAATTGCAAGAGTAATTTCAACTTTGTCATTTTAGTGCAATTACATGATTTACATGCGCGACTGTAGCGTACATTACTCAAGTCGACGTTCTGTCACCGTGGCCACGGCCGCGGTTTTTGATAATTACTATACTTAAAGTCTTATGTGGTTTATTTTATTCTTGGTAGGTAATTTATACTTAATTTTTATTGCGGCAACGTAATTAATAAATAATGTGTACATTATATAAGCTTTTGTTTCTATTCGTTTTGATATCAGGATGAAATCGATCAAGTACGAGTTCCGTATCATCACGCAATATAAGTTTGTTACATATTCACCAGGTCGTACTCCTTGGTGAAAGCCCGACTCAACCATGACCGATTTTAATTATTTACTCTTTTGAACTACTAGTTTACACTATATTCACGCCGAGTTTGACGCTTATATCTATTATCGTTTTTATGAAAGGGTGATAATAATAATCTCTAAAAAAAACACGACGCAGTAGTATCGGGACACCCTTTTTTTACCATAGAAAAACTTGTTGAGATTTATTCTATCACAAACTATGACAATAAAAAAAAACGGTTGACCCTGGCCATCCCTGAAACTTCCCGCAATTTTCGAGTTGAAAGCGTTCGAAAATTAAAAAAAAACTATTTGGTTACATACTACTATAAACATGGTTTTTAAGCTCTTCGAGCTCGTAATATTCATTTTCCGAGCTCTCCAAGCCTAAAAACAGAATTTCTATACATTTAGAATTCTTCAAGCTCAGAAACCTGGGACATATCAAATAAAATGTCATTTTGTTAATATTTGAACTGCGATTTCTTTTGAACGCTTCTTTTGATTTTAGTGCAGTTTACGGCATTTTATGCAATTTTGTAAGCATTAAGTTTTTGTGCAAAGTCAAAAATCTATCGATCGTAAAATCTCGTAAAATGTTAAAAAAAAACACTTTTTCGTAAATTTGTGAACTACGATATTTCTTGAACTATTCGTTTGATTTTAATGCAATTTATAGCAATATATGTAATTTTGTAAGCACACAACTTTTATGTAAAGCCAAAAATCGAATGGTCATAAAATTTCAAATTTATGTTATGCAAGTTAAAAAATAGAATAGACAGGAGGCCATGTAGATACCATAAAGGTTTCCTTGTCGGGTTACGGAAGCTTAAAAACATAATTGAAAAATGCATGGACATATTTGTGCATTTCCTCTGAAAATTAACAAATACATACCCATATATAAGAAAGTTAAAAATCAAACTCGGATCAACCATTTGGAGATATACTGTTATATTATCAACTTATTACCGAAAATAGAATATTATTTTTTGCCCTAAAAAATGCATCTTAATATTGTTTAGTTCAGTTAGCTTATGTTCATTTCAACAGTTGTTTTTGATGGAGGTCAATTCAATCAGAAATAATAAGAGTGGTGTGAGAAGGAAGCAATCATACTATTAAACAATGATTTATTTATTATATTACGTTATAATAAAACTCTCCTAGGGCGACTCGCATTCGTTTGTTAGGGTTCTGTACCTTAAATAATGTTAATGTACCTAAATGATTTCAATATTCATCTAAGATAAACAGTTGTAACATATGATGTAATAAGTGATCAATATTGCCTTTTAGGCTGACCACAGACCAAAGATCCAAAGACAGGAAAACTCATTGGTACGCGCCCGGATTCGAACTACGGTCTCACGGCCTTATAAATTTTAAATAGGTTCGCTGCGCTCGGGCTATCACCACTTCTAAAAGTGTATTAATAGGAGCATATAGTTAATAAAGTTGGTGTCAAGTCATTCACATTCACTGTACTCGTAATAACGATTTTTTTTAAGTGACTTGAAATTTTATAATAATAATAATAATACCTGGGACATCCCATACAGCGCAATATAGTCTATAACTAAGCAAAGCTTGTATTATAGATATCATACAACTGATATACACACTTAAATATTCTTAATATATAATTTATTTCAAATTGTACTCATCGACTTAATACATCGATGTTTCTGTTATTTTGCTACTTAAGTACATCTCGGTGTGTGTAACAGAATGTTTTTAACCAATTTTGTTTGAAATAGATCACGTGGGCATCAAACTGACGTTAAGTATATTAGTAAATGAATCGTCTATCTCCAATGAGACCTAGACTTCATATTATTATTCAACGGTTATGCTAACAACGTCCTTTCCGTTCAAGGCGGCAAACTGGTGTTGCCAACTCTTTGAAAACGACGCCGACGTAGCACAAATTTGAAAGTCACGTAGATCTGGGTAGAAATATTTTTCATGGTTTTACAGTTTCACTCAACCACATACAGACCACAATTTTAAAAGATTAAATGAATGTGTCGTTTAAGTATGAAACGGAAAGTTTATATATATATTTATATAAATTAGCGTTATTTGTAAAATTTGCATTCAGCTCAACCGATTTAGTCAGCAACCCTGGAGATTCAATATTATGTTGCCCATTTGATTATTTCATAGAAAGTATGTATATTCTACAAATCAAATTCAAAGGTTTGGGGAAAAGGCCTAAAGTACGTATATAGATTTACGCAAAAAAGACGTAGAATCGACGACGTTGCTCGCAATAATACATTACGACTGCGTGTATGCGACACCTACGTCTGTGCCTACGTGTTCAGGCGTTTCCTACGAATCTGGTCTATTTGTGTTTATTCCTTACCGAAGCTTAAGGGGTCACACAAATGTGGTAAGCTAAGAAAATAAGCACGATTCATTAGTAATCTGTTGAACTTGATATTTACTCCATTATGTATTTACTTCATGAAATTGTAAAACAAAGTAATAATATGTACAAAATTATGCTAATTTGGTTATTTATTATAAGAAAATGACGTATTTTTTGCTCTCACAACGTGAAACATTAAGGGCAGTGCTCTAATCTCGCTATGAAAAACACGTCCAATGTCCTCATATTGAATTATTTCTAGACACTTTTCTTGGTACACAACAATTGTATGATTGTATTCCATTTTATAGTAAATTTACGAAGAATTGAATTTTTTAGGTTATTTCGTATCGTATCGTATATTGATTTGAAAAAAATATTAACACTAAAAAAAGGTCTTAAGCAATTAAGTTGCATGAAACTAGGGAACCACGATAACTTTTGAAAAACACTATTAAATTTTTTTTAATACCAATGTAATCAATATAGAGTTCATTAGAAGCATTTTTTTAAAACGACCATCTAAATTTTGTAGTTTTATTATATTAAAAACAGTAAAAATATAAGTGATTTTTGACATTTTTTTTAAATTGTTTGGTGATAAAAAAAAAGTTTTAATTATGAGCATATAATGTAGGCAATTTTCATTTATTCATTTTTTTTTTATAATAACTGGGCCTCTTACACATCTTGTAAAGTACCGGACAACCGATGTACATTCACGTACGAAACTATCCGCTCACTGTTTAAAGTGATTTTTGATTACCCGTAAAATGATAATGAATAATTTTAATATCCATATATACATATGTATTATACACTCAGAAAAGGAACAGACAGACATATTAATGCACATACATATTTGTCCTGGGCGTGTACCGAACCTACGACCTTTCGAGTCCGTAGCCGCCATGCGGACAACAACGTTCTGTCGAGCAAACTAGTACAACATTTTCGCTTGTTCCAAATTTTTCAAATAATTAAACCCTTTAATAAAATGCAAAACTTTAAATCAATTACACGCGTCAGTTAAATGGTTTATCTTTTTTGGCACACCACAGGAACCTAACCCCATAATAACAATAAAACGCGACCAAGGCGCATTGTCACGGCTAGTTAAATGGGCGCCGTGCACCAGCACTAATTATCATTTTCTTCGTACACCGACAATTTATTTCTCATTAACCGTCAGCGACCTTCGCAGTCGATTTCGGTCGACGAGCTTCGTATATAGGTGTGTGTCGATTATTTTAATTTCGCTAACAACACTTTAATTACCCGTAGAAGGCCAAGCCACCGCTGTACTCGGTAATTATTGTAATAACAATCGTGATTAAACCTTTTTTTACTGATCTCTGGTAATCGCAAAGTTATTGCGTCGCCCCTCTTAAATAACGACCGGATCGTGTATTTAAATAATAAATTAGTACCTACTTTAATAAATCGGAACCGATTTCTAAACTGGACAATGACAAAAGAATATTAATTACCACCTAGCTAATACATCTGAATAACTTGCGTACTCACGCATGTACGTACTCTTAGCGGTGTATTGATATATTATGATACGGTACAGTATAACGCTATCGACACGACGTATCCCTACAATTGAAGTGGAGTGAAACAAGAAAATAATTGTTAGCTATTGTGTAATGTAGGTAATATGTAGATTGTATAATTTATCTTAATATATACATATTTTTAAATATAAAACCCTAGTATATATACTCATTAATTTTAAAATATAGTGACAATAAAATTATTCTTTTAAAAATTTTGCTACGTCGATTTTATGGTAAACGATGGTCATCCATAAACCCATAAAGATAGAAATTTCTCGACTAGATGAAATTCATTATTAGCGTTGTACCCCGGTCCAAAATTTTATTCCTATTAATACGTAATACGTAAATAAATACGTAGATTAGGTAATTATATGAATTTTAGTGAACAGACCCTATAATAAATTTTAATGTATTTATAATTTTTAGCTTGCAATAGAAAGTATCTAATAAGTAGAAAGTTTTGATATCGCAAACTTTCCGCCACTCTTCACTTTAAAAAAAAATTGAACACAGCATTGGGTGCTTTTATTCCAAAATTATAGGACATAATATTGATTCTTTTGAATTAGTAATAATCGGTAATTTTTTTGTCAGTATATCTATCCTTTTTTTAGGTAAATTTAAAATTATAGGATAAGATTCTTAAATTAACCGAGCTAAAACGTCTATACCTTATTATTTTTATGGAAGCAGACATTTTTCTATGAATATCACGCATATTGTATCGATTACATGAAATAAGCAAATTACGCAAAATAGCAAAAAATAACAAATTTCACTCAATTGCGTAAGTATATATATATTCCTAAAATTTGCTCCAGTTGTAGTTATTCATACTTTTTTCGTTTTAATTTACTATAAATAAGTACCTACCTATTCACATTTTTCTTTACTCCTTGAGTAAGTTTCCATCGACATTTTATTTGCACCATGTCTCCACATAGCCTAAACCGGCCTATCCCAAATGAACTAATTTCGCCGCATTTAACCTCGCGCGCCGTTTAATTGGCGAGGGTGTAATCAAGGGTGCGAAGGCGGCAAACAGTCGCCGCAAACAATTGCTTTGTGCGTCTTTGCTTGTGTCCACTGTACACGGTCAAGTTCCGCCTCGTTCCGAAAGCTCGAGTTGATTCTCTTCTATTTATAAACTTCGGAAAAATAATATATATATCACAATAGGGTACTTCACTATTTAATAATACATTTTATACGATAACAAAGTTTATAAACAAAATTATTTTCCGTTGAACAATGTGGGATTTAGAAGCTATTAAAATTTTATCTCTGTCTCTTTCTAGCAAAACGAAATTTAACATTATTTTTAGACGTCACAGTCTAACATATTTTAAATATTTTGTTCTCTGTCTAACATATTTTAAATATTCATATAACATTGTGATAAATGATTCGTTTTATAAAATTATTTCACTGTTATGATACATTTAGAAAACATCATATAAAATAAATTAAAAAAAATATAGGCAACTACCTTTTTGTATAGTAATACATATGTTAAGAAATATATTAATATATTTTTATTTGTATTTGATATATGCATTTTCAAATTCTGTGGTCACTAACTTTTATCAGTTTTATGTTCTCTTTAATATCTTTGTATGTTGTATAGTTTTTGTACTATTTAAAATTAAAGCATATAAATTAAAATTGTATGTTAAGTCATCCTTAATCCTTAAAGTCAAAATGTATGTACTCGTACATTAAAGCGAGTCGTCGCTTTCTTCGAAGGCTATCTGATTTACTGTCAATATTCATATAACTATAAGTATATTTAACGTTCGTTATATTATTAATAATAATAAAATTTATGCAAATATTTATAACATTTTTGGATGTTAGGACAAATCGGGATACATAACGCTTCTGGAGTAGGTAAATATTTAAATAAAAGAAGCAAAATTGTGTTCTTTATTTCTTACTCCATTGTACATATAGGTTATTGACCCATTTAACACATAGAATCTCGCGCTTCCTGAATTCATATAACAGAATATATCCAAAGGAAACGGGAAAAACTGTTCAATATTTAGTGACCAGATAATCACAACTGTTACAAAACCTGACACTTTATTGAATATCTTAACTCAAAGGCAGAAACTAACATAGTTTTTGACAGAAATTCCACTAGCATGTGAATGTTACCGATATACATCATTAACTATAAAAATAAGTCGTGGGCATATACGTTATTTCATCAATGGATCATACTGAAACTGCTCATTCGAACACTTAGCACTCCATTTGTCTCAAAACCAATACAGCGCGAAGTGTCACGAACAAAGCAAAACGTTTACTGGTGGGGGCCCTAACTGACCTCTCCTTTCACACGACAATCGCCTTTGTCTAAGTCGAGTTTCAATTCGCAGCCCATTGTGAGCCGGGAGATGAGTGGATGTCGTTAGTACGCTCTCCTGTTAAGACTGATAAGCTTGGTATAAAAGGCTGTATGTAATCTTAGAGATGTCTGTGGGCGAATGCTAATGCGATTGTGGTCGGTTCATTTAGTGTCGAAGGGGAGGGGATTGGTTGCACTATGATAGTGATTTCTAATGTCTTAAGTATTAAAGTGTCTTAGTTTATTTTTAGGGATATTTCTCATAAATTGTTAGATACTTAGAGAACCTATTTAAAGTATCACTTAGAGACAAATTTAAGGAAATTAATATAATGACATTGCCGTCTCAATATATATTCGAAAACAAAATGTACGTAAAAAAAATGTTGTATTATTTAAAAAAAATTGTGATCGGCATATTGTTAATACTAGAAACAAAGATAAAGTTGCTAATTATGTTAGCCGCCTCAATAAAATCACAAAATCTTTTAAAGGGCAATGTATACGCTTTTACAGTATAATCCCGGTTGACATTCAGGATCTACCCCTTAACAAGTTTAAAAGTACAATAAAACGAAAGCTTTATGCAAAAGCTTATTATAAAGTATCAGACTAGTTAGATGATAAAAATCCATGGGTCTAAACCGCTCGCCTATCGGTTTGTTTCAAAAATATTAATCTTTAAGCGCTTATTGATAATTTTTTTTTTTAAAAAAAGAGCGTCCCTTAGTTTCTTGCGTGTTCTTCCGAGAGGAACCAGCACTTTCGAATGCGCTTTTGTGGTGACGTTCTTCCACAAAGTAATAAAATTCATTATGTTACATAACCACCAAATAAAGATATTTGATTTGATTTGATAATTAGCTCTAGCAATAACTTGCATGATTCGTCTTTAAGATAATATTTTTCTTACATAATTAATCTACCTTGATTATCACATCACTTTCCAGATTATTCGTATTTTTACTGCTCTCCTTCTAAAGTATCCGTTTATTAAAACATACATATAACTAAGGGTAGATGAGTTGTTGAGAGGAGGCCACGTACCGGAAAGCGAAACGTTGGACGCCTCCCGGCCAGGTGGACAGATGACCTGAAGCACCATACCGGGGGTAGTTGGATGCAAAAGGCAGAGGAACGTGTGTGGTGGCGAGCCTTGGGAGAGGCCTATATCCTGCAGTGGAGAGACACGAGCTGATAAGGATGATAACTAAGGTTGTATCGATAAATACTGGGCAAGAATAGAGTAATTTTTCATGAAATACGCATTTGTAGTTTGTCAAATTTCATTTTATTATGTAAAATCATCGCCCAGCCGAAACCAGCAAAGCTGAAAACATGAATTTTGACAGTAGCTTTTAGTTTTCTTTTTAAATTATGTATTATAAAAAAGAAATTCAATTAAATGAAGTCCTTTAATTTTACATGTAAAATTATGCATTTGATAAAAGTTTTGCTCCCCAAAATGACAATTCGTTTAGGTTTTCTTAGCTACGTATATAGTATGGATGCCATCATTTGTTTGTTCCAAATTAAGCGTGTTGTACTGATTGTTTTCTTGACTTTTAGACAAGTGCAAAAAAAATTTTATACATGAAAAACATGAAAAAAGTTATTAATTCCCAGTCTTGTCAACCCTGCACAGCGCACGCGTAACGTAAAGTAAACGGTATACCTACTAGGTATGCCTCGTCCGCGCGCGCGCGCCCAGCTAGCGACTCTTGACATGCTTATTTGTGAATAATATGCATTATACTTACCAAAAATCCTCGGTTTTGTGAATCACACCAGGAACGATTGATGATTCATTCATAATTGTGTTACCAGGAAGTCAGAGTAATCCACAGAACACTATATTAACACAGGTAACTAACAGGTACTAATTTTTAATTTGCTTGATGTGATGATCATTTCCAATTGAAAAAAAATATTTAATGGAATAAATGTTTAAGTTTTAATTATACGAATTATCGTATAATTAAAACTATACAAATATTTTTTTTAATACGCCGCGTGAAGTGAAGTAGGTGATTATTGGCTCATGAATTTTCTGCGTGATGTCCATTTTGCTCTAGACATTTAGTAACTCGCCTAATTAGCCTCGTGTACTCTCAATAATTCACCTTCACCATTATATTCACGAAATGTTTAATAGTACATTAAGAAAGAATACGACAAAATGCAAACAGCTGATGGAACCTTTGCAATGTCATGGCTTACGTGCTCACAGTCACGGGCACTGTGCGACTAATTACGCAACATAACATACGGCAAACCGGGCCGCGCCTCGCTTCACGCCGCACCGCCACCGCCACCCACCGCAGTTGCTTGCTGCGCCTGTCGGTGAATGTCAAACGAATTTCAGGCTTTAGGCATGTGCCCCGCTGTAACCCGGCGGTCATAGTGCAATTAGGGTTGCGTGTTTATTTGTAAATTAAGTAGTATTAAAAATTGATTTTCTCGAAAACGACTGCAAATAAAAATATAGTTTCTTCGGCGAATTTGTTATTGAATACTAGCGGATTTTAAATACAACGGGACTCTGGACGGTTAGTATCCAAACTGATATATCTAAGACTATATTTTTTCAATATTTGAGGCTCAGTAGGTTTGGAGATAGGGGTGGAAGAAATAATAGATTTTCTTTACTATTTTAATGTCTTCTGAAACATATATTTTACTATTATAAAAAAAGATTACATTTGTGTTTTTGTGATTGATATCGATGCCAAAGATGATCTTATTATTTTTCTTAATTTTTCTATTTACCTTCAAAATTAACATTTTAAATGAGAATTTGTTCAACACGTCTATAAAATTTTAGTAAGGCTTTGTAATCTGTAATTTTTCCAAACTTGCTTAATAGTTCAGGAGAAAGAGGGGGAATGGTAAAATTTCTTAGTTTTTATTTAAAGTATATTTAAAAGAATACAATTTCTTATGACTAATACTTTCATTTGATATGTCATATGATACATTTGGGAAATGTTTTATTTTAAATTTTCTAATTTAACTCTCAAAATTAACTCCTAAAACAATTAGTTCATTTTCACATTTATCCGTGATCGCGTCTCCAAACTGTGTGATGTACCGAATTCTAACTGATTTCGCCTAGCAGATTCGGAATTAATAGGCTGTGGCAGACGGACAAACAGAAAACAGTGCAATCCTATACCCCCAGCCACAACGCTAATTATAATTTGAGTACAAGCCCAACTACTATGGGGTCCCGTGGGGTTACCACCCGTGCGCCACTTGCGGGCGGTCGGAAGCTTCTAATTTGAATTTCTGCACTTTATTGTATAAAAAAAAAATATTATATCGTGCAAAATACTAGATTAAATTTATTTTGCTCAAAACAACGCTGAATTATATGTTAAGTGCTATTTGGACTTCTTTCATATATTTGTATCCCACGGGCGAAAACTTACAGGGGGACACATTATTGTTCTCGACTTTAAGAGGTCATATTTCGCGAAATATACATCGAAATAAGACCATTGCTAAAATACCTTTGCATTTTTAAAGACCAGCCCAATGGTACTCAACAGGATAGGCTACACGAAAATGTCTCAAGATTGATGGAAATATGATAGGGATATAAGCTGGAAAGACGGATGGATATACGACAGAACAAACAAATGAAATGGAATTTTATGGTTTCCGTTTTTGCTATTTGGTTAAAGAATTTAAAAAAATATGCGTATATTGATCATTTAATAAAAAATGTTTCCATAAAATTAAAGCGTTGAACTACTTTCTTCCTCGGGAATCGGACAAGAAAATTAATGCGACATTATTTTATTTCTACACAGCTTAACAATTGATAGAGAGATAACAGAGGAGATCATATCGTATAGTTATAGAGGACATATTCATTAGTCTCGGTCGTACAGACAAGCAAGCACTTACACACGTATCGCACACATTGATACTTGAACAGCGTAATCAAGCAATATTCTTCTTAATCAACCCCACCCACGGCGCTCGGGGGTCGATTCTACCAACAAAGGAATTGATTAAGTAACTATACCGCGATATTATTACCAGCCGTATTATTCCAAGACGATAAAGAGGGCTTGCCAACCGATGGACTTAATGAGAGAAAACTCGATTAGAATTCATATTAATCTCGTGATAAGTTCTCGGGGAAGTTACTTCATTAGCCGGAGACGTAATCTATGCTTTCGTCTAAGATCGCGGATAAATATAGAGTTTTGTTTGCTTAACGACGGCGACTTGAGTCTGATATCGTGTTTTTTTTTATTTTGAAGCTTGATCATATTTTTGAATGGTTTCTATATTTAGCTACACGTGTTTCGACATACGTATGACGTATTCACGCGTTATCTCCGGTCAGTTCGTTGACACGTTTGTTCCAAGGAAATATTAATTAGTGGGACGAGAGGTGCCAGACGGGCACTCACGACATTTATAGCTACCTCTTAATATCCGACGTGTCATTGTACTCAGATTGTCTTGAGGACATTTTATCGAAACTGTGTGAACAATTAACTAAAGCATCATCAGGGTGTGAACGTCGTTCTTAATATCCCAAAATTATATGACTTCAGATCTCCCTATTACGTGACGATTGTGTGTCTTATCCACTATGAACACCTAGTCCTAATCAATTGTGGAACTGAGATAGACAAAAGCACAAAAAGTAGTGTTTGTAAACCGAGATTATATTAATGGAAAAACAAGCTAGTTGTGTTTTAAGAAGCATACCGACGCTGTAGAGTGAAGGCCTCGTATGTCATTTTTTTAATTTTAATTTTTCTTTGCTTTGTTACAAAGAATAACTTGTAAAGCATGTTTGTAAAGTATCCGTTTTTCAATTTTTTAATTTGAATCCACCCAGCGGTGTCCATGAAAAGCACGTACGAACCTTGCGCAGTTTGTGAGATAATCTCGTTTATGTAATGGAGTTTTATTGTTTGGACACTTTGAACATACGACGTCTTCACTCTACAGCTTCGATACGCAGGTTAACAAATAATCAGTCAATAGGTGTCATTGACAATAGTGATCTTATAGTTTGGCTGTCCACGACGCGTAAATTCAACACTTTTATTAATTTCATTTTCGTCAGTTGTGTCACGTTTGTTGTTTATGCTTAAACTAATACCAAGTACAGTAAAAACAAATAAATATTAATTTATTAATTTAGAAAACCAACTTACCATACAGTAAATTATAGACTTTAAGATATGTGTCAATAAAGTAGATAATTTAAATTATTTCGGATGTTTTCGTGAATTTCCAAATACTCCCAAATTCGTACGAAGATGGTAGAATAGTACCTAATAAAATTTAAATAGGTAGAGATTCAGCCAACATTACTAGATACGTATGAATAGGTAGAATTACATCCACTAATCACAAAGTCCACTCTTATAAAATCTATACGTCGAGTTAACGCTGACAACTAGTTTATTTCTTGTCTAAACTTACTTTCACTTCGTACTATCGTCAGATCGACTTGACTCGTCTCTGACCACAATAAAGTGCCTCTTATATATTCCAGAGTTCAAACAATGTGGCACTTTCCAGAAAACTTCACATAAAATGAATTAATCGTCGTCGGTATTTGACAAGATTTCTAAAACAAAACTAGTGATAGGCAAGTTTTTAGGATGTACACAAAGAACTCATTGTTAATTAAGTATTCATAAATGAAATACAACATTATTAATTATTAGTATAGATTAAGCTATTATTTTATTAATGAATAATAATAATATTTATTATTATTATTCATTACAATTTATTTTCTATGAAAATATATTGAAAACCAGGCGAAATGTTAGACAAACGATTATTTTTTTGTGGTAGAATATATTCACAAATCCTTATAGCTTCGTCCGTATTAAACTGTGGAGACATAGTTACTTCAAAATTCCACTAGACCCACTAGTAGAAGCAAGCAGTGGAACCGATAGGTAGATACTCCGTACCCAAAAGAGATTAAGGTTTTATGCATTGGAACTTATCAAAAGCTTAATTTTTGTAGTAAAACAAATATGTTATAGCAAAAACACCTCAGCGTTTTAGGTTTAAATTTATTTAAAAGTAAGTATTTTTTTTTTGTTATAATATATAGCAACTGAAAGTTTCAGGATTTTTGAACAGATATTGATTGAAAACATAAGTGTTGTAATAAAATTAAAGTATTATTGCATAAATACCTCATGATTTTTGCACTGAAACAAATTAACAACTTGATTTTCATGGTTGAACCGATATACTTATAAAAAAATCAGTATTTACAAATTTCAATCCCTATTTTGACAACTAGATATTGCTCTCTAAACCAAGTTAAGTTTCAGTTTTTTCAACACTAAGATGTACGAATAAGTTTAAAATAACTTTAAAATGTACCGCTATCATTATTTTATTATAACAAACACAAACGTAACGCGATAAACCCAATGGGTAAATGTTTAGATAGAGTTAATTACGTTTAGAAGCGATACAGGGAGGAGCTAAGCAACTCGACTCGCAAGTTTGCGAGTCCAAGTTACGGCGTTATCTAAATGAGACCATCTTTCGTTATATAAGCTAACTTAATTAAGAACTAGCAGATGAGAGTCGGCGCCGGCGGGCGAGCTGACGCCCGTACGTAAGTTAATGCCACTTAGCTCGGCGTGAAGTATAAGTTTCAGCTAATTTAGATAGCGATTTACAGCTTTGCAATAAATTTTTGGTTAGTAGTTTTGTATTAAAATTGAAGTATATACGTATTATTTAAAAAATTCTATGAGGTCATGTGAATTCGTGAATTTATTTCAGATGAATATACTATAAACTTTATTTTGATTTCATATGTAAATATATTTTAAAACGCCTTTGTCTAAGATGTAAGATTTTCATGTTCATAAATATAATCCAATAATTGAGTATAAATTGGTATTTGAAATTTCAATTTGTATGCTAGTATATAGACTTGGATGTAAATATATAAAGGAAGAAGTTTAGTAATCTCAAGTCGAAAGCTTTCCGTGCCAGGATAAGCGGCGGTTGCAAACAGATTATAAGGGTTTACTTCAATTTTCGCTGTATGAAGTTCGGAAAATGTGTGGAGACAGATTCGTACTCCTGTTGATATTTATGATTGAAGACTTTGTTTTTGCGCATACAGTAATCTGCTCGAGATTTTGTTAATGCTCCGTGACCATTTTATCACTTAATCAGCTTTATCCTTAGATCTAGCCCGCACACATGCACTGCGCTTGCATTATTTACTTTTATTTTGTATATGAAACATCTCTGGTTGTAGAACTGAAATAGATAAAAAAATTCATGTTTGCTTTAATATGTTTATATTCAAATTTTCTAAAAAATTATTTAAAAAATTAAGCACTAACGGCTAATTAAAAGCAATATTAAAATAATAAAAAATATTAAATGCTTGTGATCTATTTATTTTTTAAAAAACGTTTCACTATCATGAAACAACCTAAGACACATACTTACAATTATGCTACCTGCAAGGCTGCGAAACTATGTGTTCTCACTTCTTGGCATGTGTGAGTGTGTATGTTTTAGTGTGTGAGGAAAAATAACCCAGTGGGATGGGATACGTACAATGGATTACACTTATAATAAAAGTTTTTGTAACAGATGTCAGATATTAAACGCGGTTCCATATTAATAACTATTCCGTGAGACCTACTGATGGACAAGAATGCTTAGGCCAAAAAGTTGAAAGATTATTGTCCCTTCATTATATTACGAGTATCATATTACAATGGTAAATATTACAATAGTTATTTCACATTGCAATTTGCGTTCTACCATATTATCATTGTAAGGTAATTTATCAGCCATCAGTTACTTTATATAAATGTAATAAGTAATAAGTACACTTGTATTATAAAATAAAAAAGTGCTAAGCTTTATTTTAATTGCATTTTTGTTACTTCAATAAAACATCATTATGTTTGGCCTTTAAGTAAAAAAAAATCATCGGGTTCAAACGGATTTAAAGGTTTTTGTAATAGAGAACAACATTTTTATTTATTTCTCGCCGATAATTAAATTAAACATTACATTGTCACTAAGAAGTGGTTCTTAGTAGTGTAGTTATGCCGTTTACATAAGTAATTAGCACGGTTTCATATGCCAATATCGGCTCGTCGGAGGGGCGAGACGGGCCGAATTAGTTTAGTCTGTTGGTCGCCTTATTTATTTACGTGCTACGATGCTACGCGTCGTAGCGGCGCAGTCTCGTAGAGATGTAATATGACAAGTAAGATTAATTTATTTAATCTTCTTGAATGAATGCTTAATTTTAGGTAGATCCAGTGAGAGGAACGGGGACTTATTTTTGTCGATCACTTCACTTCACCTTTTTTCTCGTTTGTTTTATGTTATTTTACGAAAAAACTCATTGCTTCATTTTATTTCGTGTGCGCGAATACACACGACACCACTCGTTTCTTTTACGTATATTTGTTTTGCCGACGAGACCACAGAGGGCGCAAATTATTTGGTGGGAATTCCAAAATGAAAAAAATAGGAATCGGATCTCTAACAAACCTATATTGAAATTTGTAAATAAATTATCTTTGTTATTTAATGAAGGTATAAAATTAAATTCGCATATCACTTGTAAAGGCTTTTAATAAGCGTATGGATCATAAAATTAACTTCTTTTTATATGATGCACAAACAACGTGTATTTTTAAAACACTTCATTTCATTTATTTAAGGTTTATTCACAGCAATACTTCACTTCACCTCACTTCATCAGCCCCTTTTTACACCACTGCAGGGGTCTAGGCCTCCCCCAGGGCGAAGAGGGGGGCTTGGAGCTTAAATCCACCACGCTGCTCCACTGCGGGTTGGGGACTGTAACGACCGCCATCTATTGACAGCATCCGGGACCGACTGCTTAACGAACCTGTCCCAAATTTATAAGGCCGTAGGGCCATGGTTCAAATCCGAGCGTGTACCAATGAGTTTTTCTGACTTAAGTACATAACTATCACTGACTCCGTGCCTCGGAACGGAATGAGCGCAGCAATACATATAAAACAAATTCTTAAAAATTCCACAAAAGTATTGCGTCACCTACATGTCTGCTACTTAAAAGTATTTACATGTAGTAACATTTACAGTAACAAAACGACACAAATTAAAATTACAACAGAACAAAATCTGTTATATAAAATATTATTTAAACAAATAATTAAAAAAAATTGTATTTAAACAAACTCTTCATCTCAAGGTAAGACCTAAGTCCCTGTCGTGGGGCATAATCGTCTGATATGGAAAGTTGCATTTAAATAATTATTATTTAAGTAAAAAATTATAAAAAGCAAATATCTCGAAAACTATTCAATATACCTTATTCTAACCAATTTATTGAAAGGATTCTATAAAATTAATGTCATAACTCAGTTTTTATCAGAATTTTCTAATCGACAATTGAAATGTTAAAGAGCAATCACATTTTTTAGAAATTTAGAAACGCATAGCTCAGCAACTAAGGACTTAACAAAAAAATTTATTTCGAAACCTCTATAACATTATAAAAATAATAATATTGCCTTGAATATCGCACACAGCGCCATATAGTCCCGAACTAAGCAAAGCTTTTATTATGGGTACCAGACAACTGATATACATACTTAAATATTATTCATAATATATACATTATATAGATATTTTCCACATAGACACAGAACAAATAAACATGTTGATGCACACAAATATTTGTCCCGGGTGGGAATCGAATCCGCGACCCTTGGCTTTGAATTTACGGTCTATAGCCACTCGGTCCATCAATTAGTCATATAAAAACTTATCTATCTATAGATTCCCCACGCGTTAATGATCACTGGAATTTTTTTCGTCACCAAGTTAAGAATGCTCGCTACATTATTAAGCAGAGGTTCATAAATTACACCTACACTCCAAATTTCGTCTAAGTACCTACTGCAAATAATCTCCGAGTAAAATAGCTGTGATAGACAGACAGAGATACAGACATACAAACAGACGGACAGGACGAAATCATCAGAGTTCCTTTTTTGTCATTTAGTTACGCAACCCTAAAAACAAAGACAATTTACTTAAAAAAAAAAACAAACAGTTTCATCAGTTATGTACTCTGACCAAAGAGTTAAAATTGAAATACACTGAAACGTTCACAACTATTTTCTTTTATTCATCATTATTACTTTTTTTACACAAACTACGGTCTTTATTAGGCCACGAGCGATCAAATTTGTTGGTACATTTCTAGAAAGTGCGAAAATATTTGAATCGTCTAATATAGATACCCAAACGTCATCAATTAGAAGGTTCAAACGTTCTGGTGGTTTGAGTGTTCAAAAATGCGAACTTGACAAGCAAAGCATTAGATGATGACAATCAGTGATGACTACAGTTCAGAATGAGGTTTTCAGTGTGAGTGGTAACAACGAAGTGAAAGTTGAATTTAAAGGAGCAATAAACGAATTGTCAGTATCAAAGTAACACACAAATGTTGTAAGGATAGACGTCAAAATAAGCGAATTTATTTTGCATTAAAGAGCGAAATAAACGAAAATCACTCGAAATTTTAAAATATCGCAGATTTTATAATTTGATATTCATCATCATCATCTATCATCATCAGCCCATTTTTACCCCACTGCAGGGGCTTAGGCCTCCCCCAGGGTGAGGAGGGGGGCTTGGAGCTTAAGTCCACCACGCTGCTCCACTGCGGGTTGGGAACTGTAACGACCGCCATCTATTGACAGAGTCCGGGACCGACTGCTTAACGTGCCCTCCGAAGCACGGTGTCAGTGATATTGTGCACTTAAGTCAGCAAACTCATTGGTACACGCCCGAATTCGAACCATGGCCCTGTGGGGCCTTATAAATTTGAGACAGGTTCGTTGCGCTTTGGGCTATCACGACACTTGATATTTGATATTACCCATACAAAATTAAATGTTAACAGTTACATGACCGTATGGATGAGTTCACGATGTTTATTGTTTCACATCAAAAATATAATTCGACAATCATCCAACGACTCACTCGCCAAGATTGTCCCCGAGGCCAATAATTTGTTCGTTACTTTTTACTTGGTTTTTACTTGGACATAATTAAAGTTACCCCGACGGCGAGCCAGGTAATGACATTTTAATTGCTTGCCTTGATTACTGGGCGTAGTTTTGTCGCGCGTCATCCTGTCATTACGAATAATTGTATTACGCTTCGTTACAGGCGAAAAAAATGTACACACAATTAATTGACATGTGCACTGTCGTCTGACACCTACCATTTTTATTTCGGTTAGTGCGTGTACATTTTTTATATGACAGAAATTCGAACTGTGTAGTTGACGACGTGAATTGCGACTTTAATGATTGAAGATAAAGATAAAATCTAAAAATTTCCAAAAATTTAATTAGCGTAAAAAAATAATATATTTGATTAGGTACTAATCGAGTTGGAAATTTTTATTTTTAGATCGTTAATTTCATAATTAGGTAACAATTAAATATTAGTGAAACTCAAAAAAAACTTTTAGCATTACTTACGTTCATAAAGAATATAACAATATCTTTTCACAAAACCACGCAGCTATTGCCACACGTTTAAAGTTTCTCACAACTTTTCAACCTATACAAATCGATAAACCAAACAGATACGACCTGACAAAATAATCATGTGAAACAATCATAATGATTTCTATGAAATTAGATCGGTGTAAGTACGGAAGCCACGCAAGTTCAGCAATCAAAAGAAATCTACTGTAAGTGTAAGCGGTTAAAGTTTCATTTCGGAGGTTGTATAGAGGCTTTCACTATTGTTAAGTTATGGCTATCAATTATGGTGGGTCTTGGGAGAGCGGCGTATTGTGGTCGCGAGCGGTAGCCCGCTGCTGTCAGACTCTTTCTTGATGCGATTGAAAATTAAATAACCGATGTACCTACTTTGAGATTTCGCTAGTGATGTCCACAAAGAGTTTCTGAAGACATGGACATATTGCGCCAGAAAATTAATAAAAATTAAATGTTATATTTCATTGCACAAATACTTTTAAAATCTAAAAATATTATAAGGTTTTATTTGGTCCGTTATAAAAAAACATGAGCTTTATGCACCAATCATAAATTTTTTAATAACACACACAATCACAACAACGTCGAGGTCCCAAACTAAGCATTAGCTTGTATTTTGGGTACCAAGCGAAGACACCACATACATATAACAACCAAGACCCAGTGCCAGTATTAATATTCGTTATATAAATACTGACCCGACCTGGGATTCCAACCCGGGACCTTTAGCTTCGCAGGCAGGGTCGCTACACACTAGGCTAAGCGGTAATTTGTTTTCCATTGTAAAAAATAAATACAAAACTAACAAAAGTTTTAGAAGACGGTCACATAATAATGTTTAGGTTGTTTAAAGTTCTATTTTTATTAACGTTGAACTTTTCCAATAGGGCAATTTGAAGGTCGCGATTCTGTAGATTCATCGGATAAAGACTACTTGCTGTAAAGAAAAATAGCATATAAGCACAACACTAGATCACTGCGGACGGTATTAACACGTCACAAGTGGAGATGATAATAGCAGGAGCAGCCGTGCGCGGGTTAATTGCTGTAATAACTTCCTGTGTCAAAATAACAAAAGAGCGATGCGGTATTAACAAAACGAGTAATGACTGCAACGCGGCCGCGGCTCCCGGGCTACGATCGTGTCCGCATTAGTGCACTAGTCTTCTATACTATTTGTATTAGATTTTTTGTAACGATAATATTGTGTAATTTGTATCTCCGATGTAAAGAGTTTTTAAAAAAGTGATTTCACAAAGTAAAACAAAATAAATATATACAAAAAATATATATATATATAACAATGTTCACATAATTAATTTTAAGCTGTTTAATTATTAAATATAAAAATAATGATTAAGACAGTTGCGCTATATCAAATCTTCTTAATGAAAAGGTAGAGGTTTTAATTTTTTCACGATATTTCACAAATAAACCGTCTAATCTGAACGTGCTCATTTGGTCACAATTAAATTGGAATCATTATTGTGCTCGAACACACTTATGAAGCAACAAATAATATATGATTCCGTTCTAAATAAATACTACGGTCAACGCACCGAACGATTTGAATCATTTGTCCTAATTTTTCATTGTGAAAATATAACTGAAAATATGTGCGTAATTTTCACTCATAATGAGGTTATTATGACTGATTAATTCCAATTAATTTCGTTTCTACAATCGAGTGACAGCTGTGCTAATAATGAGGAACATATTTTGAGCTTTAAAAAAAATCATATAGAATTTTAGAGAGATTGTATTACTATACACTGAAAAAGAGTTTATAAACAAAATTTGTTTGTGTTCGAATTGAACGTCGTTTGGCCTAGTGCCTAAGCTGATAAGCCCATCTTGTAAGTATTCGATATTTAATCCGCTTACTTTTCATTTTAACCCTACTCATGCAAACGAGGATAGGTTCTTAATAGGAATCACTTGATTTTTTCAAAGATTTGTCAGATTTGAAGTGAAATTTTGAGAGAGAAAAATAGTTCAATGAGTGTCAAAAATATTGTTGAAATTAGTGGATTTAGTTAAAGTAAACTGATTTACAGTGGAATAAAGTGTCTTAAGTGAATTACTTACTGCAGGTGTGGCACGAAATCCGTAGTTTCAAAAAATATAGGCTAATTTTAGGAACTATTTTAAAATTAAATTTTTAGGTTTAATTTTAATTAAGAACTAGTTTGCTTTTAATTTTTCAAAAGCAAAACTGTTGATTACCGAATCATAATTTCCAGTGATTTGTATCTATCTATTTCTTATATTAACAGAACACATCCAGGGGACTCAACACGAAAGTAACGAGAAAGTCATAAGTTATAGAAGAAATATTTTTCGGGAGAATAAAAATTAAGAAAGCCGTATATTAAATGTGTTAAAACAAAATGAGAATGGTTTGAAAAATAGAATATAACTCATTGTGATGTTCGTGTTTTTAATATATACCGCAAACTGATTGGGCTACGTATTAAAAAAAAAAAAAATTATGTAAAACAAAATAGAGAACCACGACACGACAAAATTTTGTTAGGGTAATGACTGCTGTCTGTACTAGGCACAGACCAGTCAACCTATAGACCACGCTTTAATAAACGTCAGTACGAAAACGAAATCGCCAAAAAGTGGCGGGGTGCGGGGAGAGGTCGGCTAGTTTTCATTGGCTCGTTCCAAATTGACAATTTAATGGCTTCCGACCTGCTTGCAACTGACGGCTCACTAATGACGTAGTTATGTAGTGTCACTACATAGCCTTGGCGAATGCTACTCCCTGTCAAAGCGTGGTCTATAAGGTTGACTTGTCTGTGGTACTAGGAGACCATGTATGACTGATCACCAGTCTCTCCATGTTCCGTACTTAGTGGATAGATCAAAAACATACAGGGTTATGTATCAACGGCTATTACTAAAATCTAATTATCTTTTCATTGTAAATCTTTAACACAAAAGCGCTTGTAATAAATCTGTCATCGTCTTATTAAAAAAGAAAAGGGTTCGGTGGTGGTCTGTCTGTTAGCACTCATCAAAATGACAGTGTTGTCTTGATGAAAAGGAAATGTGGGGATATTTAGACGTTCTGTTTTGAGACCGTCTCGATTCGACAACCGCTTTAATGACAATGCAACGTTTGCCCGATACGCATAGTGCCCTCGTCCAGTGATTAATATTATGTTTTGCTTAGATTCGTTAAATATAAGAGGAATAAATATACATATAAATTACAAGGCATGTCGATCTCATATGTGCATTGAAAGTGATGTACGTCTTTAGAAGTAAGTGAGTAAAGTGGGTTTAAGTGTAAATAAATAAGTAACAAATAAGTGATTATGCGTAATATGATAACCGTAAAAATAGAAAACGATATGTTCAACCAAATGGTTTCATTGTAATGACAAATCTGAGCTCTGCAGATCACGTTCTAGTGAGAGATCTTGGCTCTTCAGTAAGTAATACATTTGTACCTATTTATATTATCTGCGATTTGAAATTGTAATAAGTACTTTTAAAGTTATAGAGTAAAAAAAATCAACGGATCTTCTGCTTTCGCACGAACTTCTTACGACATTGGAAATGAACCTAACGGAATAAAATAAACACACATATTTTGGATAATATTTTTCGGAATAATTTTTTTTCGCAAAAAAAATAACTCTGAATAAGGTTAAAACTTCGAAATATAACATTCTATACGACATTTCAATCGAACAAATCGAATTAGTACGAAATGTAACATCGACGCGTATCCGACTTCTAACTAAGGGCACCCTTAACCACTACTTCCGGTTGTCCGATTCTAACAATTTTAGTCTCAATCGATCCCCCGTTAAATTACCCCGAGCCGTTTCTTTATTTTTTCCTTATTCGGACCTAGTTCTCGAGATATCGGGCTCCCAAAATGAAAATCGGAAAAAAAAAATGCTATTTATTTCGTTTTTTGCCGATAATTTTTTTTGTTTTTGAACTTTTTCCAAATTGTCTTTTGCCATCTTGTAGAGGTCACCAAGTTGCGTCTTTTGACACCAGTTCATCTCGATATCTCGAAAACTATTTGTGCAATCTGCCTGTCTCACAAAACTCCTAAATTATCCCCTATCCTATACTTACTCCAACGAAATGAAAGTCATTTCCGATGACAAAATTTCCAATGACAAAATATGAATTTTGAAGTTCAGCTTAATGTTTATTAATAAACAAAATCCAAATCGTATCGTGATAAACAAGTGGTGGCGAGCCCGCTTCTTGCTTAGAAGGTCGTCGTTCAAATTCCAGAAATTGACATGTACATTGAGTTTTTTCTGGCTAAGTACATAACTATCACTGACTGCGTGCCTCGGAGAGCACGTTAAGGCGTCGGTCCTAGCTATCATTATCAGATAGCAGTCGTTAAAATCCATCAACCCGAACTGAAGCAGCGTGGTGGATTAAGCTTCAAGCACCCTTATTTCGAGTGAAGGCCTAAGCCCCTGCAGAGGACCATAATGAGCTAATATATTATGATGGTAAAATTCAAAATTCTAATTATCTTGTACGTCATCAAAGGTTGCTTATTTAGTATTTTTTTGTTAAACTTAAAATCTGCAATCAGCTGCTGTTTGCAAAATACAATAAAAATGACTTGTATAATACATTACTAGGAAGAAAAATTCAAATTCAATATATTGACAATAAATTCAAATAACCAGCTGTCACGCTCTAGTATACGGTCCCAGAGGTGTCGCCTACGCAAAAAAAAAAACTGGTAAATGTAGACGTTTTCACAAATTATCATATATTAATAACTGAATTATTATGGAAAATTATGTCTTATTAGATATGTTGTTATTGTGTGCCAAATAAGAAAATCATTCACTTTGCATATTAATTATTTAACGTGAAAGGGTTGAGTAGAATCTTTATAGAAAACTAGCTTTCTGCCTGCAGCTTCGCTCATGTAGACAACAGAGTTGTTACCGGACTACTAAAAGGACGTGACGCTCCAGGATATTGTGAGGCTTTTTAAAACAATCTGAACCTCACTAATTTAAATTTCATCGAAATTCGTTTAGCCATTTTAACACGAAGAGTAGCTATTCTTGAGAAACCGTTTTTTTCCCAGATGAAATTTATCCTGTGTTTTAAGACACCTTCGTACTCAATTTCATCATAACTTATTACGCCGTCCTAGCATGCTAAGCTGGCTTAATAAGTTTTGATGAAATTTCTTCCTGCAGAAAGATTAATTATCTCTCAGGAACTGTACCTTTTTCCGGGCTTTATTCACTCTCCAGTTCATAAAATATATTTACACAAAAAATCACGTCGATCCGTTACTCCATTGCTGCGTGAGAGGAGAACGAATCAACTAACTAACCAACACACTTTCGTACTTGTAATCCTAGTGGCCGACCGCAGAGTGTTCTGAAATGTCGTTTCTTTAAAATTTTCATTTTTTTTTAATTCGCTGAGGTTACACAAAAACGATTTATCTTCCTTCTGAAAAATATTCAAAAAAATAATATCTTACAAGTTTCAAATTTTTTTACTCAAATATTCCTTACATACACATAGTACAGCTAGTGTTTATAAAATTAAGTAACAATAACAGGTGCATGAACAAAAAAAACAAATGTGTTCTCAGAACGAAATAAAGCTTTCTTGAAATAGATGAATACTAAACCGCATAAAAAAAATTACTGCACAAAATATAATCTTGCTGAATTAAAATTAACATGTAAAACAGAAGAATTCTAACTAATTACATGTTACAAGATAATATGCGTTGTTCTACTCGAGCCTCTATTATAATTTAACAGTCACTTAACGCCAATTACAACGATGGGGGAAGGTGTGTTGATAAATTACTGTAAAATATCAATGTGCTCTTCAGTAATGCCTTTATAATTTGTTTGTTTTCTTGTTTCATTTGCATTTTATTGTGTTTAATTGGAGCGATTTGTGTTTTGTCTATGTTCATTTCTTTTTTCAACACAGCTTATCTTATAGAATTATAATGTACGTATGTAAATGTTTTAAACTGTTATTATAGTACAATTTTAATAGAATAAAAAGGCTAATGGATAATAATTTGTTTTATGTTAAGAGAAATTAAATGTAACAATAATAAATAACAAAAAGTTCGCCCAAAAAAGATCGAAATTAATGTACGTAAGCGCTTTTTAATTTAACAACGTAAGTGTTTAAGTTTTTTTTCTTATTTTGAAGTCATTGTTAAGGAACCGCATCCGCTGATGTTTCACACAAAGGAAATTTTCGCTTGTCGGTTGGTGCTTCAACGTATAATTGATATTTTACGTTTCCTACTAAACGGCTTAAACAGGTTCATTTAATTAAGGCATACGACAATTGGGAACGATATCGCTGCGACAAAAAATAGTTTAACTACATTTAATATTTTTTTTTTTTTAAATTTCTACCCTCCCGTACTTATTTCCTATTCCCCTTTTTCCCTTTCTTATCTTTTCGATTCTCCGCACCCATTCTACTGCTCCTCCCTCCCCACTTTCCTCCAGTAAATCTCTTATTTCCTTATCATTTATTTTTATTCATTTTATTAGAAAATAAAGAAACCAGTTATAATAATTATCAGTAACAAAGTCCATTATTAGGGTATTAATAATGTGTGTAGATCTGCGTTTGTGTCCTTTCTGGAATAATATTGAAGAATCACTCTTGTTTTTGTCGTTAACGGCTGCTTGCGGCAATCACCTAAGTTTCTGGCTGAAAACCAGTCTATTTATGTCTCAAGAAGCGAGAATATACTTGCTGAACCAGAACCTTTTAGAACAAATCGATTTAAGTATTTGCTACATATTTTTATATTTTATTTTACTTTATACGTTCTAATAAACGTTCTAATTTATTATTTATAATATTATTAATAATAAAATCTAATGATATCTGGATAGCAATTCAAAGTCGTGGTTTAAAAATTTTGTTTCATGATAACCGAATCAGGCTTTATATTTTAAGAGGATCTTCAATAATAAATTTTATTATATGAACAAAAGTGTACCTATATAGTTTAATGGACTTTATGACTGATATTGTTTTTTGTAATGTAAATTCTGATTAGTAATAGTATATGTATTGAATCTAGAGACCAATGAAGGATTCTTTAATAGAATCTTAGAGTGTGACGTCACAGGGTGGAATTATAAGGTCAGCCATTGTCTTTGCATATTTGTAAACATAATGTTACTCTCACAGCTGTTAGCCATAGCTGTCATGGCATTAAAAAAAATCAAATTAGTCTCTTAAAATTGTCTATTCTGTCGAAAAATAAAATAACGGATTTTTGTTCAATAATTTGGGAATGGTCAATTCAAGTAAGTATATTTGACGCTTTAGTAGACTTTGTTTTGAATCTATAAAAAACCAAAAATGTACCGATTTCTGTATTATTTCACTTTGCAAAACTATTGTAAAAACGTAAATAGCAATCAAATTTAAAAACTAAATTGTTATACTGTGCTTCATATTCATTGAAAGTAAAATGATATCGCAGCATTATCGCAATTATCGCAGACACTCGTAGCGTGTACTCCGTTACATACCCTACGTCTTGTTCCGCTTAAAACGGCTAATTGCCGCTCACGTCGCCTTGTTCCGCTCCGTTCGAATATGAAAATATACCCTCGGGCCCGATTTGCTTCAAACCGCAACACAGTGTTACACTAACAATGATTACAGTAATTAATTGCAGTCACAAAACGTTCTATAGAAGCGATTGATGACTGTTGATGTGGCCGCTTAAAATTGTTACAAAATAATATTTTCACGTCGTTAAAGCTTTTTATGTATTGTCAAATGAGTTATAGATTATTATAAAGTTTCAATGTAATGATATCTCACATGGTAGATAATCTTCGGAAATTAATTTATTGTAATCGGCTTTGCTCTCTGAAACCAAAATTCAATTTTTTTATTTTCGTTTGTCTGTTTGTTTGAGTGCTCAAACGAATTCAAAAATTGTGTTTATTTTAACTATTTACAGTTCCAATCAAACTTTATGGTGGATCTGAACATAGGCACAAGTCGCGTCACAGTAACCAGTTTTAGGTGTAGCGGGACGCAGTGGAGCGAGAGGTATATGACTGTACCTGCGCAAGCACGCTAATAGCGTTGTATTCCGATCCGCCATAAAGTTTTAGACGAACTATACATGGATGAAATTACAATGAGTGTTCGTACCGTCACGTAGCTATTTCAGTAGTATATAAAATGTGTTGAGATTCAACAATTACTCTTTAAAAAGTATAAAACTACATTAAAATTAAAGCTTTAAGCAAAAGCTTATTATGAGGTATCGGACTACTTAGATGATAATAATCTACGGGTCTAGACCGCTCGCTTATCAGTTTGTTTCAAAAATATTAATATTGAAACACTTAATTTTAAAATAATCGCGTTTTTTTTTAAAGTGCGTCCCTGTTTTTTTTTTGGGAAACCAGCACTTCTTTGAGTGTGCCTTTGTAGGGACGTTTTTCTACAAAGTAATAAATTCACATTTGTTACATATTTCGAGATTATGTTACATAACTACGAAATAAAGATATTGGATTGTACTTGTATAAATATTATTTTAAAATTAAGACGTAATATTCCCCAACACTTATGTCGATTATTAATAATAATAATAATATATTCTTACAAATACCTAATAAATACAACATATATATTAAGTAATGTAATTGGTGTACACAAATTTTGTCTTGTGAATCATGAAGTGTAAAAGACATAGATTATATAACACGCATACACTTGATAATGTGTCCAAACCACATTATTATTTCATATGAGCAAAAAAAAAATTACTTCATTTGAATTAACGACGCCGTTTTGATGGTTTTCTATGTTTATTGCATTCTCTTGTGTTTTTATTGCCTTTTTAATCTGTAAAAAATATTGTTGATTAATTGTTCTACCGGATGAGTTTATAATATTCAACTGTACGTGTTTTCAATGTAATTATATACATTTTTTACTTTCTGTTATGTTGAAAAAAAAACCGTTTTTTTTAATACTAAATTTTGACAACTTCGTTTCATTTCATAGTTATTCTTAGCTCGAAAACGTGTAATTACAATATTTACATCATAACTTCTTCATCAACAAGCCAGTTTATTGCAAGTTTATTCATATTGGGTGTTAATCTATGAACCTGATCAGTATCGGGTGGTTGGTTCGCTAGAGCACGCTGCTGCTACATTACACCAAATAAAACATCTTTGCCCGCTATCTCGCCGAGGATCGCGGAGGCGTTCCCTTAATGACTGCTAATGAGTGTTTTTATTATTTTACAGTTGTGAAATAATTCTTTTACCAGTTATTTCTATCTAGAGATAAACATCGGAACCCGCTTCGCACCTTCATCTGATAATCGAATTAAAGCTTTTCAACGATTTCACGCTTTTTTTATTGCTCTTTGTATATTTAATATCTGGTTTTCAAAGTCTATTAATAGCTGGGGGCCAGTAGATTGGATTGATTGCTCTGGCAAATTGTGGAGTGCATGTATAAGTATCGTTTGATGAATTAGTAATAATTTTCGTTATGTTGATTTTTAGACATAAGCGGTATTAATTCCTATTTAAAGGCTTATCACTTTGAACAAATAATAATTATTGAGGATATCTAATTTGTATAATAAATGGATATTGTAAATTAATTTACGGGTTTCCGTTAATTTGAGTGATAACGAGAAATTTCTTTACTTTACTTAATATCTACCACTGCGTGCATTGCTTTTAGTACACATAAAGTATTAAACAGTACGTGATGCCACTCCATCATATAAATTACCACAATGTTGTCGACGCCGCTAAATTCGTTAAATATAACAATTTTAGAAACCGTAGCAAGTTATTAAAACAAAATTATAAAAAAAATATTGCTCAAATATTGTTAGAAGCTTTATATGTGGAAAGGTTAATATAAACTTCAGTCAACAAATTGTACCAACTTTGAACTTCTGGTATATTGTACCTTCATTCAAACAATATATAAAATAATATTTAATGACTAAAAAACCTTATTTTTCCCAATTCCCTTAGGTACAAGTACTGATGACAGTATTTTAATGTGTCTAACATGGATATTTTTCATTAAAGAACACATCAAAAGTAAACTTACTATTCTCATAATTATCACACTTTCATGATATTCCTGAGGTATATTTCTCGACAACGAGTTAAGGATTATGGACGATTAGCCCACCACACTAGACCAGTGCAGTTCGGGGGCTCGAACTTCAAATGTTGTCTTATTCTTGGAGTCCTTCGGGATTACCAATACATGATAATTTAAGCCGCCGGTGACGTGTTTTCAACCCTTGATTACGTGAGTATAATTATTATGCATTGCATTCAACGCTGCAGTTTTAGGTTGCATTTGGTCGTTATGCAGCGATGGAGTTCGGGCGAATTGAATATTACAAGACAGGAAGTGTACACACAGAAACTTTTATAAGAAAATAACTTATATAAGGTGGTGAGAGCGGTGAGAAATATTTTTAGATAAGGACAGGTGGTATATTCTAGCGTGTTTTCAAATCCTATGACTTTTCCAGGAAAATCAGTAGTTTGTTACATATCTACATAAATATTATGATTTTTTTTTTAGATTTTTCAAATGTACATTATTAGGTTCAAGTTTGCCAACCATACTGTAATTTTATTTCGGTATAACATAAAAAATAAATAAATAAAACAAACTTAATAATTATACAATGTGGTATTGTAAATTTCTCTTTTTTTTTCAAAAAATATCAAGTTAAAGATTCGATAGAAATTCTATAAGTTAGCTAATGATTACTCTTATTTTCTTCCTGTAAAGAAAGTTGTCAGCAGTTTTGCTTTAAACATTCTAAAAATAAGTGATACTCATAGTATATTTTTTTTTTTTAAATCTGTTTAGTTAACTATTTTTAAATTTTGAGAAAACAATTGAATTTATAATCATAACTTTTATTTCAATCAAATATAAAAAACAAAATTGCAATTCAATGACTTTTTCATACCATTGCCGGTCGACGGAAGCTGTTATGTACGACTCTGAGGCTAGCACCGCCTCACGATCCCCGTACGTTTGACTTCACCTCTGCAGAATCGAAACGGCCTCGTTTTATACTTGAACTAACATTGTATTCTTTGCTTTGTCGCGATAGCCCAAAGCGCAATGAACCTGTCTGAATTATAGGCCAATATAATATAAGGCCATAGGGCCATGGTTCGAATCCGGGCGTGTACCAATGAGTTTTTCTGACTTAAGTACATAACTATCTCTGACTCCGTGCCTCGGAGAGCACGTTAAGCAGCCGGTCCCGGACGCTGTCAATAGATGGCGGTTGTTGCAATCCCCAACTCGCAGTGGAGCAGCGTGGTGGATTTAAGCTCCAAAGCCCTCTCACCCCGGGAGAGGCCTAAGCCCCTGCAGTGGGGTAAAAATGGGCTGATAGAGTGATGATGACATACCTAATGCCATATCCAACAGATACAGAAAACTTTTGTATTTCATAATAACAAACTATTTAACCATGTATATTATACATATTACTAAAACCGTGCCAAAAATTCCGCCTTACACAGCGCGGAACAACTGTAATAATTCGGCCGAAACAATCGGCGTTGTCGATCGGCCCGATCGCCATACCGATAACACGCCCCGAGACCGAATAACGCGAGTATTAAGAAAATGTATTATAATGAAGGACTCTTTAATTCGTACTGTTTATCTTTCGTGTTATAACGACCGTAGAGTGTTGATGTTTCCTAATAATATGTAATTTTGGTTCTTATATCGCAGTTCCCCCAGTTCTTGAGGAAGTTAGTGTGTTCGACGAATTCTTTACGAGGTTTTACAACTTGTAATTTGTATTCGTGATCACGTCTGCATTAGATTTACTAAAATTATATTGCATTATAAATTCAAATGAGAATTACAATTTTTAGTCCAGATATTTATGAAGAATTGTGTGGTACTTAGGTACCTAAGTTAGTTATAAGTATATTTAACCAATATTGACCACATAGGGCAGATATGTATATTAAAAACGTCGCTTAACACGGTCTGTGTTGTTGGTTTTCGAAAATTCGGATGTATCATCCGCTCGCATACTGCGAAGTTCAGAAGTTATCGCAACCCTAACTTTTTAACAAATACAAACTTTACAAAAGCTAAAATAAAAAAAATGTCTTCATTATAAGACGTTAACGCACACTTTTTGAAAGTGAAAATTATTTGATTAAGTTTCGATACGAATTACTAGAAGGAGCGTAACTGATAAGAAACTGCTCCCAGTTTACATTTATAAATATCTTATACTTTTTTTAATTTAATATATTTGCTAAAAATTTTATTCATTTTTTAATTGAGCATGTTTAAATCGATTAAAATAACAAAAAAATTTCTAAATATATCCATTTTTTAACGTGGTTCGCTGGTTTTAGCTATATGTAAACTATTGCGTATACTGTACAGAATTTTATTATAAGTAGGTGCAATAACACAGAAATAAAAATTATACAAATCCATTACATCGCTTAATAAATGCACGCGTTAAGAAAAAGCGCATAAGTCGAATCCAAATTAAAACATCACTTACAAACCATTAACATCCATTCGATCGATTTCGTAACAAATTAAATTAAAAACGGCATTATGAAAACAGTGAAACGGCGTTCGGTTTTAAAACCATAACAAAAATGACAGATATAAGGCGTCGAAAACTCGCACGCATGCCTCGCGGGAACGCCAAACGCCACTAAAAATACATCGATATTTACGCCGTAGCAATCTGGAGCGCGTAATTAATACAATCTTTGTTACAGGATAATTCGCCAGAGCTAATGCCGGCCTCTGTAATCTTCAAAGAGGTTTAGAAACACGCGTGTAATCTATTTTCGATGCGTGCTAGTAGTGGACTGAATCTGGGAAATATTTACGTTTACAATCGGCAGCACTTCAGCCCATCGGTTCTGCGCGAGATCACTGCGTGAATCATTCCAATGCTTCGTTTAAATTAGCTAATGAACGAGATAAACTACACATTTTATTGTAATAATTAAATTACTAAATTATATGTCTTAGTGTATTTTAAATAACATCTCAAGTAGTTCAGTAAAAGAATAAAGAATACAATAATTCAACAAAATTTTCTTGTATTTTTAAATTTGAATAGACGGAAATTTTTTTTATAAAAAATTTCTAACCGCATTAATTAAACTTCACACATAAAATTACAGAACGATACGACGACGTATATACGAGCATATTTTATTTTTCTTTCGCAGATAATTATATTTTGCACATCCGAATGACGCCAATTTAATATTAGAGAGCTCGAGAGTTATGCGCTACCGTTTTTTCTTCATCCCCATTCCAGCCCACGCGGCGAGTAATTAAAAACAAAAATAAACAGAGCGGTTTCAATCGTAAAAAAATCTCTTCGGAACGCGGCGGCTATAAATGTGTACGGACACAGATGAGCGCCGACGCAATAAAACTGAAAGGAGACTCACTGAAATAAATCCATAAGTATTTACTATTATACGGGTTATCTCACCTATGCATATTTTATTGTGATTGGTTTGGTAGTGACGTGACGAAATTTAGACACGTTGTGCCAAAACGGTAATCACAATTTTGTCAGTTATCTTCTTAATAGAGATACAATGTTTGTTGATACTACTTTGACTCTCATAATTATATTATGTTACAAAAATTTCTAAAAATAAACATCCCTATTTATTCCCTCAACATTAAAAATAATAAAAACTGTTTAATTTGTTATTGTTATTGTTTGTTATTGTAACTTTATTTGTTATTGTTGTTATATTGTTTCTAATTACTGAATAAATTAAATAATTATCTTTTAAAATTGTGATTTTGTTATCGTTTATTGATTTAGGTTTAATGTACTATAATGTACTATCGCATTACTAAATAAAATTTTATCAATTTTACATAAAAAATAAAATATTTGTTTTTAATTTTCCGTACTAATTTACATTAAAAAAAATAAAAACTGTTTAATTTGTCATTGTTTGTTATTTTAACTGTTATTTGTTATTGTTGTTATATTTTATCTAATTACTGAATTAATTAGATAATTATCTTTTAAAAATTGTGATTTTGTTATCGTTTATTGATTTAGGTTTAATGTACTATACTATACTATCGCATTGCTAAATAAAATTTTATCAATTTTACATAAAAAATTAAATATTTGTTTTTAATTTTCCGTACTAATTTACATTAAAAAAAATAAAAACTGTTTAATTTGTCATTGTTTGTTATTTTAACTGTAATTTGTTATTGTTGTTATATTTTATCTAATTACTGAATTAATTAGATAATTATCTTTTAAAAATTGTTATTTTGTTATCGTTTATTGATTTAGGTTTAATGTACTATACTATACTATCGCATTGCTAAATAAAATTTTATCAATTTTACACAAAAAAATTAAATATTTGTTTTTAATTTTCGGCAGGTACTAATTTACATTCTAAGACGCTCGATATGATACGACCGTCGAACGCACAACAATCTACAAGTGTTCTAATAAAAAAAAAATGGTCCAGATTCCAAATCGAAAATAAGACGTTTGTTGGTCACTTGCCAAGTTCATTATGAGCGTTCGTGAATTTTCACATTTGAATTATTTTACGGCCTGAATTATGACCGTTACTTAAATATTTGGTAAACATGAAAAATATGGGGCTGATCGATCAAATTTAATGCGTTTCGTTGAAACGGCAACGTTAAGTGGATCGCGCCACGGAATACCCGCTAGAAATAGTTCAGTAATTTGAACCACGAGGTTAAAATAATGTTATTATATTTTAGCACTTTTGAAGATTCTTGTCCTTATGGCACCTCTTCACTCAATGTGTTAATATATGCCTACGTTTAAAAGTAAACGTTAGCGAGTAACGAAAATTACGTTTTGTTTACTTCCCTGTACTGCAATAGCGTAAGCGGAAACACGAATTAAATGTACAACTATATGCTTCAGTAAAACGTAATAGTAATTATTTCGAAGAATAGCTTTCCACAATGCGTACTTAGTTGTTCCATTAAAATTCCCATTCTCGTTGTATTGAAAACTTCTAAGGCTCTAATAGGTTTAGAAATTACGAAAGAGAAGCGTCAAAAGAAACCTTTTGAACCGATTAAGTATACCTAATAGATTTATTAAAAAGCATGAGCGAATGAAAGAAAGCTTTATCGTAGACTCCTGAGCGTTGTAAGGATACCCTTAATTGAATGCAGGTTAGATTTTTGCATTTTATTAACGATTTTATCCAACCGAGAGGTAGAAACAACACTACTTCTTAGTATAAAACTTCTGTTTTCGTTACAATGACGTATTTTACAGATGATAAATACATACATAAATTAATACAATTCATACTTAAGTTAAATTATTTATTAGATGATTCAAATAAAAGTATTTATATTGACAATGAGCGTTGCAAGAGTCATTTTCCGTTTATCTATACGGAAAAGACATGCTGACCCATAGTTAATATTTTATCATTATGTTTTAAGAAACAAACATTTTTTAAATCTTACGCAACACATAAACACAGAAGGACGAACAAGCGGACGTATAAGATTTATACAATAACTTCACCACTCACTCATTTCATAATACAATTTCTGCTTTCATTTTAACCATCAAACGTTCCACAGATTTCCACGGCATTGTTCTCCATTACGCAATATCATAACATTGTTCGTAAAACCATAGTTTGAAAATCTGAATCATCGCCAACCGATCTATAACTTCGTACACAAAGAGTGAGGAAATTGCAAGTACAATTACTTAAGAGGAATTACAAACGGCGTCAACGGTTGCCCATTAAACCTTAAGCGATTGGCGAAAAAAATAATATTATGGTATTCAGATCAGCAAAAACTAGGTTTATACGTTTTTAATGTTTTAAATATTTTAATACAACATAAGAAAACAAATCTTAAACGCAAGGATTTTTTTTCGAAGTTGTTTTATTTATCACAACCTGAAACTAATTCATTTATATTGAACATGTCCTGAAAAATTTTAGTTTTTTTTTCTTATAATGTATTAAAATATTTAAAACATTAAAACGTATAAACTTAGTTTTTGCTGATCTGAATACCATTTTTTTTGCTCCAATCGGTTAAGGTTTGATGGGGTGCAACCGTAAACGCCGTTGCTCCCTTGACAAATTTATCATCAATCCACACTTCTGTTTTCTCTTACAACACAAGGTTTGTTTTAATTTTGAATTCTAATTAAAATCTGGTAACGTTAACTCTAAAATACGCTTTCTACTAAACCATCTAAAATTTATTAATTACTATATTTTATAATTTTGGTATGGTAGTTTGTTTGTTTGTCGTCTATTCGCTCTCCAACGTCGTTATTCTCCAATGGATTTTTTTCAAACTTGGCACAGGATTTTTTTGGACTCCTAGATTTGCGAGTGCTTTTATGGAACTTGTTGAATAGGTCAAAAGTAATAAGGTCATTTGATAAGCCGACCAAGGGTACTTACCAAAACCTTATGTTCAATTTGTTTATTTGTTTAAACAGTTACAATAATACAACCAAATACATCGCAAAAATTACGTCTTGATACTAGAATAGGGCTTAATTTTAATAACATGTTGGTGTCATCTTATAGAAATGAAATAAATGTATTAATTTTAAACCGCAGTGCGCCACAGAGCTTGTGGACTTAAATTTAAGTTTCCATAGGAAAAAAAATGCAAAAAACCGTTTACAAATCTATTTTTTAATCTACGGTAGGTATACATTTGTAAATTTTTAGGGAATATACATTCATTAATATGTTTGTACCAGGTCTGCTCAGAGAATGTGTTCATAAAGTGTTTGTATATCCAACAAGTATCGTAACTATTGAGCAAAATTTGAAAATACAAATACCTGTAATACTTTGTAGTTGCGTCATAAAGAATAGGAACTGTTTGTCGTGGCGTTTTCCCCCCATGGTAATAAATGGATAATCTGATATAAAATGAAATCATTGCAGAAAGTTCGATTCAACTCTCAATGTGATTTTGGTTCCGTAAGAAAATAGAGAATAAATAATTAAATAAATAAAAAGTATTTATTTATTTTTTATTCATATATCGATTTTTATGACACTAACCTATAGTTAGACACTAGTATAGATTTGGGAAAAAATTTCATATGAATTACATGATAAGTGTTATAAATAATGCTGTGTTTTCCATTAATGCGATGAACTTTTTCGCCGTAGGATGCATTTAGTCATTCGTATACAGGCCCGGCAAGAGCCAGATCGGGCCCCGGGTGTAAAACGTTGCGGGGCCCGCCCCAACTTACTTCGAAAAAAAAATCAATTAACTAGGCCCCCGTTTCTCTCAGTCCCGGCCTTGGTGGTACTATAGTCTACACTTACACCCCCCTTATCCCCGGCCCTGTTCATATACTGTACTGTTACTCTAACTGCGTTGCAGATCATCGAAGTAGAACAAACTAGCATTAAAACACACGTGAACCTAATTTACTAGCGAAAATAATCCTCGAGCGAGCAGCCAAGTTTAACAAAGTATCGGTTTATGTATCGAATGATATGACATTTGTAGCTAATAAGTTTTAGACGTTATAATATCTAGACCGACTTCCACGTTCGAAATTAAACAGAGCATCTGAAGCTAGGGATGGGATTGATGATTGTCGATTGAGCTCGAAGCTGAAATCTAAGTTATTGCGATCATATTTAAATCAAAAGTCAAATGTGACAATTCAGGAAGTACCGCCGGTTTAATTATCATATGGCATTCAGTTCTGAAAGGCTCCAATTCCTCCAATCAGCTATAAAATTACGCTTGTAAAACTAGGGGTCAAAAATTAATGCAGTGCTGAATAGAAAAAAAATTCACAGGAAAAAAACAAAATAATTCCTCCATCCTAGATTTCTTCTAATCAGCTCCAAAATTGTACTAGCAAAACTAAAAGTCAAGAGGAAACTCTGTCAATTTAAAAAAAAATTGTTTGGAAAAATAATAAAATCGATTTCTCCATTTCTTCTCATCACTCTAACCTCCTCCAAAATGATACTTGCAAAACTAGAAATTAATGGGAAACTAAGTACCAAGTTAAAAAAAACTTATAGAAAATAAGGAAATCTGTTCATTTCTTTCGAAATCTATAGTGATACTATAGCAAAACTAGAGATCAAAGGAAACGTCTGTGCCAAGTTTAAAAAAATCGTTAGTAAATAACGTTAGAGCCAAACGGACGGGTGGACAGATAAACGAACAAACTATCATACCAAAATTATAGCTTACCGGCGAAATTTCATAATGTAAATTAACTGCATGCGTACATAAGCTTGTACTGGTTCCCAGGGAGGTAGACAGATACTATAGATCCTCACTTTGTACGATCCTTACATACCTCTTTCGCTGAATCGACATTTACCAATAGTTTCATTCACGCTCGTATTATATTGAATTAAATCTGATCGGCCATGCCAGTAATTTATTCTATGCCATGTCAAATGTGTATTTTTTTAAATTTGTTTTGCCATTAAATTATAAACACAAAATTATGTAACGAATATACGCACCACTAACAGCGCCCGATTCGCTCGTTAACGACGCGCTTTTGCCGGATCGGCGTAATTTATTGAGTGCCATCTATCGCCCCGATTTCAAAATCAAAGAACGTCCTAATTGGCCAATGTTTTTGTTTGGATCACGTACTAACAGCCACTCTGGAATAGGTCCACGCACATTGTTACAATCGGAACACATTGATGAATGTTTATGTGTCCGTAATTAGACTTCGCCTGTGTGTGTGCGTATGCGCATACGCCAGTGTTCGTCCGATCGAGAGCAACGAGGCCTGCAACTGATTAGCATCTAAGCATGTGTTTAGTTAACAGATATGAATAGATCCGTGTGTGTCGGTCGCGCATTAAGTATGCTTCAGATTTTATTATTTAATGATTCATCTCAGAGATTTAGAAATAGTCTGGAATGCTCGAGCCGTTCCCGTTGAAAAGCCAGTAATAATAGAATATTGGCGCATCTGCCGTTCGGTACGCAGTAATAAGTTTTAATGTTCATGAATGAAGCCAACGCCTTCGTTAATGATATCGAACGTCCAGATTTAGCCAAGCACTTTTAGAATTGATCTCCATAAAATATAACGGGAATTAGAAACGGATAAAACTCACATAATTTCGAAACTTTACTCATTAAAACTCCCTGTTTTCCTCACATTTTTTTTTTCATTATAACATTGTAATAACACACGTGAATTTTTATAGTAATGTTGTAAATGTAAAGTTATCTACATGAACCTTGCAAGTACGAGTGCTAACCGAGTGAATCAAGTTGCACTTTATTACAGCCAAGAGGCACAATGCCGTTCCGTAACACCGCACCATCACGAAAGCGCCTAAATCTGAAATTAACGTGTACGCGCTGCCTAAAGCGGCGCCGTTAATGTCGATCATTAAATATGAATTATAAATATAAAAGAAAGCACAAGAAAAGCAATCAGGCCGTCCATTATTAGTTTAAAAATCTCGCGGTTCGTGGACGTGGTCATTGTGAGTTTTTGTGTGTGCGTGTGTGCGCTTGTATTCATTTATAGAGTTACGTAAAGAATGACCGAAAAGGGAATGGTTATCTATCATATTAAGTGATTAGTTTCTAAAAAAAACTTGAAATACAAAATTATACAAGCGTAATGATTGAAAATTGGCAGAAATTTAGTTTATCAAGTGTTATAGTTCATTTAAAAGTTTTTAGTTTTGTTAGGGTTCCGTTGCCCGTCCGTCCGTCCGTCTGTCACAGGGCCGTATGGTCTGAATCGTAAATATACTTGAAATTTTCACAGATTATGTATTACTGATGTATTACTGTTGACGTGATAGTCCAAAGTGGAACGAAACTGTTTCAAATTTATAAGGCCATAGGGCCATGGTTCGAATCCGGGCGTGTACCAATGAGTTTTTCTGACTTAAGTACATAACTATCGGAGTGCCTTGGAGAGCACGTTAAGCAGTCAGTCCCGGGCGCTGTCAATAATAATAATACATGGGACTTCCCACACAGCGCCATCTAGTCCCAAAGTAAGCAAGTATTATGTTTGTGTTATGGGTTACTAGACGACTGATATACATACTTAAATATTCTTTATAATTTATACATAAAAATTAGCGATTACACTACATACATATAACAACCAAGTCAATAGATGGGGGTCATTACAATTCCCGACCCGCAGTGGAGCAGCGAGGTGGATTTAAGCTCCAAGCCCCCCCCCTGGGGGAGGCCTAAGCCCTTGAAGTGGGGTAAAAATGGGCTGATGAAGAAGAAGTATTGCTATGACCGCTATAACAACAAATAGAAATTAAATAAAGTTAAAAATTATATGGGGTACAAGAAACGTGTTATTTATATTATACGGTAGGATATGTGAGGTATAAAGTGGAAATCAGTATCAAATACGATCTACGATCCCTTGGAGCTGGCTGTGTTTTTATGAATTAATTATATCGGATATCTTTATGAAGTAACGAAAATTCCTGAGCTTCCATATTAAGATCGTAGGACGCCTTGCATGTATACTTTTAAGTTAAATGAAAAATATGCCCCCCCTCCCTTCCCCCCAAAGCTTCAATCCTGGATATGCCACTGGACTCACCGACTATATTTTGTTATTATACATAGTTTTGAAACTATGACTTAAACAAACACACATTTTTTTTCACGGGTATTTGCGATGTCTATATAACTCGGCTATACAAAATATATAACACCACAGAGAATCTAGCACGCGTCCCAAAAATTATTACTCACACAACGAATATAAATATAAATATTATATAAGTTTTGTCTCAGATTTACATCATTTTAGAAAGCGGCTAAGCCGTTCATGCCTTCAAATTACATCTTTCCTTTGATTTGATATCGTATTTTACAGTTCAATATATAAGATTTGTTCCAAGTATGCTACATACTGCATACTTGAAGGGGACAGCGTATTCGCCTACAATATGGCAACTCTAATCTACTTTAATGCTCTGTGTATAACTCAAATACATCGACTGACCGAATGATCGAGTGGTTAGAGACCTTAACTGCGGAGCCGAAGATCGCGAGTTATATTCCCGCCCGGGACAAATATTTGTGTACGTGAACATATTTATTTCGTTCCGTGTATGGGTGTAGAATATTTAAATAATGTTTGTATTATAAATAATATTTTAGTACGCATATCATTTGTCTAGTAAGCCATAACGCAAGCATAATATTTGCTTGCTTTGGGACTATATGGCGCTGTGTGGAAAGTCTCTTGTATTACGACCAACGTTTGACCACATTCAGAATGAGCACCTTACGTGATCGCAGGCTTGTTCTGGATCTATGTTTCCTTTTTAAATTGATCAACAACCGAATCAGATGCAGCCATCTTCTGGATAAGGTACCTTTAACTGTCCCTTACTCTTACCCCAGGCATAAAATAAATAAAATATTTTCCACTCCTTTTTCGAGAACAAATTTAGGTTTGCAGTCTCCACTGTGTAGAATCTTACACGAGTATAATTCCTCCCAAACTCGTGACCCAGAGATTGGCGTCTTTCGTGGCTCGTTTGACACTTTCAAGCGGAGACTGCAGGATTTATCACGCAGGAGGCCTTAGTTTGGGCCGCCTTTTTGTTTGAGTTCAGAGTGACTACCTAATGCTACCTTATTGTAAATGTTATGTACACCATAAGTGTCATGTATATTAGAATAATAAATACTATAGAATATTTATTTGGTTATTGTATGAATATATGTGATGTGGTTATGCTTTAATAAATAAATAAATAAATAAATATTATTAGTATTGTGTTGTGGCACGGAACCTTCGTTGCGCGAGTCCGATTCGCACTTGTCCGGTTTTTCCCTATAAGCGTGTGTGCACCGATATCGCAACAACAGAATGAGTGGCGATAACATCACTCTCGGTGGAACTGGGGTAACTTTGTAATGCTCGGCCGTCGATAGTGTTTGTTTACCTGTTACACTACGCGTTATTAATGACTGTGCCGTCCATATACAAGTGCTTTGAACGTGTTTAAATGAACCGTTAATAATTTAAGAACATAATTAATCTTTGTAATTATTTTCATGTTATAAATTCTTGTACGGGTTTAGAATCGATGCATTGTTTACTTAAAGTGAACTATGCTCGATATACAATTTTCGTATTATATTCTGTTAACGATTTATTATATATATTTATAAAATACATAATATAATATAAAATACATAACATAATATAAGTAAGTAACAAAATTAAACACAAATTAAAAACTAAAAATACCTACAAATTAAATATATAATTTTTTATAAAAAAACTAAAAATTATCTGGTACTTTTGTTGAGAGAAGTATGTATGTTTAACCCTGCCACCCTCTCTTAAGTTTACAACTTTTTGTTGTAAAAATTGAACAAACCCATGTAACTAGTTTCAAGTAAGGGATTCTCGATAAAAAAAATGGTGTATTGCTGTTCATTTGTTTTGTTTGCGCTTTATGTTACTATCCCTGTAGTATATATAAACTTTCTTTAAAACATATTAATGTACTAAATTTTCGCTTTTAAATATATGGTTCATAAAACCGTACTTACATAAATAGGAAGAGTCAACGTTTTTTTTTTGATGGTAAGTTGAAACCAAAAACATATAGCATTCTTATGATTCTACTGCTTGGGTGTCTATTAACCTTTATAGACAAATTCCATTACATAGGTACGTCTATTTATTAGACGACCGCTTAGCCTAATGGGTAGCGACCCTGCCTACGAAGCTGGAGGTCCCGGGTCCGAATCCTAGGTCGGGTCAGTATTTATATAATGAATATCGATACTGGTACCGGGTCTTGGTTGTTATATGTATGTGGTATCTTCGCTTGGCACCCAAAACACAAGCTAATGCTTAGTTTGGGGCCTAGACATTGTTGTCATGTATACGTTATTATTATTAATATTATTAGAAACCGTAAGGCTTACATAAATACCTATATTTTCTTCAAATTAAACTTTATTACGCCCTAGCAGTAGAAGAATATACGGTTTTATAACATAATCTGTTTCCTTCAAAGAATTCGTGTGACTCACCCATAACGAACGAAAATAATATGGAAAGTGTGACGAAATCAGATAATGTTCGTTAGCCCGACACAGGTTAATAAAGAAAAATTAATTTCTCCACAACTAATGAGTGTCGCATGGCAGGGAAAAATGTACCATAGTAAATTAAGTTTTAAAAGTTACGCTTGCTAATGAACTAGTCTTAAATAGCTACATGAATAATAATTAAAAAAAAAACCGGTTTCAATGTTTTTTTTTAATAGTAAGCATCATTGATTTATTATTAATAACGAGTGATTAAATTTTATATCCAAAAATATTTAACCGAACTGAATAAATTAAAACATGTTTTATTTTTCTTAACGTCAATGATTTGTGATAGTTGAACTATTTTTATCTAAGAACTAACGTAAATAAATGAATACGTAATACCATAAATTTACCAAGTTTTATAGATGTGAAACGTCACTAAATCCTATATTCAAAATGGCTAAAAGACGTCTTAGGATAATTAAATGATTATCTTATATATAAAATTCTCGTGTCACAATGTTACTTACCATACTCCTCCGAAACGGCTTGACCGATTTTTATCAAATTTTATAAGCGTATTCAGTAGGTCTGAGAATCGGCTACTATGTATTTTTCATACTTCTAATTGATAAGGGTTGTCCACCCCTAACATTTTATTTTATTTTTTGGACAAAATTTTAATTTTTAATTTTTTTATAATGTGCTATTAAAAAATAAATACAACCCTAAATTTTCACCTTTCTATCACCAACCCCTATTTTTTTTAATGGCAATATTAATAATTTAATAATTGCATTAATAAATATTAATTCGCGAAAGTATTTAATTAAGACTCACAGAAATTGAAACGATAAAATATTTGTGTCGCGGGAACGAAAACGGGAAAGGGAAGAACGGGAAAGGGTTAAAACTGAAATAAAAAAGTTATTCTTGATGAAAATGGAAACAAAAAGGAAATGAGACCAGGGCCAGGAACGGAAACGATAAAATATTTATGCGATGGGAACGAAAACGGGAAAGGAAGAACGGGTATGAGATAAGACTGAGATAAAAACGTGATTCTTATAAGAAACGAATACCACCCGTGCAAAGCCGGGACGGGCCGCTAGTATTTTATAGATAAATAGTGTCATTGGATTCTCTATTATTTTCACTTTTTTATCTATTTACATATTTGTTACAAGTAAATATCAAATCACCAATTGAACATTACGGCATATATTACATGTACTTAATCATCTCCTAATTCAAAATATTGAAATTAGAAACATGAAATTAGGAAAATTTTTTTTTCGATTGAAAATGAAGATGAAAAGCTAAGAAAAATATTTTTTTTTTCAAATTTAATCTTTAGGGATTAGGGATAAAGGTAATTAATGGTGTTATAAAAATTTAAAAAATGCGTATTAAATATTAGCTTGAGACGCTGCACAAATAATATATTTATAATACAAATTAAAGACGTACATATTTAACTCTTTATAAAATATTGTACATAGGTACATGAAAATTGCACAATATACACTGAAATATCACAAGCCGCGCAAATAGTAAGTACTGTTGCAAAAACAATTCTACGTTTCAAAAAGGTTTAAAAATGTGAAATATGCGTATGGATAAAATACTGCGATAAATGTTATAAAATCTGTTCAAGAGCTGTGAATATATTTTCTGAAAGTTGTGACAAAGGCATGATTTAGGTAAAAAGATAGTTCTGTTAATTTTTTAGTGCATCGTACGAAAACGATGAGAATTAAATTAAACGAGCTTGATTAAACTTGGGATATAAGCTACTATTTGTCCTAATCGAAAATTTTCATCGAATGAACTGCGATACAAAAATGGAAATGTGATACTAATATAAACATATATACCATGCGTTCGAATTAGGCACTTGCACTAACGACTTATAAACGATTTACATGTGAATTTCAGTTTCTCTCGGTACCGCTAGAGGCGCTGTCAATACAAATCTTACACGAGTCGCTAGCGAGTGTCGATACGTTAAACCAATTCGTACTGATGGTAATCGTGCAGGTTGTAAGTTTGAATAGTTACGAGAGTAGATCTCAAAATATGATCGTCTGCGGGGACTGTAAAAACATAGTCGTAGCAACTTCATAAATTTATTTTATACGAGACTTAAATATCCACACGGATAGATCCGCGGTCACAAGTGAGCCTAGAAAAAAAACCGAGTAAATGCAAAAGTGGATTTAGATGGAACGATATTTTAACGAAGTAATCGTTAAGAATCAAAGCGAAAACCGCCCAAATGCTAGATGAAGTTGCGCACTGAGGGATACGTAGACCATCGACCAAAGCCGATTTTCTGATTTATCTCATCATAACGACACAATACGGCAGATGCGAAAAATCTTCCTAGCATCAGATAAGTCTGTCTTTTATCCGTCTCAAAAATAACGTCTGAAGTAAAATAGGTTACCACCTATGGTTGTCGGTGGATGCTATTCGACCGTAAACGTAAAATACATAGAGTAAATAAATTTGACAGCGTTTTATTTAATAGAGTCATAAATGTCAAACGCAATCTGGCGGGGGTGAAGGCTGGCGCGCGGAGACCTTGCGGACTAAACTCGTACTGAAACTCGCTATCTCGCAACGGGTACACACCAGCTAGCTAGAGTATAAGTAGTTAGACGGTAAGCGTAGAAAAGAGCTTCTAATCAGTTCGTACTTTTATGGTAATATTATATATATAAGACGGTCTAGCGAAAGCTGTGGTTTAAACAGACGGCATGAAAATCTCAGTTTTAGAGGAGTAAAAACTAATCAATTTATTTTTGATTAGTGGGACAGAAGTGAGTTAGCTATGAAATATTGGTTTTTCAAGAAATTGTTTAAAGTAAATGGTATGATCGACATGGCATTATTTCTGAAATTTACCTAAATAGAGAGAAAGACACGTTTGAAGATAGAAGAGGTTTAATAATCTGCCTTATCATGCCATTAAGCATTAGGTGCGTCGCGACACATCACCTTGGCCTTTCTTCTATACGTACTTGTTATACATAAGTATCTACACTTGAAGTCTTCAACGAAGTCTGTAAGTGTATTTATTCGTGGTAAATACAATATAATACTGTATTTAAGGGTTTCTACTTAGCGGGCATATACTATTTATAAAGTGTGCCAAACCTAAAACGATCTAACTGGCAATAAGGTACGTTCGCAAAATACTGCATAGAGACAGCCTTGTCTAAAATTATAGTAAACTTTTTGCTAATTTCAGAGAAACTCTATTGGTTTTCTAGTTTTAACACAATAAAATACATTTTTGATATTTTAAAAAGTGTTTTAATCCAATTTTTTTCATAGCAAAATAGATTAAAAAATAAATTAAGTTTCTTAAAAATAAATAAGTTTAATATTTCATAATGTTTACCAACGATCTGTAACTTGCCATGTAAATCTTAAATAAATAAAAAAAAACATTCGTGTTTTTACTAGCTTTAGGTGGAATTTTTTACGAATTTTGTTCAAAATAACTGCGCATTATAGTTGTCCATAATTATATCGAATTGAAACATTTCACGCGTAAACCCTTGACAAGCATACACACGGACAAATGAACTATTACAGAAAAATACCAATTTTCCATTTTTGGTATGACGTCAATATTAATATAATATAATATCTATATATATTCATAAGTCTGTCTACTCAAAGAGCTGTGGAACATATTAGTAACACACGATAACAAAGTACGTCGTACCCTCACAAACAATCCTCATTCATTAGCAAAGAAAGGCATAAGGTATTGTGTCCCTATCCAAGATAAACTCTCGTCTTTGATTTATTAATTTCGCCCGTTCTTTTGTTTGCGACGTCTCCACAAATGGGGTTCAATATGATTACGCCATCCTATATTGTGTTCGGTCAGTCAAATATTATTAATTAAAAGTACCTATATTACTTCCCGAAATTTTACTTTTGAGGCATATCCATTGAGAACATTGTACAGCAAATTAATAAAAAGTTACTTGTGTACTCTTTTATTGGGCAATATGTACATTCTGCAAAGTTTGGTACTGCGGCTTTGCGTGCAGGTAGAGTAACTATAGGAGTTTCTAAAGTTGCGGCCACGTGGGCTTACAGTACAGTTTGCGGCATATTACAGCCGGCGTTACGCGAATTTTCATATATTTTCATAATAGTTTGGCCTTTAATATAAACAGACAGTCGGTCATTACGCGGCTGTTTGGCTGTAAAGTGATTGGTTGTGACTGCGTGTGTACTGTATACCGCTATCTGTGGACGAAGTATAGCCATAGGTATCATATGGAGACAATTTTGGATTAATCTGGCTTTTAATTGTTAATTAATTAATTAATAATTAATTTATTTAATTAATTAATATAATAAATTATTTTAAGGGACCTAGACGTTGTCGTCATGTATACGTTATTATTATTATTTTATGACGAAGGAAATATATTCCAACTCCAAAAAAACTTTGTGGGAACTTCAATTCAAAACAAATTGATTTATTCCTTGTACGAGCTAAATAGTGTGATTAACATAAAAATATTTTTTTTTGTACAAGTTAGGAATAACTTAGGCACATGGGAAAATTGCTAATAATTTTGGTTCAAAAATTTAATGGTTTTTAAATACTCAATGACTCAATAATACCGTTGAGGTAACTGATGTAGACGAAAGAAGTAAATTTTAAGTTTTTAAATACCACTGCAATATTCCATGTAACTTATTCGTCGTCAGCGTGTTTTACATGAAGATATTAAGTAGGTACAGTAGGTAGGTATTTATTTTATGTGGTGAGATATCGAGCCTTTTTAGGAAATCGCAATTATTTTATCTTAGTTGAAATTAATCAGAAAAGAATCTTTGTGTTAAATTTTATTTCAAATTAGCTTACGGCCCGCGATTTAAAAATGGCATTTCGTTAGCTGAGAAAATGTAACAAACATGCAAATACGTTTTCCACAATAAAACATAGCCTTCCTTATAGTTCAAATTATCTCTATATAAAATATTATTAAAATCGGTTTTACGGTCTACCGGTGTAAACGTAACGGACATACAAAGACACTTTCGTGTTTATAATATTAGTAGGTTCGGATAAATACTTATCATAATTCACAGTGTGAGTGCAATGAAAACGGCATGTTCTCCAAATACAAGACTACGCCAAGGGCTTACCTCTATCAATCTGCGATGATAGTCAGTTATCTAGAAAGCAGGAACACGAGATGCATAATGTTCTCTAGATAGCCGTCTCGAGCACGAAGCCTCCGAGGTTCGCAATTTATTGTTTCACGATCTCGGCACAGCTCATTATTAAAACGGTTTGATACGTGGCGAGGTGTTGCGACCGCCGCGGGCTTCCCGCCACAATTACCAGTACTCGCTTGTTTGATTTTAACTGCTCTTTCGTTCCTTAGCACGCTTTGTCTTGTAACGGAAAGGATAATAGGATTTATCTCTTAAATAGCTGTTTAGTTGTTATACGAGTTAAGAAGGAAATATAACTGGCTTGACGATTTCATTGGTGCCCTGATTGGCATTTCGGATGCAACAATTCTGTCTTTAAATACTTCGTTGACTGACATTCATATTATATATATTCATTCGTGTGTCATCATCATCATCATCATCAGCCCGTGTCCCTCCACTGCAGGATATAGGCCTCTCCCAAGGCGCCACCACACACGGTCCTCCGCCTTTCGCATCCAACTACCCCCAGTATGGTCCTTCAGGTCATCTGTCCGCCTGGCCGGGGGGCGTCCAACGTTTCGCTTTCCGGTACGTGGCTTCCACTCGAGAACTCGTCTACCCCATCGATTATCGGTTCTACGACAAATGTGACCGGCCCGTGTGTATTTTAAATATAATTACAATAAATTTTGTAATGCTACGATGTTGATAATTTGGGTGTATATGTAGAGGAGTATTATAGGGATGTATTTCATCATTTAGTTTTTTTCATTTTAATGATCACTTTTTGTATATTTTTGCATACTGTTATAATTATAACCTATATCTTTTAGAAAACAATGAAACGTACAGGTGTCGATTTCATTTTAGTTTCGTTCCGTTGGATTTATTTATGCGTTTACGTTTTCATACCAATAAGTTTATACAAACTGATTACAATAATGAACATAATAAATTCTGCTTTAATTTATACATGTATAAGAACTTGAAAACAAATATTTCAATAATGCCACTGAACTGAATAAGCGACAAATAATTATCTACGATTGTTGAAGTGATAGTGGTGCACATCAAAATCAATAAATATCCATTACCGCCCAAACAATAACATCGAATAAACGGACAAAATTAAAGCCATTTACTCCAATTTCAACAACAAAACCGATTAATGCTTAATTGCTGTGGATCAATAAGTTATTGTACTCACAACGCCACGGAAAACATAATTGCTACTGGCGGGCGGGCGGGTCGATCGATGCATATCAGAGTACAATGTTAATCCATCATTTAGATATTACGGCCGATTGAAGCTTATGATTTTTAATTTCCAAAATTACTGCGGCCGCGTAGAGGCGCCCAAACTCGTACACATAATTACCATGTCGTAAATCTACGGGGTGGTGGGCCACGCCGCGGCCTGTCGTGTTATTTCTGTAATCACTTTCATTTCGTAAAACGCGACACTAATTAAAATTTAGTTTCAGACCATTAGTTTCCGTCGTGTTTCCTTCAAAATCCATTTTTTCCTTGGCTGTAATTACAGACGCGGGTGTGAGCCTAAATGGGTACACTAATGATATATAACACCGTATTGAAGCTAGCCATGAATTTCGTATTCAAATTAGTATTTCTAATGGGCGAGAGGTGTGGATATAAATGTACTGCATTGTGCCTTTATTGATGGCCTGTTTTAGCTTGCAACGTGCTGAATCCCCACTCAGTATGATAATCTTGCATCAAGCACGCTATCTAACTTTTGTAATGGTGTAGAGTATATATTTTATATATAAATTTAAATGCATAAAAAGTTCACCGATCCAGTCAACATCTCTTAAGGGGACCCTGCACGATCACTGTAATTGGAGGAGTAAGATTTCGATTAAATATTTCTTATTTTTCAGGAAAGTAACATATATTTTTTTAAATATTAACAACAATGCTTTATTAATCCAATATGTGACTTTTTAATAAGTAATGAAAGTAGAAAATGCGGTTTCGTACGACGTCAAGAGTTTATTTTCTAGAGTTAATCTAATTTATTTTTTAGTTGCTAATTTTATTAATATTTTTAAATATACTATGTTCAAGTCGAAACAGCTATAATATTTAAGTAAATAGGTAATTAACTTAAAATATAAGTTATTTTGAAAAAAGTTCCATGTACATGTTTTTTTGCCGATTTTTATGCCTTGATATTTTTTATTATATAAAATGTGAAAAATATTCTTGTCAATAACAATTTAAAAAATAAGTATATTGTATTTTGTCATATGCCAGTAGAAATTTATTCACGAGTTCATTTTTAAAACGTTATAATTATGGTAGATTACATGATTTTTATGCATTGAAAATGTGTTGCGGTTGAGTGACTACAAAATGAGGATTTCCTTACATTGTTTGTAATAATTTACAGTACGTATTTCAAATTCGACATTATTTTCCGTTACTGAAATGAGGTTTTCAAATATATGTTGAATTCATAAAAATCAAAACAAAATAACAGCGAACACTCTCTAGTTTTTTTATTTAAAAAAAAAAAGTTTTTTTCTCAACACGAAACACAAACCGAAAGCATACAATTACCGACATTCAAACTCCATTACTTTGTGATTAGAAAACGTCCGAGAAACCGGTTTAACAGTTCTAAAACTCGTGACTTGTGGGATTTTACCGGTAATAAGGCTGAATACACATTGGATGCGCGTTATTAATTAACAGGTCGACAGCAAACAGCTACCGGCCTGTGCTTAGCATACAAAGATGTTTGCTTGGACGACGCGGGACCACGATCATTACTGCTTCCTAGAATCTGCTGATGTGTAAACGGAGACGTCAAGCGACTTACAGGACATAATATGAGTGAGGGTCAGTAATTTAAGTTTTTGTGTAAAATCGTAATGGCAAACAAACGTATTTCATTTCGTATTTCATTACATACTTTAAAGCATTAAGTTTGACTTATGTACATCTCATTGTAATCAAGTGTTAAATTTTAAGGTTACTTACTCTATAAGCGCACCTAAAAACACAAACAAAATCATTGTTATTGTCACACATGAATAACAAATATGTCTCAGGATATTACAGAGGTCCTGATACTTCTCTAGTTACGACTTTCATTAACCTAAAATAATAATTGATAAGTTCAAAAATAAAAGCGGTGTTATTGAAATGCATATTAATAAATGAAATGTATATTAATATTTAGAATAAAAATAAATTAAAACTAACATTCGAACTCAATTACTTAATTTGTGTGAAAATCTTCGGTGTCGCCTCCTGGTTTTCCGAAAAAAAAATCTTCATATATACACGAGAAACGCTTTCTCACAACCGATTGCGACACCACACTGAACACTGTATTTCTGTATAATTAATGTAGTGATTAAAACAATAGATCATAGTGCTAATAGTGATAATAACACATCACGTGTATACCGACGTAAGCGCTTGGGCGGGCGGTTTGCGCGGGCGCCAGTCGTCGCGGTTCGATCTGGTTTGATCGGGGCGGCGCTTTGGGCGGAATAAAGCTACAAGTTTACACGTTGCGGATTTGTTATATTGTATATGCAAGATGTCGGTATGTCAATTAAGTTTACTTATAAAAATGCATATTTACAAAAAATAAAGGAGATTAGAAAAAAAAAGTTCATAAATAGTTAAGAATCAGTACCTATTTAAAAACATATAACATAAACTGCAATCATATACATTAAAAATGTTCAAATAAATTTGTTTTGCATATTTTAAAAAGTTTAATTTGTATTAATGGAATTGAAGTGCACCAAATAAAATTTATTTTGAGGTTGTTTTAATAACAACGTAAAATCACCCATATTTTGCGCAGCTCCGTAGTTATAGCGCCGATGACAACCCTGTAAGAAAGTATTGGTTATAACATTTGTTTGAAACTTTTGTACTTTTAATTTTATAAACCAATTTTCATGTCACTTTCGTAATATAATTTGGGAGCCACGACTAAAAGCATTGACAAAATATTTTTATTATGAATTTAAATTGTTTGTTATTAATACGTGTACCCACCGAAAATGTAGTCGTTTTACCATTAACGACCATCGAAAGTAATTGTTTTTGCTTAAATAAAACTGAATAAACTACATTTTTGTCTATGAACATTGGTAAGCCTGATATAGGCTATCAGTTTTATGTAATTATTGTATTCGAAGGACTTATAGTTTAGTTTTAAACAGTATCGCAATAAAAGCTAATTAATTTATCGTTTATTTTAAAAGCGTGTAATAAAAATCTCGCTTTTGATTATTAAAGTATTGGGTACTGTAATTTACTAAAGAAAATTTTATATTCACGATTCCAATAACAAATTTAATACGTACGTATAATTTCTATAAAACTACGCAAGTGGACGTGTGAAAACTATTCTCATAGATGACAACGTCTCAAATTCACATTCGTGTTTTTCTGACTCGTGGCAAGTTATAATGAGGTGGCCGCTCTATTTCTGGAAGCTCTTAAGATAATAATATACTAAGAATACGTCGGTTTTATTCGAGACCGACCTTGCTGGTTTAATTGAAGGTGTCGACACCGAAGCGTGATGTATGCACTATTTCCATAGCCGTGCTGTTTTCATTTTTTATAGATAAAACGAAGTGTTACTCTCCAGAATACTGTCCCGAAAAAAAAAATGAAATTGAAATAATGACTCCACTGAGTTGTTAAATCAACTTTTGTTAAAAGTCAACTTTACGTGGGAAATATGTTTTCTTCCTAGTAGAGGATCCGAATCAACAACGACCTTCACCCATTTGTTTCAACGATGAATTTTTTTGTTATCAAATTTAGTATGTAAAAAATGCATCGCGAGTGGGTTGGCTAAAAAATTCCTGGCAAGGCTAGGCTATGATTCATCATCAGCCTATTTTACCCCACTGCAGGGGCTTAGGCCTCCCCCAGGGTGAGGAGAGGATTTGGTGCTTAAATCCTCCACGCTACTCCACTGCGGCTTGGGGATTGTAACGACCGCCATCTATTGATAGCGTCCGGAACCGACTGCTAACGTGCTCTCCGAGGCACGGAGTCAGAGATAGTTAATGTACTTAAGTCAGAAAAAAACTCATTGGTACACGCGCGGATTCGAACCATGGCCCTATGGCCTTATAAATTTGATACAGGTTCGTTGCGCTCTGGGCTATCACGACACTATGCTAGGCTATGATTAATAATTAAAAAATTTTATTAAATAAAACGACAAATAAACAATAAAACCGCATTTCTATTTCTAATTGGATATATTTATCTACAGCAACTGAAACTAATCCAATAATAAATAGTACATTCTCTCCAAGCGTTTCTTTGTTTGGCAGCGTACGAGTATTTCTATAAAATAAGTGAATGAGTGAGTCAAGTTCATCATCTGAGCCGTGGCGTAATTAGAGCATTCACTAATAAACGTCTCGATGGGTGTAATTAACCTAATTGGAGGTAGGAGGCATCGCCGGGTCGGACTCATCAATTGCGCCAATTCCGTCGGGCCAAATCTGGATGTGACACTAATTTGCGCCAATAAAACCATGAGGGTCTATTTCTTGAGCAACTATGGTCTATTCTTAAATCATAACTTTTTATAGGCTTTTGTAAAACAACGGAAAGAGCTATCGGCAACCAAGCAATTAATGAATTTGGACGAAACGAAAGTTATAAAGGTTTTGCGGTGTAAGAACTGTATATACCAAGTGGACATCTTTGCTTACCATGTGAACTTTTTGAAATTGACGTGTGCGTAATATATATTTAAAGGACCGATAGTGTGCTAAGAAAATATCTAATCGTAAAGGTAATGAAAACTAAACTCAAAATTCAAATTGGAATTGTTAACAAAATGTCGTGTAGTAAAGCTAGCCAATATCTGAAAGCAAACCCAAGTTTTGTTTCCAAGTTTTAAGACAACCAAAACTCCTAGCGCACCTTACAATAAGAAAAAACTTCACTTCACTTTTCAAAAGTTTTCTTTTATGTTTTATTTTTCAAATATATTGTACTAAGGGAATTTGTAATATCCATATACCCCAAAAAAAGTACCACGCAATACGAGTCAAATGAGTGCTCTTCGGTTAGTGTCGCGAGAATCAGCGAATAAATGAGTTGTTTCTTTCTTTAAGGCGGGTCCACTTACATATGTTGGATTTATATGGACGGCGGATTAAGCTAGAAAACTGTTTCCAATTTGTAAGTGGCGATTTGCCTAAACATGGCTTTGTCATCAAACTTAGGATAAGTATGTATTTGGACAAATTCTGAATGTGTTTTGCTGGGTTTCATCAAGGTTAAGTTAAAAAAGTCAATAAGAAAACATTATATAGCCACATAATTTTATGACCTATATATAATTAATTAAATACATATTATTTTATGACGACCGCTTAGCCTAGTGGGTTGCGACCCTGCCTACGAAGCTGGAGGTCCCGGGTTCGAACTTTGGGACAAGACGGCGCTGTGTGGGAACTCCCATGTATTATTATTATTATTATAATTTAGGCAATTCCCTAATCCAAGATTAAAAAGTACCTACGACAGTAGATCATTTAATAAAAACAAGTTACGTGTATGTACCAATACATGAATTCATCAATAAATGAAATGAGGCAAAGACGCTAAATTGTGATTTACGGCCCGTCAATTAGAGTTTTAATCACGACAATGGTGTGCCTTGTAACGTGTTTAGTAGTGACTGTCGCTTACTGAGTTTCCATAGATTTTGTAAACTCGTAGAAATGGCGGATGTTAATATAATTTTTTTTATTCCTCTGTAATATTATTGTGAAAAGAAATGAAAAAATACCGGCTAAATGCGAATCAGAATTAATACGCACAGTTCCTTACGATCACACTGTGTATTTATGTTATGTACATACTAAAAAAAAAACAAGGTACCTACGTGCCTACTTATCGTATCTAAATAAAACCGAACGAATGGTCTAGTACATGTTGGACACACTTTAATTGTGAACACTGGACCGATGTCATGATAATGATGACGGAAATTCTCTCGAATTCAACTTCATCATCATCATCATCATCAGCCCATTTTTTACCCCACTGCAGGGGCTTAGGCCTCCTCCAGGGTGAGGAGGGGGGCTTGGAGCTTAACTCCACCACGCCGCTCTACTGCGGGTTGAGAACTGTAACGACCGCCATCTATTGACAGCGTCCGGGACCGACTGCTTAGCGTGTCCTCCGAAGCACGGTGTCAGTGATATTGGGTACTTAAGTCAGAAAAACTCATTGCGACACGCCCGGATTCGAACCATGGCCCTATGAGGCCTTATAAATTTGAGATAGGTTCGTTGCGCTCTGGGCTATCACGACATTCAACTTATTGTTACCCATTTTTATTATTTACCGTGGTAGGTGCCACCATAACACACCATCTGTAAAAGGAATCGGTTCATTCCTGTACGGAAACCCAAAAATAGTTCACCATATCGTACACGTTTCATTTCTCAGTTCTTTACTGAACATAAAAGATTTTTCGACATGCATACAGATTAAAGTCTTGAGATTTATAGAACTGCATGATTACGCGAAATTACGTTGCCTTTACATAAACCAATCAATTTTACAAACTATTAATAAATACCTCTTCTATAGATCTCCATGACTCACGGTCTTGTACCACCTGTAACCATGTTACGGTCCTCCACCACTTTCACCAATACAACGAACCCCATATTTATAAGTAGCCATGATTTAATAGACATAGATAAAAGCACAAAAATATTTTATTTTATTTTATTTTAATATTTTTAAGGAAAACTTACAGCTAATTACAACTTAAATATAAACATTAAGAAAAAAAAGGCGATGGATGTTGCAACAAGCCAAAACAAGTTTCCACAAATTGAGACTATGTAGCACCTACACATAACAATAAAGCAAACACACAAACCAAAACACAAAAAAAAAACGGAAAAAAAGAACGAATACATGAAAACACAAACCAGGCAATCCATAACAATAGTTAATATTCTAAACTTATTTTGGATTATATAATTATTTTGTATTGGATCACTCCTCAATATCCATGTCACTCCCTTCGCCAAAGAAATGGTTAGACAGTAGACGTCTTATCATTGCTATACTTGTACAATATAAATCAATGTCAATGTCACGGCTAATTATGTTGAAATTATTACACGCTCTTAATAGATAACTATTTTTTTATATATATAAATAATGTATAAAAAATTAATTAAAAAAAGAAAAAGCAAATGTTATGTAAAACAAATCTGTAAACATAAATTATAATTTAAATTTTTCTTCGTGATAATCCATTAATACTTTAAAATGGGGCGTCTATGAAATATGAGGGTCCATAGCAGCGTCGTCGAAATGCGGGCGGTGCGACGCGTCCGTCTAATTGTGGGGAATTAATTGTTACATCCATTTAAAAACCACAAGTTAGTGTGCCCCTTTACAAAATAAAATCTGTCGGCTGAGATTTGTGCTACGGTTTCTATTCCCGAAAATAAAAAAAAAATTATAAAACTTTCACTGGGTATGAAAGCATGGATAAAGTTATAAATAATGTATTAAAAGTACACGTATAGTAATTCCATTCCATTCCACCAGCCAATTACGCCGCACTGCAGGGGCTTGCACCTCTCCCTAGGATAATCCACCACGCTGCTCCAGTGCGGACCGGTGGATTTTAACGACTGTTGTGTGTTGATGGCAACCAGAACCGACGGTTTGACGTGCTCTCCGAGGCACGAAGTCAGTGATAGTTATGTACTTAAGTCAGAAACAACTCATTGGTACACGCCCGTATTCGAGCCCGGACACACACAGCCTTCTAAACTAGAAACAGTTTCGCTGCGCTCGGGCTATCACGACATTTAACACACACGTATAATAATAATCTTTATTTGCCAATCACAGTTAGGTACAAGTTATACACAAAAAGAATAAAAACTATTGTTATACGAAAAACACGATAAAAATAAATTATACAAAAAGACCTACATCGATCCGAATGCAACAGTGAGAGGTTATTGATATCTAACTATAAAACAACCTGCATTATAGGTAACGACCAGCACCCTTCTCTTAATCTCCGATTCAAATATAGTTACAAAATCAAAGAACCTTTTAACTAGTCATCATGCATTATCAAGCAATTGTCTCTGTTAAATAAATGGGTTCTGACCTTCAATCTGACCAAATATTGTTAATGAGTAGCGAATAGGTTAATTTAAAGATAAAAAAGAAATAAAACAAAAGTGCCACAAAATGTATTCGGAGTAAGTAAATATGTGTGTTTCGAGAGTAAGTATTTAGTATGAGAGTGAAATGTTTAATGTACTATTGGGGACCAGAAAACAAAAAACAAAAATTGCATTTCTAATATATTTGATATAAATTAAGATAGATGAGCTATTACATTTATAAAGGCTTAAGGAGACATTCAGTAGCCTCATAGTTCTCAGCAATAAGCCGTTCCGTCATTTTATTTTTACTGGCATACTTACAGAGTTGGTATACCTATAGAAAGAATTTCATTTATTCGATTATAAATAACAGTATGTATTGTTTTTGTATTGTCTACTTTTGTGTTCTATTCTTTTGTGTTGAAAAGTTCGCTGAGAAACAAAGAGGTTTAAGATCTTTGGAAATGGAAAAACCATCTGAACCTTATACATAAAAGGCAGCTGTTTGACAACCTATGTATATGAAGTATCACAAGTATTTTTTGTAAGTGGAACGCGAGATGATTCAAAGTGACAAGGTCAAATGAGAAAAAGAAAAATTAGTCGTCACGGACTTGTCAAGAGTGATGTGTTCAATAATCATTGAAAAACTGTGAAAATTTATGATCTTATTTTGTTGTGTTACATTGTAAGCGTAATAAATACCCGAAAACTTTGTTATGCGTTTTCCTTCTTACACATGAGACTCACGAGATCTCAACAATATTATTACAATATGATTACATAACTGATATGTTACAGTGTAATTTTGGGGCCACATTAACGCGTCGTATTAATTTTGTGCTAACATTTGTATTGCGCAGGTGTAACAACACTAATTTAAAAAAAAAAACGGCATTACTGCTAGTGTGGACAACTTAAACAGAAATACAACAAACCCGAGCAAAGTTACAAACTCGTAGATTAGATAGACATATCTTACAGTCATTGTTTGATTTAAACATTTTGTTAAATTACAGATGACATGTAATTTTAGAATTTTAATTTTGTTTTCCAGTACGATTTTTAAATGTGCTTTACGCTACATTCGACTTCACAGTGTTACATCAAAGAATCAAGTAACGTAATATTTCGGATGTGACGTATTTTTTTGCTACTTTTTGTGGTCACAACGAGGTGTCTTTTTGTCATGGTCATAACATAGAAGACAAACCAATCGTATTGTACTAAAGATTACACAAGATCCAAATAAAATTGAAAGTTTCTTAATAACACCTCATTCCACGTATTTATCAATTTCGTGTTCCAAAATAAAAACACCTACAGGAATAACGTCACCTAATAAATGAGTATAATCAGCTTCAAAAGACATTTTCGCCTAACTATTAACGAATATTAAAGTGAATATCTCATAAATAAGCTCAGAGCGTCGGGACGTCCTCAATTTGCGTCGCGTTTAGCAACCGTTATATTTTTCAAACCTCGTTTGTCATTATAACGCCAGTAGTGACCTCGTCTTTGTGTTATCGAGCCTATGACGTATAACACTGTGTGCTATTAGTTTTCACTCCTGGAAGTGTATAAAGTAAGGATTCGACAAGCCAACCATAGCAATTATAAAAGAGAGTGTCGCCTTCATCGTGATTCGGGATAGATATTCCCGAAAGAATATTTTACTTACGCACTCGCTAGAGAAGATTAAAAATTGCTTCGAACGGCTAGGAAGACGTAAATTGTACGGATGACTAAATGTTATCTAAGTTTATTTCGATTTCGTAAACAAGGTGAAATCGACGTCTATCTTAAACGAATTTAATACAAAACCCTCGATAATTAGAATACTTTATACGTGACATGAAATTAATAACACATAATTAATAACATAATATACGATTCGGTACCATGTAATTGCACTTGGTAGCTGGCACAATATTCTCAAATATTCCGCGAGAGTGACCGAAGCCAAATAACGCGTAGTTACTCCGGTGAGGTTTTAAATGTAATAATGGTACCGTTTCTGTGTTATTGCTTTGTATTTCAATAGTTTAGAAATTGGTCTGTCTCCAGTTATGGAGACAACGAATCTATACACAAGTACTCGTAGATCTGTAGTAGTACTTTCTAGTAGTCGATCTGATAAACATCTTCTAAAACTAATACTTTTTGGTGCATTTTTTTGGTGGTAGTTTTGTCACACGTCTAGACCCGTTCGTCTCACAGCACAAAGAATCAATATTTGACATGTAGTTTATTTGAATGTAAGTAATTTATAACTTCTTGTCGAGAATATTAAAAACATTTTTATACTAATCTTTCAATAATTAGGATATCTATTGAAGAGGTGCGATAAAATAACATAAAACGAAAACAAGTACGTTCGACGACGGATCGCCAGAAAACAATATAGTTCGCACTTGACTGCATTAGCACTTTTCTCGCCAATTGCCCGCCCACAGTTCAATAAAGTTTACAGAAGAGCGCATGAGCTGCAAGCGCAAAAATAAAAACCGATTCTTTCTAATTAGTACGACACGAGATTAACGCACACGGGAATAGAACGACAAGTCGTCGTCTTGATTTACACACGACGACTGTTCTTCGGATAACTTATAATTATCGTTCAGTATTTATTTTGTTTTGATTCACTTGGATTAATGTTGATGGGGAAACGCGCGCGTGGAATCCGAATGGTCGCGTCAAATAACACCGATGCCGTGCGCTTTGAAGTTCCAAAGTGAGCTTAACGACTTAATTTTATGGTTTCGAGCATTTTTTAGATTTTCATTTCGTGTTTAGAACGAATCGTGCTGTAAATGAAGTGACATAGTATAAAATGTCTACACATTTCGGTTCATGTATGTGGGACGATTGTCATACTTAAGTTATAACAAAATTATTTTAATTAACTATATTGTTACGACATTGGGTTTTATTATAGTGAGGCTCATGGATATAGACGGTGACTTGATCACTGTGTTGTAAGTGAAGCAGCTCGGGCTATTATAACTGAGATCTGTGTCAGGAATGATGCGTATTGGTTAGATAATTATACACTAATCCCTAATTGTAATTTTGGTACCTTAAACGCAAAAATAAGTCCAAAAAATTTATTCAGTAGAAATAATACATCACGAGGAAATAAAACCCCTGAGCAGATTGAACAATACACTAAAAAAAGTATTTTTTTATTACGCAGTACCAACTTCCCCTTAGAACTAAGTAATTGTTGTGTTATATACTGTAATGATATTGAACATAGAAAATAGTAGACAAACTGTATTGTGATATGTGATCGTTTCCTGAAAACCAGAGATTCTCGCTGAGATTAAGACTTTTTATATAAAACTCTGTGCCGTACATGCACCTCCCCCTGCAGCCCGCGACAACAGTGATCGGAGAGCTCCGCTCACCCGACACTACACAGATGACATTCCCGACGTCAGCCTGGGCGAGGTAAGATTAGCTCTAAAGGTAAAAAATGACAGGCAGCTAAAAAATGGCAAAGCACCCGGCGCCGATGGCATCAAGACAGAGCTTCTGAAAGCAGGCGGGACACCGGTCCTGAAAGAGCTTCAGAAGCTATTCAACTCTGTCATACGTAGTCGTGTTGCACCGAGTGCTTGGAGTGAGAGTACGGTCATCCTATTCTTCAAAAAAGGAGACGAAACGCTTCTTAAGAATTATAGACCGATTTCACTCCTCAGCCACGTGTACAAGCTGTTTTCGAGAGTCATCACGAATCGCCTCGCCCAAAGATTTGACGAATTTCAGCCCCCTGAGCAGGCCGGGTTTCGAAAAGGCTACAGCACCGTGGACCACATACATACGCTGAGGCAGATTATACAGAAAACAGAGGAGTATAATCAACCTCTGTGCCTAGCCTTTGTGGACTACGAGAAAGCCTTCGACTCCGTCGAGACTTGGGCTGTTCTGGAATCCTTGCAGCGATGTCGAATTGACTGTCGTTACATTGAGGTCTTCAGGTATCTGTCTATACGATGCCGCGACAATGACTGTCCAGGTCCAGGACCAGCGAACGGAACCTATCCAATTGCGAAGAGGAGTACGACAGGGGGATGTTATATCCCCGAAATTGTTCACCAACGCATTGGAAGATGTTTTCAAGACGCTGGACTGGATATATTGTGGCATTAATGTCAACGGCGAGTACATCTTTCCTCTCCGTTTTGCTGACGACATAGTCATCATGGCAGAGTCGCTGGAGGAGCTCAGCGGAATGGTTAACGGCCTCAATGTCGCCTCTCGGCGGGTGGGGCTCGGGATGAACTTGGACAAGACGAAAGTCATGTTCAACAAACATATTCTCCCGAGACCGGTAACCGTAGAGGGTGTGACTCTGAAAGTTGTGCAAGAGTATGTCTATTTAGGACAGACTGTCAAGTTAGGCAAACACAACTTCAACAAAGAGGCCGACCGAAGAATTCAACTGGGCTGGGCTGCTTTCGGGAAGCTTCGTCATCTGTTCTCGTCGCCACTACCACAATGACTGAAGACCAAGGTCTTCAACCAATGAGTCTTACCTACAATGACGTACGGTGCCGAAACATGGACTCTCACGGCAGGACTGATCCACAAATTTAAAGTCGCTCAGCGTGCTATGGAGCGGGCTTTGCTCGGTGTTTCTTTGATGGATAAAATCAGAAACACTGAAATCCGTCAAAGAACTAAAGTTGTCGACATAGCCGAAGCGATCAGCAAGCTGAGGTGGCAATGGGCCGGTCACATTTGCCGTAGAACTGATAAACGATGGGGTAGACGAGTTCTCGAATGGAGGCCACGTACCGGAAAGCGAAGCGTCGGACGCCCCCCGGCCAGGTAGGCAGATGACCTGAAGCACCATACCGGGGGTAGTTAAATGCGAAAGGCGGAGGACCGTGTGTGGTGGCGAGCCTTGGGAGAGGCCTATATCCTGCAGTGGGGAGACACGGGCTGATGATGATGATGATGATTGTGATATGATTTGTGCGCTTAGTGAGGCTTCTAACGTTAGTTGTACTAAAAGACCTAATGGTCAGAAACGACAAATTATGGGGTGAAACACATGTTGGGGATGCTCAAACACATGTTGGGGGGCTAGACTTAGTTTTCGAAATTGTTGCTCTATGGAAAACCCTTAAGTGGACGTATACATGAGGAGATGATCTACACCAGAAAAGTCTTTAAGTCCAGACTTAAATGGTTCCAGCAGCACCAAGAACAGATTCAGCTTGATAGTATTGATACCTTGCTATGCTATGGATGCTAGTAATGATTTTAAAGGTTTTTGGAGGAGCACCAATTAATTGAGTGATGGGCCTGGCTTGTCTGTGCGTGTAGAATGGGAAGGAGATAATAAAAATATTAAATTTTAAATAAAGTTTCTTCAGTGAAATATAATCATTGTATAGGATATGCATGCAACAATATTTTGTAGGTGCAATTTGGTAGAGCCCAGGTTCGATCCCGGTGTAGGTACTGAAAGATTGTCTGGAAGTATATTTATCGACTTGTTCAGCTCTAGGTATCAGAGTATGTATCCTGTCAAAGTTTGCAAGTGCCGTTGCACTAGTGCTCCATCAGTGTCCTGACATTTATATTTTTATGGGTCGAATTATTTTAATACTTATATAACAAAACGATGTTGCAAAATACAAAAATGTTGTTTACTTATTGCTATTTTTTTGTTATTGAAGTAATGATTTCTAAAAAGATATAAAATATATGCACGAAAAAATTAAAAGTTGAGTAAAAGTTCATATATTTATAGAGTTCGCCGCATCCCCTTCTCTTTGTATAATGGTGTTATGTGAACCATTGATATTATTATATCAAACCATTGCGTCCCTTCGCCTTCATTTAGTTGGACACTACACCGTTTTAATACATAACTGAAATAAAATTTTCAACTTTATTTTCAATTTCCTGTTTTATATTATCCAAGTGTGCAACTTCCATTTTGTGGATCTACCTGTTTCCCTAAAAATGTAACTTTGGGGCATGACTGTTTATGTATAGTCGAACATTATATAAAGAAATAAAGAAATAGTTACTCTGAAGGTAAATTATTTATTTCGTCATATATACCTAAATACTTGTAATTCGTTCGATAAAGTTAATAAACGAACCTCACGCCTTTAGTTAATTTAGTGTTATGAGTTTATACGAGCAACATGTTAACATCCGAGATATCTCAGCGATGCTCCGGTACTCAAACGAATATGTGCGTTCTTTCACGCGTTAAGGAAATAATATGTCGTTACAAACGAAAATAAGACAAATTAACTGTAACTAATGGAACGAACGAGATGATTAAAACCTCGCTGTCACAGATGCGATGATCATTTAAGGTGATGTTCCTACTCCAGAAAAGTCTAATACAAAAACAACGCTCGTCCCCTTTAGATTAGGTACTTTGATCTGATTTAACACAATTACCACTCTGTGCTTGAGATACTATAAAAATGTTAAATAAATTTTGACACATCACATTTAAATTAGTTTGCTACAGAGAAAATTTTGTTCATTACTTGTAAACTATACGGTTTACAAAAATTTGACAGAATGTAAGCTTGACTGAACAAAATTTAATGCCTAATGCAAGAACCAATAGAGTTGAGATACAAAAAGATTCAACTCATTTTGGTGAATAAAGTCAAATTTAAAATTTTGTAGGATAGAAGTGAATGCACACGTAAATAATTTCTAGTGATTTTTAAGCTTAACAAAAAGCTTTTTTTGAATATTAATAAATAATAGTATTTGTTCATTATTCCTATATTTAAATTCAATAATTAAAATAAAATTTAATTATTAAATTAAATTAATATATTTGTATTAATACCATTATGATTTTTGACATGTTCCCAACCACAGAGTTAGTATTTCGAATTGGAAACTTTCTATTTACAGAACAGTCACTAACCAGGTTAAGTGGGTTGATAAATAAGTGACTAATTTTAAATAAATATGAAAGAACATATTTTAACAATATCTACAACGGTGATCGACAATCAATACACATAATAGGTACGCGAACAAAACAAGGTAACAGTTACTTTGCCTTAAGTGCAGTAACCCCGTGCCAAGATCATTAATTGATCGTTTCATCGCGGTTATGTTTCATTAATATTCGACTCTATATTTAGCGCCGGACAAACCCTGCGCCGTTGTGAATAATTTATTTAGAAGGACATGAATTAATTGACAATAATTATACCCAAATTTCGTGTAACACATCGCACGTAATGAAATATTTTAACGACAGGTATACGACCGTCCATAAGTCCCTCAGTATTCGCTGCATAAATTAGAAGATTCATACTTCTCATTCTTGTCAAGATAATCGAATTGATAAACAGCAAGTAATTTTTTTTCTGTTAGCAGCGCACACCTATTAACATTTCAATATGATTCGATAAATAATGATAACAGGTGCAAGAAACGATGGTGTTAATCTAAAGTATAAAAAAAAGTAAATTTATATTTAAAGTAAAAACCTTTTTTTTAATACATGGGACTTCCTACACAGCGTCATCTAGTCCCAAAGTAAGCAAGTATTATGCTTGTGTTATGGGTTACTAGACAACTGATATACATACTTAAATATTCTTTATAATATATACGTATATAATTATTTTTGCAAAGACGGTATCGATATTCATCCTATTAATACTGACCCGACCTGGGATTTGAACCCGGGACCTCCAACTTCGTAGGCAGGGTCGCTACCCACTAGGCTAAGCGGTTTTCATACAATCATAAAATAAAAAGTTAAAAATATTAATAAGCGGCTTAAAGTCGGTGCCATGTCATTAACTTTTCATTGTGATATTTTTGATTATTACATATTTTTGATACAATAGTTTGTTTTAGTCGTAAATATTAACATTAAAAAAAATATTGCCTATACATATAGATCCATTTAAAGTGCCTGACTTCATTTTAGATTAAGGTTGTATACATAGATAAACTTTCCAAGTCGGTTTTTAATGTTTTTGTAAATAAATTCATTTCTATACTTTTATATGTAAGTAACTGTACTTTATTGGTACTTAGTATGGGTAGCTACTTAAATGAGACAGCATCGTTTGGAGGAAACTAGGTATGAAAGAGATGATCGTTTAAAAAATAGAGAGAAATGCAATGATATGCGGGTCGGGTGCTTGGCCGCAGCCTTGAACACAGTCGAAGCGGAGCAGTATTAGGAACAAATGACGGCTCCATAGAAATGATTTACGCATATAATCTAAGCTTTCTTACTATTCCTGCCCTGCTCACTTCCGCTGTGTTCGGGCAACGGGATCTTCGCTGATAGTCAAAACACAGATGGAAATCTACGTCAAACCGAATCATATGAGTCCAAACACGAGGTAGCTACTGTATACCTTTGAGGAGTTTCCTTCGATGCTTACCAATTCCATCATCAAAGCGGCTCTAAGTTACCATAACATCTTTTTTTTTACAGAACCTCACCTATGTGCCAAGTTATATTGAAATCGGTTGGCTAAAAGTGGGTGAAATTAAAACAAACGAGATTCAATTCATAATTTTCTAACGTTAGATGATGAATATTTTTCAAATTAAATCGAATCAACCTCGACATATACTCTTATTTAAAAAAAAAAATTATCAATAAATTGGTCCATAATCGGTGAAGATATCGAGTAAAATACACAAAAAAATAGAAGCGAATATAGAACCTTCTCCTCGGTTAGTAAATATCATGTCGACTCCTTTTCTCTTATAATTTTTTTAATAGCATTTATTCACTACTGGGATTGATAGTATGCTATATCTATATATAAATTAATAAAATAACTCACAGCTCTCCTAACATTTACGATGGGTACAATCGAAAATATACACCGTATTCGGCTGAACATAGTCCAAACTTATAAAGCGCATCTAGCTTATAAGTGAGCAGATGGCGAAAACTAACGATTACCGAGAAAAACATGTTTAAAGTTTCATTTTTCTTAATTGTTTATCTTACTTTTGTTTTAATGGCAAACAATAAAAACACAAAATACAGAATTACAATTTTAAAATGATGCATTTTTATGTACCTAATCATGTTCGTTCAATTTAATAAAACACTACAAGACTGTCTCGCGAATCGCAAACTTGAAGAAATACTAGATAGAGCTTTTGTCTTTATCAAAAGCCGATTATTCTTCAAATTGAAGTTTTAGTGGTATTTTTTGTTATTTTAAAATTGGCGGTGAGCGTTAGGTCAATGGTTTCGAAATAGTATAAGAAATCTTAACAGTAGAGTGACCAAGCATTTAGTTTGTCCTTGTTGTGATTTTTTTCTCGGCAACCGATAGTTTGGGCCAACTGCTCACTTGAAATTTTTTGGTTAGTTCGTTACGGTGTACGTGTTCTATAAGTTTGGCCTACGTTTAGCCGGGCGCGGTGTATATAGCAACATTAAATATTCATATTTTATTTCTTAATTTTCGTATAATTCTTCAATATCATAAAATGTCATATCGATTTCGAATGGCGTCTGTTTGCATGTTCATTTAAGAAATACAATATTTAAATCAGAAAACTAATAAAAAATATTAGCTATTACATTATTAAAAAAGAATTATCTTTACGTCATCGTTTCGCATATCCATTGCTGGCTGTCTGTCGATATTAAATAACATTTATGTGTAAACGTCTAAATCAATTACTTCCCACGATATTCTTATTGACAACTTAAAAGTATCGATTTTCTTGTAATGGTCGAAACGAACGCGCAGTCAAATCTACGGAACGATTTGAAGTGAAATATGACCTATCGTTTAAAATTTAAGCCATGGTTCAGGCGGTGACATAGCTTTAAAAGTTTTAGTCACATCTCGCTCACTAATCGAATACTAATGACCCGATATCGTATCGGATTACGGTTAAAAACTTTTTGTCGTGTGTGGTGAACATAAATGTCAGACATTTGCATAAATCTAACATTTAATTTGAGACCATAAGTAACATGTTAATCAGGTAACTTTCGTTTAACCTTAAATTCTTCGCCTGATCTCCGACGCTTCGTCGGTTTGAATGTACGAAACCCAATATCTCGTATATAATAATATCTGTGGGTATTTGCATTAGAATGTAATTAAAATTTTACACAACAGGGTATGGAACGGCTTCGGCGATTCGAGCGCGCGCGCCAATCATTAATAAAATCCATTTCGGAATAATTAATGAGGAATTTTATCTTAATTGTGTTGGACGCGAACATGAATGATTTTTTTTTTGCGATACATAATATTAGAATAAGATATCGAATATCGAGAAAATAACACTTAACTGTTAATTAATGGAATTTAGTGTAAATGGATAATTATATTTATTATTATGATGTTTAACTTAAAAGCAATTTTATGATTGCGAAAATGGGTTTCATAGAAAAATATGTTTTTCATTACTCATACTCGGAAAGTACGCTTGAAGTTACCTGATCAGAGGGAAGAAAGTAGTACTTTTCATCCCTGGGAAACGATATTCCCTGCTGTCAAATTTATTGTAAACAAAAACTATTTAAGCCATGTCCCAACTTTTATACAACTCTGTTGAATCGCGGCGTAAAATTTTGTAATAAAATAATGTTATGAACAATTTTTTTATATGACTTATACTTTTAATTTACTTGGAAACAAATTAATATTTAATTTACATAGATTTGAGCCAAATATTAACCATCATCAATGATAAAAAAATACTGGCTTGTAGAATGTCACAGTAAAAGAAACGTAAATAACGCGAGAAATTGGCAATTCGATCTTCAGTTATTTTGACGAGTGCTAATTATTTACGTATACAGTTATTTATAAAAAATGAGTTTGTCAGATTCAGATATGGATTTTACGCGTTTTTTTTTACTTTCCTCATATTCGTAATGAAATGCAGTATGTTTACCTCGGGTGAAAGACCTATTTAGGCACTCGAACTATATTAGCGCCCTCACTACGCTCGTGCGCTAAACCACCTCGTGCCTAAATAGGTCACTTTCACCCCTTGTGTAATAATGTACAATTTTTTTAGAACAGGGAGTAAATTTAAATGGAATGTGTTATTTTGACTACAAACCTGAATCGAATATATCTGGATTCGAATTGTGCATATACGTATTTGTTTAATCGTTTCCAGGCTTTTCAGCGTCGTCGCTGCGACCAAGAACTCTGTTATGCTAGATAAACTAGATCAGCTGTTGCGAAAGCAACAATTGTCATCATAAGGTGAGCTTTGGTAATTTACAGTAATATAGTCACCTTCAAAGTTTACGAACGAACAATATAAAGACGGATATCATTTGTAACTGAGAAACAACAGTTTTCGTCCATTTTAGCTTATATGGGATTTTGCACATAATCCAAGACAAAGCTAATGTTTGTACAGTAGATAAATGATTGTCATGGAGGTTAAGTCTGTGGCATCTATAACCCTCTTGGGACATCTTTACATAAAAGCAATATAACGTACAGCCGTATATTTTACTACTATGTACCGTTAAATTGTAAAAAATGTATTGGATTAAGTACTGAGGAATAGGTACATCATTCAAACGAATATAGATGAGTATATCCAAAAGAGACAAAGTTATTTATTCACGAATGTTTTGAACGTCAAGTGAGAGGGAGAGTGGCGGCAGCAGAACCCATTACCTATATAATATAAGAAGTGTGTATAGTATTTAAGATCATCATCATCAGCCCATGTTACCCCACAGCAGGGGCTTAGGCTTCCCCCAGGGTGAGGAGGGGGTTCGGAGCTTAAATCCACCACGCTACTCCACTGCGGGTTGGGGATTGTAACGACCGCCATCTATTGACAGCGTCCGGGACCGACTGCTTAACGTGCTCTCCGAGGCACGGAGTCAGTGATAGGTAATGTACTTAAGTCAGAAAAACTCATTGGTACACGCCCGGATTCGAACCATGGCCCTATGGCCTTATAAATTTGAGACAGGTTCGTTGCGCTCTGGGTTATCACGAGTATTTAAGATACGTAATACTAATTTAGCCCGTAAATCGATATTTCTGAATTTGTACAAACATCTGCTTACACTGTGTACATTCTCTTGTTTCAATGCCATCATACCGTTTTGTTTTATTTTACAGTTTTCCTAACTATCCTAATCCTTATTAAACTAATAATGAAAAAAGTGTTTCTGTGAGACAAGTGGATATAGGTAACATTGAAGGCATCGCATTTGTATCATCTGTGCCGTCTATCAGCTACTTGTATGACCAAAACTGCTGTGAGAGTAATTTTTTTTTGTTCGCATCAGATAGTCTGTCACTGTAAATGTCCAAAATTCTGTGTATCTTAAGATACACTAGTGCATTTTAACATTTACTAATGTTGCTGGTGAACGTCCGTTTCTTTTAATTTTTATGGTCATTTTGGTATTACATCAGGAAACGTCAGATGGGTCACGACGCATTGGTTAATCGTAGCTAACTAAAACCCAATATATAATTATTTGTAGCTTACGTTAGGTTTGTTTGTATAAGTGCATGCAACGAAGTATAGCGGAGTCCATCGACATATATCATATAAGCCTTTTTTAATAAATTTTAAATTTGGCTTAAATAGGTTGATGATGCACCATTTTTAAGTTTGTAGGTTGAGTTAAATTTATTTGTGTCTATTGTGTGTAATATAAATATTACATTAAATATGACAAGTTTGTACCTATACCTGAAAATTTCAGTTTATACGCAAATATGATATAGTACAATTTTATTTGATTACCATTTTTAAGGATTAGTTATAGTATTTTTTTTTATTTAATAAATTTTCTATTTGTGGATCTGGATCTTCACTATGTAATTCTAATTTAATTTTATTTGTAAATATAAAGATATTTCTAATTATTAAAAAAAATATCGTTGAAATTAACCCAAAATCTGTACGTGCAAAAGAGAAAGCTATTTAAAAACCGTTTATAAGGTTTTGTAAGAGAGCTAGGCTTCACAAGGAACCAGCGTAAGCCGGTGTTTCCAGTTTTTAAACTATATTTTCAATTCTTTGGGTCAATAATTGATATATTTATTAATGATTTCGTGTACCTGTAAGTGGTACACGAAACGTGAAACGTAAAACGTAAAGTTAGTCATCGGAATAATCCGGATGAATGTAAATTTTTAAAGTAGGTATTATGTAGGTTCTGCATCAAAGACTTTAGGGTCGTACATGTATTTTGTTATTGCCTGTGTAAATGTTTACCATAACGTAAAATTTACATGTAATAAATATTCTGGTTTATATACGAAAGTCTTTTGTGATAAAATGTGAATAGATGAAAAATATATTGTGTATCTACGTGTAAATATAAATTGCTTGACAACTTGCTATCAAAGAAGTTGTGTGAACAAATATGTATAAACATGCATAGATACTTAAATCAATTTTTTGGGCTTTGTTCGTCTATGTACGCAAGTACGATGCTATTCCTATTGTTATAACTATGAAAACATAAATTTAAATAGCAGCTTTCCAAGATATAAATCATTCGATGACGCAACGTTGAATGAATCGGACAAAAGCTTTATTATTTCGTCCGAGTTACGCATTAACTCCAAAACTTTATCAGAGATTGATTACAATTACGAATCGACGAGGCTAATTATGGACGCGTGTCGGCCATATTGGATCCGATAAAATAACAATTAAGCGAACGTTAATGGACGTTACAATGGCGTTGCGCGCACGCATACTCCTCACTGATTAATGACCTCTCCCGCGGGACGCTAACGGCGCGGGTTTGATTTATAACATTATTTGAATAAGAAAACAACAAAAAAGGTAATTGTTTATTCAACCGTAATCGATACGAAAGATCGCTCGGAATGTTGCTTGGCATCGTTCGTTAATTACAACGAACGTAGGTCCATTGTGTCGGCGATCCCACGAACGATGTGCTCAATCTCTGAATAACAATACACACGACAATTAAGGGACATTTGTTATGATAACTAAGCTTTTCATTTATAATATTAATGATTTTTTTGGAAAAAAAATTCTATACGACTTATCATGTGTATAATTATTAATTAAGATAAACATATTAATAATGTATCACCAAAGTACTTGGAGCGCGCGGCCCAAAGTAAGTAAATCATCTTCGGTACCTACTAACGCAGGTTTACAAATATTTACCGCAAGATACACGTGAATTTCGGTTGATATAGCGTAGCTATACGAGCAAATATCTTTTTTGTTCGTAACTTTACATAACGTAACGTAACATATATATCAAATCTTTTAGACACACGTAATCTTCTGTGACATTATATTACATTTTTTTAAATTAACTAAACCTTTTCTGTTCGAAGCGTCCACTTCCCCATCGCACCGCTTCTTCCCACTTGTGTCGCCTATTTATCACGAAGAAGTTCTTCTTATAAAATCTTAACCTACTTTGGTATCACTTTCATGACCTGTGACTATGCGAGCATCTCGTAGGCTTCGGAGATTATGTTTGATATTGGTTGTGAAATGAACTGCAAATATATTGTAATAATCTTCACATTCTATAAGAACTGTCAATGTAAGCTTACTGCAGAAAGTAACTGAATGAAATACGAAAATCATTACAAGTAGTGAGTGCATTAAATTAACTGTTATGGAAAAGCTTCATAAAGTTAATTCGATCGAATTTCGACGTTTAAGTATTGATGAAATTAAATAAAAAAGGGGTAGAACTTACGTTTAAGTGACAGAACAGTTCATTTTGAGGATTTTTCTCAGGTAACATCCTATAATTTTATCATTGATACATGTTTTGGATTGACAATTCGTCGCACACAACTTTTTTGAACAATCTTATATAATTTCTTTTTCCAATAATAATGGCTAGAAAACTGACGAGGACACTATAGTATTAGTTTTTTACCGTTCGACAATTATTTTAGCTTACAAAGATAGAATAAATAAATTTGATAGCAACGTTTGGTTTTAATAGAGTCAGAAATGTCACTTCACAGTATCGAAAATGTCAATCGCAATTTCGCGGGGTGAAGACCTGCGAGTGGAGATTCCACGGAGTTTAAGACCGGCGCGCGCGGACCTCACGGAATGAAACTCGCCACCTTGCACCAGCTAGCTAGAGTATAAGCGGTTAGACAGTAAACGCAGAAGACGATAGTAGGATAATAACAGAAAAAATCGTACTTTTGTGCTTACTAATAATATCTTGTTATTTTTAACATGTATTTGCTGTAAATTGTCAGAACATTCTTTAAGTAAATGCATATTAACTGGCCTTTACAAATGTCATTACTTTTACAAAATATATATAAATCCAATGAATTTATAGCATTTTATTAACTTTTATATCGAAAACATGAAAATAGTATTAGCAATATTCAAATACTAAATCTCTGAGCTTGTCCGCAAGAGGGCTTCAGACGCGATCGCTCGCACCTTAGTTGTGCCTTAGTCGCGTTAAAATGGAACTTATTTTTATGATCAACATAAATGCCACATAAAAAAGGATACAGAGTTTTAATTTCTCTCTACTCAAATGAGGCGGCGTTAATTTTAACTCATATTGAATGTATGCCTTACACTAATTCTTTGTCGTTATAAGAATTTTATGTTTTGTACGCGCGTTTCGAACACGGCATCGTAAATAACGCCATAAGTGTCCACCCGGGTGTTGGTTTAACTCAGTTACTTTATGTAGATGAAATTCCTTTGTGCGTGTATATTTTATTAATATTCCTTAAGTTTACTAATATTTAAAATAAAATTTGTATAATGATGACAAGTTCGAAACCGTCTCTATACTATGAACGCAACCTGCTTTGCTTGAAGAAGCTTTTCAATTAACCGTACGAATATTGCCAGAAATACATCATTTCATTACGATGACCTTTTGTTAGAAGTTCCTAATAACCACAGTTATCATAAGCATAAAATTACTTAATTTAATAAATTAAACACGTCAAATATCTATTTTTTTAAATTAATTTTATACACTTTAGTATTGTTTTTTAACTTTTCTGTTAAATAACACCGTCATGAAATGTACTCTATATGGTCAGTGATAATTGTATGTATATAAATAATCATTTTACTATATCATAGTAATAAGTTGACAGAAAATCAAAGTTATTTTACTACATTTTCATTTCCACTCGAGGCTCTTAGATTTGTCATAGATAATTATTCTATTTGTACGTCTCACTATCTTTAAATATTATATGATACACGTATATTAGAGATAACATCGTGATAGGTAGTGGAAGTAACTTGCATAATTTAGCTTATGAGACCATGGAAGAGTGTGTTGTGATTCGGTTCACTTGTGCACTGTCTATATGGACTGAACTGGAGAGCCCGGGTTCGAATCCCAGGTCGGGTTAGTATTTATATGATGAATATTGATACTGGTACCGGGTCTTGGTTGTTATATGTATGTGGTGTCTTCGCTTGGTACCCAAAACACAAGATAATGCTTAGTTTGGGGCCAAGACGTTGTTGTAATGTATACGTTATTATTATTATATTTTCTATACAGATAAATTTTTCATCGCTTTCAAAAGTTTTTCTAGATGTTAGTTATTGTCTCCAAATAATTTCAGATAAGAATTATCGATGCAGCGTAGTTATTTAATTAAACACAAATATGATAGAAGAAAATATAGAGCAAAGAGCGACTACGGGTGCAGCAGAGAGGGGTATCCCGCCAGCGGCCGCCGACCCACACATTTGTAAGTTACCTGCGTATCTCCCCGATATACGATAACTTACGTCTTAATATTTTAGTGCTGAGTAGTAGCTTACTATTGTGAAAAAAACAAGACGTATTTTATTATTTCTAATAAAAAACACAGTTCGAGTAGATACCTAATATAATTTTATAAAGAGTAGATAGTCCAGTATATTATATAAAATCATCTTCAGCTAAAATTAGTCTAATTTAATCAATCCAAATCCTCTTATGTGTCGTTATAGCCCGAACGCAGCGAACCTGTTTCAAATCCATAAGGCCACGTGGCCGTGGTTCGAATCCGGGCGTGTATCAATGAGTTTTTTCTGACTTAAGTACATTAACTATCACTGACTCTGTGTTTCGGAGAACACTTTAAGTTGGGCCCGGTTGCTGTCAATAGATGGCAGTCGTTACAATCCGGCAACCCGCGTCGGAGCTGAGTGTGAATTTAAGATCTTAGCCCCTCATCTTGAGTTGAGGTCTAAGCCCCTTCATATATATAAAAATGGCTGATGGAATAGATTGGAAATCCTCTCAAATAAAATTTATTGGGAGTCACACCGTATTTTACGTACTCCTTCTATAAATTCATCGGAGGCGTCAAAATATTCAAATATCTCGTGATAAGTAACAGTTTAATAGTGGTGCCCATTAGTCCCCGGCAATTTGTCGCAACGTTTACGTAATAAAATTCCTAATAAAGATAACGCGCTAAAAAGGAACTTAATTACTGACAAACTGAGAGCCCACATAATATATGATATTGAACCAAATTTTGAACAACTTAAATTCAACTTTTATCAGTTAAGTTTGATGATAAGAATATTGAAAAACAAATTTAAGAAAACAAGAGTGTATAATACAATAATAATAAAAAATAGAACAAGTTCAAAAAAAAAGCTATACCTTTAACGTTCAAATAAAATGTATTTTATTATTAGCTTAGATAAGTATCAAAGAAACAGCATCGCATGATATATTTTACATTAGGTACTCAAACGAAATTAAATAAATTACAGCGCTTTTTTTCATTTTCCAGTAAGTAGTTATTTTTTACGCAGTCGGTTTTAAATTTTTTATATAAGGTACTGTATGTTTTTTCATTAACTTCAAAACTGAAATTTTCTAGTATTATTTGACTTGTTGCCACTTGAGCCTCGACACTTTCAAAGACATGTGAAGTAAAATGCACAATGGACCGGTCAAGTCCTTTCGTTAAACTTAGTTTTTTATTGCTTTTAAAATGGTAGCATAAAAGTGTATATAATATTTTAATAAAACCACCACAAAAAAAAATTAAGTTCCCCCTCTTTTTCAATTCGCAGGCGTCATATTTAAATATTATGCTCAATATCACTCACATAATCTGACGACATCTCTTAAATTAAAATCCATCGAGCCATTTAAGAAACAGAGAGTGCCAAAGAAATAGACATACAAAGATAGATTTCTTAGCCTAGTAGGTAGCGACCCTGCCTACGAAGCTAGAGCTCCCGGGTTCGAATCCCAGGTCGGGTCATTTTTTATATCATCATTTATATGATGAATATGCATACTGGTACCGGGTCTTGGTTGTTATATGTATGTGGTGTCTTCGCTTGGTACCCAAAACACAAGCTAATGCTTAGTTTGGGGCCTAGACGTTGTTGTCATGTATACGTTATTATTATTATTATTAGATATATATACAAACACTACGCGGTCGGGTAAAAATCAGTAATAGTACAGTTCTTGAGTACTATTGAGCATATTATTATATTTATCTAATAAATATAAAAATTGACTTTGTATTATAAAACTTATAAACGAAATTATATTCCGTTGATGCATATGGACCTTACAAGCTTTTAGAATTTTATCTCTCTCTTTCTCGCAAAACGATATCTAACATTATTTTAAATGGTCTGACGTCACACATAGGTACGCCGTGCGGTATTACCCCCTCTGTCCAACAAGACATTTTAAACATTCATAACTTTGTTAATATTGATTATTGTTTTATATATAATATATATTTAGAAAACTCTTTCATACAAAATAATTAAAAAAAAAATAGTCACCTAGCGTATTGTAGTAGTAATAAATCTTGAAAAAAAAACCTGTTTGTAAAATATAATCGCTGAATGTAACCATTTAATACTCTATAAATGGATAAGAATGTCAAATTATTATTATTCTTCTTATATTCAATAAATGTAACAATTAAAAAAAAAAAATTTAAATTTTTGTGATTGGTTAGGTAGGGTAAGTAAATAAAATAAAACTAGAATTTCGTTTTAATGTTTTATTAATGAACTAACACGTTTGAAGGGAACCAGCGTGGTCTGTGATAAACCTGGAACAAAAGAAAAAAAAATATCAAGTGTCATATTATTAATTATCAATATATTAGTTTTTATACAAACAACTGTAAAATGAATATTTCTTCACATATTTCAATATATTGAAAAATTATATTGAAAATTCGAGACCAATTGGGCAAACTTGCCTATTACATGGTATTACGATATTTATTTTATCTTGTTAAAATACACTTAAACACAAATTAATACAAGCGAAGGATCGGTCCGTAAAGGCGTTGCGGATTGTTTATTTTACACCTTGCCGATGGGACACGAGTCTTTTCGAGTTGTTATTGGTTTTACTTATTATGGTGCCGGATTAGAGCTCAGAGCTTTTAGCGCCTCTGTTGATTGGACGCGCTTTTTAAGGTTTCCATTTCGAACACGAAAGCGGAATAACTCGTTTGTTTCTTGTATTATGTAAAAGAAGGAATTAATTTAAGTACAAGTATACATATTTCAATCCAATTCTTATGTCCATATTATTGAGTACGAAATAAGAGATTCTACGTTTCTCTGATTTCTAAGTGAATAACTGTTTATTTAAAAAAAAACAAGGTTCGCTTTATGTCATCTGAATTCATATATTTTACATGTTTCAACTCAAAACATCTACAAATAATATTATGTTAAGTAATAAACCTAAAAAGTTAAACAAATTTTTATTACCGTTTGCCGTAGTTTATCTTATTGTTCTCGAAATGAAATTACATATTTATAAATTACCAACAACATATAATGAAATAAAAGTTATTGTGTATTTATGATATTTATATATAAAATATTTATGAATCCAAGCATTAATTTCAGTTGTCACCTTAGCAGTGAATAGGTAATATATAGATAACGAATCATCATAATACATTTTTAAATGGTTACACTGTAAAATTTGCACTTTCGTATATTTTTATCCTTTTGTACTAGAAGCACACACTTCAGGCGGAACTGTAAAGTGTAATTTCTCTCAAATAAACGAATTGCATTGCATATGTCTTCAAAAATATAGGTAATTAAAAAAATATGAAGACATTAAGAAGAAAAATAAAGTAAATATTCTCATTCGTAATCACGTAGGTACTCACAGTTACTGTTAAAACAAATATTTAAAATAATCCGTTCCCTCACCACATAATATATCGAAACGAGCTTGTTATCGACAATATATCGACATTAATATTCAAAAATATTGTCAAAGCACCTCACTGGCTGATAAACACGAGGCGGCCACACGCAGGCTCGTCATTAGACACCTTCGAAGGTAAAATAAATTAAAAAGACCGGATTAAGCTCTGGCCTGGATCAATTAAATGACCTGAGACGCTAAAGTAATAAGTACTCGTTAGATTTTTTTTTGTAAAATAAGATTAAAGCCTTTCGAAAAATTATGTTTTTGTGGTTCCATGTTTTTATACCATGATATAGTTTTAAATAGACAGTTTATTGTAGTGTAATTTTTTATTTTTTCTTGATTTACTGAGTGGGTTTTAAATAAATAGGTTTTTAGAATTAGATATTTTTAACATTGTAAAGAAAAATATACATATCATATTGTTAATATTTTTGTAGTTGTAATATAATTAATATTTATAATAATTGTTACAATAATATAACATAAAATTAATTTTAAAGGCATAAATAAGCTCACAACACACAGTTAATCCTAAGACATTAAATGAGAGTAGAGCAAGAGGAAGGAAAATAACATATAGTATAAATTATGACGTTTTATCTCATAATATAAACTCCAATTTATTTATATTTAATTATTTAATAATACTTGTTTTTATGACTAAAAAGCAACTATTGTATAATTATTAATTAATCAATATACTCGCTTGTCTTACAATCCATGAATGTAATTAATGTATGAATTGATGTTTGTGGCAGTATAATCACACTGAATTTTTAATTAATTTGGCAGAAGATTGTCAAGATTGTTAGTTTTAAGTGCTAAATTGCTAGTTAAATTCTTTTGAATAAAATATAGACATTTTAATATTTTTTACATATTCATAGCACACAAAGAACACTAATACAGTGCCAACTTCGGACATAAGTTTAAACTTTAGTTTATTTATTATTCGTTTCAGTCTTACTACATTACTTTTCGTTTACTACCAAAAGAGAATAAATAACGTACCGATAGAAGTTTCACTTCAACACTTTGACTTCATCAAAAAAACACTCTTTGAACAAACATTATAACTGTAACAAGCCTATTGGAATCATTAAATAAAATCGAAAGATGAATCTATTTTCTATAAATGCATCAAAAAGTAGACATACCCGAAATTAATTTGTTAGACGTGCGTGTGAAGTTTACAATCATAGGTTTGGCAATGTTGATATTTTTAGTAATTCCTTAGCTGTCTTTAAAAAAATTATCAAGTCGGCATTTACCTACTGAAGGAGATAAAGATTAAGGTCAGTTTATTTATTTATTGTTTTTCTGTCGAGTAGGTGGACCACGGCTAAGTTATTTATATTAATTATATAGGAAACTCTAGGTCTATATTAAGTTGTTTTTGTATGAACATAGATGTAAATGACTGTTTGTTTCTAAATAAATTAAAAAAAAAAAACTGGTGAAGTCTGACCATCAAAGTGGATATTGGAATTCACTCAGAACACTTGACACCGTTCCGTTGTACGTCATAGCCACAGACCAGTCAACCTATAGACCACGTTTTAATAAACGTCAGTACGAAAACGAAATCGCCAAAAAGTGGCGGGGTGCGGGGAGAGGTCGGCTAGTTTTCATTGGCTCGTTCAAAATTGACAATTTAATGGCTTCCGACGTGCTTCCAACTGACAGCTCACCAGTGACGTAGTAATGTAGTGTCACTACATAGTCTTGGCGAATGCTACTCCCTGTCAAAGCGTGGTCAATAAGGTTGACTTGTCTGTGGTCGTAGCTTATTACTTTATCAAATTACTAATTTCCAGTTAATTAATTTCGACGTGTCACAACACATAAATCGAATGTAGACAAATATCAAAGTTATATTAAACGGCCGGCTAATGTATATGAATATTGATTCGCAAATTATTAATTCAATATTCATTTTATCACACGACCGGTAATATGTTTACTTATACGCTTAGTTGCTGAATATTCAAATTGGATACGTCCATAGAGGATGATAAACAAAATTTATGACTTTATCTTTTAAAATTAGTGTTTGTATATGTTTTCTTTTTTTAGGCCATTTCTATGTGTGATTTATTTGTATACCATGTCATGTTACATAAAGATTTATCGATTAGTGTTGTATACAGTAGCCAAGAATAACGTGAAATCTGCAATATATATTCAAAAATTTGATATGTAATAACCTCTTTGTTTGTTTATAAATCGTGAACGGCGCTAGTAATATTGATGCGTTTTTCTGTGAATTTTTAGAATCCAAATAAATTTGGAATAATTTCATTATACCAAATATAATTTTATCTATCAGTTTCAAGTGTTGTTGATGTGTTTCCAGTTACAAGATGTGTTTTATTCAATATCAGACACGTTGCAAAATCGTAGAAAAATTTATTACATAATGTTTGTACATGCTTCTAATAATGAAAAAGTTCTTATGGAAGTATTCGTAAATGTTAGTTGATCGTATCGTGATAACCCAAAGCGCAACGAACCTGTCTCAAATTTATAAGGCCATAGGGCCATGGTTCGAATCTGCGCGTGTACCGATGAACTTTTCTGACTTAAGTACATAACTATCACTGATTCAGTGCCTCGGAGAGCACGTTAAGCAGTCGGTCCCGGACGCTGTCAATAGATGGCGGTCGTTACAATCCATAACACGCAGTGGAGTAGCGTGGTGGATTTAAACTCCAAGCCCCCCCCTCACCCCGGGGGAGGCCTAAGCCCCGCAGTGGGGTAAAAATGGGCTAATGAAGAAGTTGATCGTGTCGTGTCGAACAAGACACGTTTTACATATATATGCCTTTTGCGAATATCGCGATTGATCATTGTAAGACCGTGACCTGGATCTTATTGGTTTCCTGAAAATTTATTTTCACACAGTTAGTGTACTGGATTTTAGACCATTTCTCATTGTACACTAAAAATCTACTTTATAATCACAATTTATAGTAACCCATTGCCTAAGCTATTAGTTATGTTAATTCGACCGGTATTTACACACTTTATTTTGTTTTTGATTTTAACGTTCCTCTACGACTTAGGCCAAGTATACAGAATATATATCGTAATCTAAATAATTATATAGTCTACCTTGAGAATTCTTTCAGTAAATGTACAAAAGAAAAAAAGATTTCCAAGTCAATTTAACTTAAAGTAATCAATCTTTCAGTCAAATCGTCCTCTCTTATTCTAATGTACATTGAGGCAGATCTACTGGGACCTGTGGTCATAGTTAGTTTACATTAAACTATTAGGTACCTACTTCATTTCGTTTATTCCATTAATAAATAACTGTGTCATTCATTTTGGGAGAACTAAAACTATAGTTTAAATTTTGTAGTTTAAAACTTCGTGATAATAATAATCTATACTGGGAGGACAAAAGTCTTGCGCCAGAGCAGAAGGAGGGATCGAGATGAAGGTTCTGCATCATAATGGTTTGGGTTCATGTTGCGCAAAAGGTTTTTGGTACAGGTTGTTTTATTAAAAATAAGTGAAAATGAACCTACGTTTCATTAAAATACATTATTTCTTATAAAATTACTTATTTCTAAGAAATATGTATTTTTTACAGCAATTTTTACGTTATTTCGAATTGACAGAAGTTTGTCAATTCTACATTCAACAAGTATTTGACAAAAAAAATTACATTTCTCAAGAAACATCTCATAAACCAATTTCGCATAATGTGAAGGGGGATAAAAAAAAACGTGGATGTTTTCCTTTGATAGCTATTCTTAATTTGGGGTGGGACTTTTTGCCCAGCCTGTATGTAGAAGGCCATTTGAAAAAAATTTATGAAACTGTAATTATATTTGAAGCCCACCAGAAAACTTACACAGCAGTTATTATTTTAGAATTCAACGCCAGTTCATTCCCAGAAACGAAAGTTCATTCATTATTCAAACTTATACTGGAGATAATTAAAACAATAGATGATTAGTATTCGTTACAGGCGACACTATCCGTCGTAGGGTTACACCTGGCGTTTTATTATCATGAGCTCGTAATAAAATAAGGTTTCAAATGCTGGTCAGACAAACAACTTCTGTCAGAAAACGGGCAAAGCTCAATTTGGGTCCAGTGCAATTAGTGTTCCGTACACTTTCATGTTTGTGACGTGGGCGTTCAGTAACACTCATGGCGAGTTCTTTCACGTATATTTCGTTCCAAAACATTTACAGCAAAATAGATATTTCGATATGGGCTTTTTACAATTAGCTTAATTATTATCTAAAGCTAATCCGATAACAATGTCCAACAATCTCAAAATGTCGACTAGATCGACACACCGCGACTTTTGTCTAGTGCGCTTCAAACAACGTGATAATTATTGCCATAGTGATCCGTAGTCAATGTTTCCAGTAATTTCATAGTAATAGTAATACATGGGATTTCCAACACAGTGTCATCTAGTACCAAAGTAAGCAAGTATTATGCTTGTGTTATGGGTTACTAGACAACTGATATACACACTTAAATATTCTTTATAATATATACATATCTATATTTATTGGGAAGACACCACACACATATAACAACCAAGACCCGGTACCAGTATCAATATTCATCATATTAATATTGACCCGACCTGGGATTCGAACCCGGGACCTCCAGCTTCGTAGGCAGGGTCGCTACCCACTAGGCTAAGCGGTCGTCATTCGTCGTCGTTGTAGTTTTTGATAATTATAACTTTTTCTGAATTCTATGTACTTGAGCCTGTTTCGGATTTGAAAGGTTGGTAACACATTAAATATTCGAGGGTTCAAACGTTTTACCGCTTCCTTGATAACTTTTTTCAAGTAAAATTGATTTCTCCTGTTTGTATTTTAAGTGTTTAACACAATTGTTGAGAAATAAAATTTTACCCCAGTTAACGATAATATTTCTGTTTTTAATACCTCTTTCATATCAAATCAAAAAAAGTTTACTAAAGACGCCTTTATAAATATTAAATTTTGGTGTTGTAGATATTTTACGCTGATATTCTACCAATTCAACATGAAACAGTTAAAGAGCATAAATAGTTGGTCTCACAGACGAATAAAACAGAAATGTGTACCAAACCTAATTATATATTTTACATTAGGTATATATAATTTTCTATATTTATTATAATTTTGATTTTTTTGTACAACGAAAAGTATAATAAAGTTAATACGATTTTTATCTTGAAAATTCGAAATCAACATGTTTTATTAGTGTCGTGATAGCCCAGAGCGCAACGAACCTGTCTTAAAATTATAAGGCCATAGGGCCATGGATCGAATCCGGGCGTGTACCATATGTTTTTCTGACTAAAGTACATTGACTATCACTGACTCCGTGCCTCGGAGAGCACGTTAAGCAGTGGGTCCCGGACACCGTCAATAGATGGCGGTCGTTACAATCCCCAACCCGCAATGGAGTAGCGTGGTGGATTTAAGCTCCAAACCCCCTCCTCACCCTAAGCCCCTGCAGTGGGGTAAAATGGGCTGATGATGATGATGATGTTTTATTAGACGACAAGAATAGGAACAGGAATAATAGGAACATAATTATATCGCAAATCCAACTAGCAGATTTCCAAACCTTTCTCCTCTCTTTTAACCTAAAAAATGGTTGGTTTTGCCAAATTAGTTTAAAGTTGCTTAATATTAAATATTATTGCATAATACATTTATTAAAAAAAAAACTTTCTTTTAACTTAAAAAATAAGAAAATTTTACCAAATTGTTTCAAAATTCCTTGGTATTATTGCAATATATTTAGATTTATTAAATAAAAACATATAAATGTTAATGCTATAAAGAAAATAGTAGGATAAAATATTAAATAATTAAAAGGAAAAGTTTAAAAACTATTCATCAGATTTTCCTAAAATGTACAGGAATATTAATCATGTTAATTATATTTAGTGAATAAATAAATTTTCTTAAACAAATACGTATATGGATTTCCTTACAGATCTTTTGTTTTGTGTATTTTAATTTTGATACAAAAAGAAAATAGCTATTTTCCACATATTTTTAGGATTCCGTATCCATAGGCTGCTAAGGCCAACGACATCCTATTAAGCGTTAAGCGTTAAGGATCCCGAATTGAATGGATTATTTTAGGGAACAGATAACACAAAATATATTGTGTGTTTGTACGGAACCCTCGGTACGCGAGTCCTGCTAGCACTTGGCCGGTTTTTTCGTAATTAAATTCTATTCTCGTTATACTACAAACTAACTAGGTCTATGCTGTCGATTATACTCCACAAACAACCTCGAAGCTTAAAGATGTGAATGTGAAAGCTTAAGTGCTCAATTTTACCTGTTTTATCAAGGAGCCCTAAAAAATCAACGGGTTAATGAACCCAACAGATATAAACATTTTATTACAGATAAATTAGATCTATATAAAGTAAACGTGTGGCGGTGTCAAACCATTTTCTCATAGTAATCGAAGTACAATAATAGAAGATTGTTAACCAAAGGAATGAAACGTTTAATCCAGATTCAATGCAACCAGCCAGGAGAATAATTTTGTACCCGAGGTTGCTATCACTACCCCTACAACACTCTGCTTTTCCACTGTCCTACCATACCCTCTATCTCCTACCAGAAAAATGAATATATCATCATCATCAGTCTGTGTCTCTCCACTGCAGGATACAGGCCTCTCCCAAGGCTCGCGACCACACATGGTCCTCCGCCTTTCGCATCCAATTACCACCGGTATGGTGCTTCAGGTCATCAGGCCACCTGGCCGGGGGGCGTCCAACGCTTCGCTTCCCAATACGTGGCCTCCACTCGAGAACCCGTCTACCCCATCGGTTGTCGATTCTACGGCAAATGTGACCCACCCATTGCCACTTCAGCTTTCTAATCACTTCGGCTATGTCGACAACTTTAGTTCCTCGACGGATTTCGGTATTCCTGATTTTGTCCATCAAGGAAATATCGAGCATAGCCCGCTCCATAGCGCGCTGAGCAACTTTAAATTTGTGAACCAGTCCTGTCGTGAGAGTCTATGTTTCGACACCGAATAAAATGAATATATATAGATTTTAAATATAAATATTTCTTTTAAAATTATATTAGCTATGATTTGATTACCACAGCAAGGAACTCTCTATTTCAACAAATTTTAGATCGCATCACAGGCCTAGATCAAAGATTGGAGTATAGTGAACTGATTACTATAGTTTTTGAATTTCGGAAAAATATCGATGATTATATGACAAATCAAATTTGTGTATATACGACTTGCGTGTGACCTTCGTCGTGGTAGAAATTACCTACACTAGCCCATGATAGTGATTTGTACAGATTGTCTTCGAGGCGGGAAAACTTTAAAAATTTATAATTTTATTCTTTATTAAGTTATCAAAAAAAAATCTTTCACTAATTAATTATCTTTGGTAAATATAATAGTTTTTTAGCAAAATAAAAAAAAAATGATGACGCGCTCATTACCTTTTTAACGTCTCTTGACTTTTAAGTTACAAAGAAACTAAATACTTATTTTTGACGAAACCGAAATCATCAATATCTTAATTTAATTTAAATTGTCCGGTAATTTACGACACTTCGTGTAAAAACACGCAACCGTAAATCAAGATGAATTATAAGAACGATCGCATCTGGTGGTCTATGGTTGTGTTTCTGTTTTATTAGTTTGTACGACGTTGACCATCCCATTGGCTCGATTCTGACAAAAGTGAGTCATTAATGATTTGGGAATATGTATACTATGAGCATTGGTTTAGCTGTATTTTTAAGTCATGACAGACAAATTGGTTACCGCCAATAATACGGTTCTACTTTAGTTTCCACTGACGCTCCCACTCATGTTATCGGTCTAGAATCTGTTGGATACACATTTGTACTATGAAAAATAGTACTAGAAACTTCAAAGATAGAGGAAGCGAGGTATTTAGTATGTGTCGTGTAACGAATTTATTGTGCCTATTGGGTATGAAGTTAATTTCTCGTTTTTATTTACAGTATTTACAATATGAGTATCTTTAAACGTTTACGAGATAACTTTAAATAAACAATACATTTAAATTTTTTATATATAAATACGTGAAGGAAAAGCTTTAAACCCCTTTTTAAGGATACTAAGTGTACGGAGGAGTGTGAGATTTGGCATAGTTAAAGTTTATGTGGAGTTTTTGAGATGGTACTACATAGCCAAATCCTAAACTGTGAGAAATAGCGGAAAATGCACAAAGAGGTCATAAGCTAAATTTTTGAAAAAACAAAAATGCATATTTACATTTTTGTAAATTCTGTTACTTTAACAGGGAATGAGAAAACTTTCTACCCTTTTTAAAGCATATTACGGGTAATGACGGGTACAGAGGTGTATGAGATTAGGCATAGGTAAAGTTTATATGGAAAAAAAGTGCCAAAAGCTAAAATCTATATATACCTAATATGCGTTATATGTCGACCATAAAAGTTTTATAGTCTTTCATTTGATGCAGTTTGAATTGACTTACTCTCATCTATTTATTACTGATGGTTTTCAAAAAGTGAATACGGTCGAACTAGACCGCTAGGCGACCACTAGTATGTCTGTAATATTAAAAGTGCATTTTACATTTCATTCACATAAAAAGGCCAGTAGGACATTTTATGTGAATAAATAATAGTAGGATTTTTTAATATAATATTTTGGCCACTGCAAATTAATATATGAACAGTAAACAATAATAATTTTGGTGATAAACATTTAGCGCCCCCCTGTGAGGAACTAATTTGACAGTTTTCTTCCTAGTTGGCGTCGATTGGAGTGCTATTATACTTATCCCGTAATTTTTATCCGACTAGACCAAACCAAAAGAGGGTAATGTGTTTTGCGCGGATGTGGCATAAAATTTTAAGTTCACATTCTTGAGTACTATAGGAGAACAGGCAAAGCTATAATATTGAATGTTTTATAATGTTTCACCTCTTGGATAGTGCTGGAATAAAAAATAAGGAATGTAATTGATTTCTGCAATACGTGCTACAAAACACAGCTCATTTTAATTTATCTAAGCGGTGGCTTATTGGTGCGCAAAAAGTATTTTTCTTTGGACACTGGAATTCATTTTTATGCGGCTTATAAAGATCGAACCAAACTTTATGGCCGACTTGAACTATTTCGTATATGGCGTCGTATAGAGTCGCGTAGCAAATTTTAGGTGTCAGCGGTTGTCACCGAGGGTGATAAACCGCTTCAAACTCGCATTCATCTCGTGTTTAGATCGAACATAAAGTTTGGATCGATCTGTGTAATACAAGCTCGCTGTTATAGCTGGTTGGAGAAAATAAGAAAAACAATAATCAACGTAATATGTATTCGTATGAATACGTTGCTAACATACGAGTGCATACTAAGCTAACATAATTCATTATTTATAACAATGTTCCAGATTAGAAAGCGCGCCCACTACTCGTAAGCCCCTACTTTACGGCGGTAAGTCGCAGACAGACCTCATTAATTATATTAAAGTGTCATTTCTCAGCCTGGCTTCCAATAGACAAAAATCTTTATAGTGACCCCTAGACAATGTAGTTTCATAAATGAGAATTATGCAAAACACGTTCTGAGAGAAAATCATTTGATGTTTCGTATGCGAAGGTCGACTTGCTGCTTTTCGTTTAATGAAACGTAAATATTTTTACATGTAAACTGCGTTCTGCTTTTTTTTCTTGATTACTGTTTTTACTGGGAAAAAAATCCGAAATATAATATTTAAACAAAGATTTACGTTGTATAAAACTAGCTCGAGTGCCAGTACTAATGTGTATGTGACAAATTGTTTTGTCAATATAAAAACAACGAAATTCTTCTTTTAACGTCTTTTTTACCGAATCAAGAAAAAAAATGTGGAACCAGATAAATTAAAACCAGTAACACCTTGTAGGCGTGGCATGCGTGGTGTTAGATAAGATCAGATGCGTATATCAATCCTAAGCAAATTAACAAGATTGGCAGTGGAATCTTATATTTAAAAAAATAGACCTCACGCAAGCTTCTATGTGTCGCAAATCGTCGAAAAATTCTTGGTTTGGCAGGACGCGCTATTCGCGATGACCGCACGCGCCCAGGTATAGTCATTAGAGGAGATTGACCAGCGCGCGCTTGCAGGCTTGCGTCACCCCGTACGTGTTTAACCGCGTAACAAACATACATTAATATGGAAAGCGAGCCCTCGTTTCGGTGAGCGCCAACGCAGCGTCGCGAAGATGCCCATTGTCTCTCTAAAACGTGACTTTAAATGTTTATTGGGCGATTAAAACGCGAATGCGGGTCATTCAGCGCGTTACGGACGGACAGCCCTTTTGAATATGTATCTTATATTAGACGGGTAATTCAGTTAATTTGTAGGTTATGTGTGTAATGAGTTAATGCGCTTTCTTGTCGCATCGGCCGCATATGGGTGCCGCCCGGATGTGCAAATGGCTTTTATTGTCTGTGCCACTTCGCAACCATAATGCTCAGTTTCGTTTTATGTAGTCAGTCAGTACTAGTAGTTTGCTTTCTTTTTATTAATTAATGGTGTAGATTAATAATAATTTAATAAATATAAATTAATTAAATTTTAATTTCGTTGCATTTTTACTAAATACTTCTCAGTTAAAGTTTAATTACAATTATCACGAGCTTTATACGTTATTAAAAAAAATTATTCTGATAACGTGCGACGAGTAAAAAACTCTCTAAAACCTCTGTAATTTGGATTCCGTGAGCGCAGTAAAAAACAATACCTGTGGGGTATAAACTGCACCCGCTCGTGACAAACCATCTGTCAGCTGAGAAGCACGTACGAATACTTATAATTATCATACAAAGATGTTACTGGAATAACTATAGTTTTAAAATTTTTAAGTTAGGATACTTAACACAGAGCGCGTAGAAAATTGCTAAATCCAGTTCGTCTGTATTTAGATTGAATGCAACAATATACCGTTCCAAATTATTCACATCCATAAAATAGCTTTGTGTTGCGAGAATGTTGAGCCGCGGCAAGCATGCTAATATCAAAATTTCTAAGATTCGTAAACAGGTGTTTGATCCACCTTACGTGCATTTCGTTATTATATTTAATCCAAAGGGAAATTCCGTAATGAAATAGGACTATCACGGTAAGTTTGACTGTATGACTGCATGGAGCTATTTTATTTCTCGCACTAGATTCTCTGGAGGCTGCATGAAATAAATTATGAATAAAAATCACTACAGAATGTGTAGTATGTTTATGCGTCGGGTGCTACAAAACGAAGACATGGCTCCTCTGTTCCTCCATAGAAGACGGCGGTCGAATATCATGTTGGTATCTCAATGCTGATAAAGAACTAAATAATTTGATCTTCATACATTTTCATTGCAGGCATGTTACTGAGTGAAATACTTTTGGAAAGAAAAATTCTTTGAAGATTACAGTATTATGTACATGAGCGTCAAATTATTTATTTCTTAGAATATGCTACAATTTCTTTTCAATTGTCATGACGAATTTCTAGATTAGACAAAAGATTCTTTTCGCTACTATTTTGGTTTGAAAGAAATTGCTACTTATGTATAAATCACCACATATTACACAGTAAGTCCTCCGCCGGGTCTATCTGTCTGTCTGTCTGAACGCGATAAACTCAAAAACTACCAAATGTATTGGTATATTATTGACACTAGTGGATAGAGTAATTCAAGAGGAAGGTTTTCGTGTATGATTAATAATGTTTTGTGGAAATTTGTTGAAATATGAAGAAATCGGAAAAAATCAAGCCGGCTGGGAGCTTTCATCAAAAACCCTGCTTAATCCTTTTGAGATATAACAAAATAATGTATGGAGGAATTGTCTCTTTTATAAGACTAAAGAAAAGTCCGCGATGGCATATGTCTATCTTTTATGGATAGCTTACTATACCTATTTTTACGTTTAAAAAAATGGTATTATATGATGAGGTAATTGGAAAGCAATTTATACGGATACAGTATTAATCCTTATTAAATTAAATACGCTATTTACTTTCATAATTTCATGCAATTATAATTGCCCTTTTCACCATGCAATTAAAATTAATATCTTAAGAGCTATCGCGAAATATAAATATCGCGCGACAATAGCTGGGCACCGCGCCGGCCGGCGCGACACGCGTGGTTGAGCTGAAGTTATCAATGTTGTATATAAAGTAATATTGTAGTATGTTTTTTTGTATTTATTCCTAACTTTTTCAAATATTTATAGAATTGAAAATAAAATACATTAAAAATACTCCAAGTACGATGAATTTACGTTACATTTGAATCTAATTAAATCCAATCCACATGTATGACGCAACATGCTGATAGGGCACTAAGCAGAAAAAACTCTACGGCTTATATGCTCTACCCGTGCGAAGCTGGAACGCTAGTATTATTTTACTTTTGATTTTTTCGAATACTAGCTTTTACTTCACACCCCATGTGCTAAGCTTAGGAACAAAAGAAAAATTAGTGAAAAGTGCAAAGAAGAAAATTTCAATTTTTTCATAAAGCACAACTTATTTGGTTCACTGCAAACTAGAAAAGAAATTGATGTCGTCTATTTCAGCCTCGAATACAAAATGCTATGACAGATGCAGACAAATATCAAAATCAAAATGTTTTATTTTTTCAAATAATTGTTCAGTAACTATAAAAATAAAATGTTTTCACAAAATATAATGTACGAAATGGAATTAATTAAGTGGTATAACATTATTTTAAACAATAACGAGGAATGTGATTTTATTTACAGTTAGATAACTATTAAGATTCTCCCCACGCGAAGTTAGTACGTTAATGCGTTCTCAGCGGTACAGCTAACAGAGGCTCAGTGCCAAATATGCGCGCCATCACAATTTTCTGCGCCATAAACAGAGTACAAAGTAGTGAGCCCGACGAAATACCAACAGTGTCTACTTTTTTTAAAATTTAATTTGACTGTCTAATGAGACTCTAAAATAATTACAATTTTGTAGACTACGTATATTTCACGTAACATTATAGTTTTTTATTATTTATTTAATTTTTTACAAACAGCCCATTGGCCAAGTTCTTGGAGTTTTCATACACTATCTCTATAATTTTGCTACATAAATTTTTCTTTAAAACTCTATTCCCTTTCGCGTTTCCTGTTCCAATCTATCCCCTCACATCTTCTTTTTCCTTTCTCAATTTTTCTATTTTACGTGCCCATTCCACTGCTTCTGCTTCTCCATTTCTTCCCAGTAGTTATTTTATTTCCTTTTCTCACTCCCACGTCACATGCTTCAAGCAAGTGCGCTTAATCTCTTTCTCCCCCGCATATTTTGCATTTGGTATCTTCGTTTGCCATCAAATACTTGTTTCTCTCTTCCAAATTTCCACATCTTAATCTTGTTACTATCTGCTGACTTCTTTGTTCTCCCATTTTTTTAATATATAGATATTGTAGTTAAAAAATTTAACCATACCGTCTCTACCTTTTTCACTTCTACAATTTCATCTATGTAGTCACGTAATAAAAATTTTGAAAGCTAGTAGGTATGTACAAAACTATTACTCATCACAGACCTTTCGTGTTGGTATTCAAACTTAATTTTTAGCGAGCTCGACGTGATCGCTTGATTAAATTTCTAAAATTTCTGAAATTACTATCTGTCACAGACCCATCGTTTCGGTACGGAAACTTCATGTTTTTGTGAAAAGTACGTGATCATGTGATAAAAATTTTAAAACCTATTAAGTATTTATGAAATTGTTAATATTTCCAATATCACTGAAATAATAAAATAAATTTCGTTGAAACAGGATGTAATTTTAGCTTTTAAGAATAGATCACGTGAAAACCGAGGAAAAGAATCGCAAAAACAAGTAGTTGGTGTACCAATACGATTGCTCTACGAATAGTAGTTAAGGATTTTTGGGCTTTTGAAAATTTGATCACATGATCACATAGATCTCACCAGAACATAAAGTCTTAGTACAAACTCGATAGATCTTCGTCTTATAGTTTCGGGAATATTAGCTTATGAATATTTAATCATATGAGCACACATATCTTGCAAATACGAAAATGAACATAATTTTGAAAAGTAATCGCGTAATCGAGCGATTTTAAAGTTAACTACAGCGCGAGCGGCGTTAACGTTTTAAATCAATATAAAATTAATTAGAATTACACAAGGAATCGATTATTTTTCTGTGAAAGGCAATCCTTTAAGATTTTTTTGAGTACGAGAATATTTTTTTCTGGAAATTATAATACAGGACGGCATAATTTATAATTTTTCCTCCAACAACAACTAACGACACGCGCTCGCGGCAGACTGGCAATAGGCCAGCACCCTATGACATCCTAATATTTTCCTCATTTATGGCGCGGAAAGTTATGTTTATACCATGTTTATACATTGTTGATTTGAGGCTGTCAGCTACAACTTATTCGAAATTTGACTCTGTCCCTACTAGTTTCTCAAATTATATCTCGATCTTATTATCTTTAATGAAATACAGTTGATTTTAAGTGACTTATTTTCCTTTTTATTTATTGAGGTAAATTAATAAAGCACTAGTGGAACATACACAACATAAATATATACAATAGTCCAGTTTGCCCCAACACAGGAGCTTAGACTTCCCTTCAGGATGACGGTGCTTGGAGCTTAATCAGACCCACTGCTCCAGTGCGGATTGATGGATTTAAACTGAAAACAACATGGTTTATTTATACATTATATAATAAATATTATATAACAACATTTATGCTGCTTTCCCGGATACGGAATCAGTGATAGTTATGGACTGACTGATCGAATGGCCGAGTGGTTAGAGACCCTAACTGCGGAGTTAAAGGTCGCGGGTTCGATTTCGCCGGGGTCAAATATTTGTGTGCATGAACATGTTTATTTGTTCCGTGTCTTGTTGTAAAATATTTATATATTATAAAGAATATTTAAGTACGTATATCAGTTGCCTAGTAACCTATAATACAAACATAATACTTGCTTACTTTGGACTAGATTGCGCTGTGTGTATTATCATTATTATTATTATTATTATTACTTAAGTCAGAAAAAACGTATTAGTACATGTCCTGGACTTGAACCGCGACCTTCAAAACAAGAAACGGGCTCGCCACCACACGGCTATCACGAACTATAAATTAAGTCTCATCTATTCAAAGGAAACGTTGTAATAGAGTCAAGCAAAAACTAGGCAAACTATATTCTTTCGGCTTTTTTATATCAAGTATTTTCGACCAGGACGTTACTAATTTGAATATGACAATAAAATAATTCAATATTATTAAAACCTTTTGTCCTCTGGCTGCGCGACTAAACTTCTTTTAAAAGACAGCAAATTTGACGGTCAGCTTTGTGTCTGTACTGTGTAGGTATACTATCTTAAAAATGTTTTGAGGCACTTATTTTTCTGAAATCTCTTCCAATTACTGTACAAGCTTCTGAGCTTTTAAATTCTAGGCAATGGACTATTTACGGTTAAATTAAGTACGTGCTCACGTTGTGTAATGTAAAATAAAGTTTTTCCCATGTAAATGTGATGAAATTTCGGCACAGTTATAACGATCGGGCCTCTAACAAAGCGGCGTAGTACACTCGGTCGGCACTTTTATCCTGTCTAAGATACAAATCGCAAACGTGAGTGTTGTTCATAAGCGCGTGGACGCATCTATGAATGTCTTTATTACGACGTTTTTAGTCATTTTCGAGATTTTCTCATAATGATTACTCTAAAAACGAGTGCGTCGTCAAAGAGCTTTTGTCTAATCGCGGTACAGACACGACTTTGGGGTATTCTTTGTATTACCAACATAAAAAAAAACGGTCATGTGCGAGTGCAAGTAGAGAGGGTTTCATATTACACATCATCGTATTGTATAAGGTCGTTACTTTGTTAATTACTAGACCAATTTAAGTTATTAGTCCACGATAAAATTAAGCAACGCTTTTCTTACGCATTTCCTCTTTACGAATATTTTCCGTTTCCCGTGGCAGTTTAAATACTAATAGACTGTCAGCCGAGGCCGTTTTTTGATGTATTGTATCGTTTCTATGACATAATACGATATATTTGGAAAGACTTCTTTATATCATCAATTGTGCGCGTCTTTCGGTCTTTAAGGAAAATTTAGGAAGTTTCCTCATTTCGGAAATACCAATTGAAGAAAAAAAAGAATGAATTGCGTTTCAACTTATGGTTGTCGGTTGCCGTTGTAAGATGAGCATACATTCCTATATACGTGTGAGACGAAAGCTACGGTCATAACAGACTACATGAAAATCTAAATTTTTGAAAGGTCAAATGGTACCTATGATTCGTTTTTATTTTGAGCTTTAATTCTTGTATAGTACTAGTAGAGACCCAAGAAATAGTAATTTTAGAAAGTTTCGTGTTTTTACTGCTGTCGGTATTTTGTATGCAGGGTTGTTTCCTAGATCTTCTTAAACGGAAAGGAATATGGCAAATTTAATGACAGGAGAACTTTACGTAGAAGCCACACCCTACATACATATACATACACACGAAAAACATAAATCTCTGCGTCAGGTAAAAAAGTTAATAATCATATTATACAGTACTATTACTAACTTACTAGTTAAATTATTACGATTATCTAGACACAACTAGTTCATGAGTTATAGTCGATCAAATTAATGCGCAGTTCAACTCGGAACAAACTCATGATTTTGGTTTGTGATGTTGGCATGGCTGCGGAACCCTACATTATGCGTGACCCTACACACGTTTGACCTTTTTTATTGTTACAATGTGTATAGTTAATAAAAACGTATAGTTATTACAATTACGTTTTTATCCCCATATTAATTATTCCATTTTTAGTTGACTTAAAAGAAATTTATTTCCTTCTGTGTACTTGATTGCAAGTCATGAAAAAATCTTTATACATATTAAAGTACCGATAATCACTGAATTACCACAGTCACAGTAGATAACACTTCTGATAGATATTATTACGTCGGATCTCTAGTGTGTCATTAGAGTACAATCGAACATACTCAAAGCTCTTATCTGCGACAAAGCTTATCTGTCATTATTCAACGGCTACCCAACGCATCCCCGGACAAATTTTATCAGTGTTATTAATATTAGTATGTTGTATCGACGTATGGAGCTTCTCTATTGTTTGATGGCCCTACGTATAGTAAATGTAAAATATTAACATACTGTAATTATTTAAACATTTCAGATCCTTAATACTGACGCAAAAAAATATTTAATAATTTTATAGACACGTCATGATTTAAGTAATATTAAATATTTATGATGAGATATGATATAGCTATGATTAAATTTAAAAAAAATGTTACCATATGATGTCCTGCAAGCTCTTGCATCTTTTGACACTACTGCTTTTTGTCTACCTTTATAACTTGCTGAAATCAAGTTATAAAGGTCATTCGATGAAAAGGGTACCTGCCCAGCCCACAGTTTTCGATCGATTCCAAAACTTGTTTTTCCAAGCGGTAGACAATCTATTTGCCTCTATAGCTTTCTTTTAATTTTTTCGACATAGGCTTTTATTTTCCAAATTATCAATTTTAGGTCTGAAAAAATGGGAAATTTCGTCTTTGTTTTCACCATTTTGGATTTACCGGAAAAGTTTCAAAACCCATTTAAAAAAAATTTGATATCATAGAATGCCGCGCAAGCCCCTGCATCCTTTGACACTACTGCCTTTTGTCTACCATTATAAATTTTGGCCAAATAAATATAGCCGAATTACACTCTCCCACGAAAACGATCTGCTAAACATTTTTCAATGTTAAATCACACAAGCATTTACCAGAGAATAGTTAAAATTAGAGTTACTTTAACGTATATACCAAAAAAATTTATGAACGTAGATGTATCGATTTCAAGTTGCATGTATGCTTATACTCTTTATCTTGCATTTTTACACTTAGCTCTGTTAACGATATGCATAAACACTATTTTCTCTTCCCTCCACTTTTCACTTTGAATTTTCTTTCTTTATTTCCACACTTCAACTGCAGAATGCAGACCAGTTCAAAGAGCCGATTCGAATAGTTATTATTCCGTTTATAATAGTTTATAAAATGACACACGAGTGCTTACTGAATTAGTAAGTGAAAATAATGCAAGGAAACTTATTTAATTTTATTTATGAAAAATCACTACGAATTGTAATTTTAATAAAATATGATGTATTCGCTTCGGTTGTACTGTATATCAAAAACACTTTATAAGTGTTATGTCGAATTCGTTAGTCGGCTATCAATAATTCATCGTGAGCGACCGCTATGCACATTACTTGGTCCTCGGAAGCCTGACGCGGTGCGACACTTGGCAAAAGCTGAGCTACATACGCGCGTGTGCTGATACCACAATTAGTTATAAACCGTTTATGCTTTGTGGGTGTCCAGGATATGTTAATATCGACATTCCGGGCGGGCGGCGAAAGTTTATGGTTAAATTAGAAATGAATTGTCAGCAATTTTATTTGCAATTATTTTGTCAATAAAAATAAATTTATTATTCATTACTAAATTCAAATTATTGCTTTCACAGTTATAGAACACACTTTTCTTAATATATATGTATATAAACCCTAGGATTGAAGCGGTAACTTCATAGGATTTCCAACTGCCTTATAATTAGAGAATTCAAAATCGTATAGACTTCAAGCAATCTTAATTTTCAATCCCTGTACAAATTAACACTTACTCAGTTATTTACTTACACACTTATTTTTACTCTTGGTGTTTCGTTTAGTACGTAGTTTATGTTCGAATTTGTGTAAAACTTTGAACAATGTTAACGAATCTATTTTTTGTTATTTTTCTAAGGATGACCAACCATAGGTGTATTCCAATAACTTTTTAGCGGTAACCAAAAATCAATTCGTATCAGTATTCATAATAATTATGATACTGGTACGGATTGATTCTTAGACTTAATAGTTAAGAACTTACATCAGAAGCAACGCGTTTATCCTACGAAAGCTATCCGAGTTAAAATGTTTTAAGACTAAACTGACAAAAATTTTTAATCTATGACCTGCCTCATTTAATTTACATGCTGCAAATCTCTAAATAAACGAGCGAATATTTTCTAAATATATAATTTTAGAGATGTTCAATTATCAAAAATATCTTTTAAAATATTAAATTACAAAACGCATTAACTACTTTTACTGCAATCGCGTGAAAAGGTTCATAATTTATTTAACGTATTATTTATTTCGAGGTGAATTGTTCTTATTAAATTTATCGACTAGCCAGTCCGGCTACACATTGCAAACAGTTTGAATAAATTACAAATCGCCGATTTCTGGGGTGTAGGGTTGAAGTAATGTTCCGTCCTGACGATGCAATTTTAGTCCAATTAAACGGTGCACATTTCAAACGTTGGTTAAGGCGAAGATTTTGTTAAAAATAATTTCGATTTTTTTTGTTGTTTCATTAACGGACATAAGAAATCGTCAATCGGCTTATTTTGTCGAACTAATAAATTATAATATTGAAAATATAATATGGCATATATAAGAGACATTCAAAAACAAAGAGCTTTACAATTAAGAATTGTATTAATCATTTAGCAGATTTAGTATGCGGCCCTAGTTAAGACCTTATTTATCTTATCTTAGGGCTTGTTTTGGGAGTAAGAAGTGAGGCAATGGTAAACTAATAATGTGTTCGGAATGGTTCCTTCATCCATCACACCTCTCCCTACCGCCAAAAAAAACCAAACAATTTTTTATGTACGTGTAAAAGCAACTCTTAAGTCGTGGCGTTTAGAATAAAAAGTTACATAATAAAATTTTGTGTAACTTCTGTATTTATATCTAGAAAAATATTAAATATTTCAAAAATCAACGACAAAAAATTAAAACAAGTTAATGATTTTACGATACTTAAAAAAAAAATTTAAAGCTTGAGCTTTTTACTAAGAATGTTTTGATATTATGATAGACTAGTAATGCATACGTGTGATGCACTATTTAAGTGACACTTTGTACAATTATCACTTCAAAATTTTTGTAATGTGTGGGTGGATAAATACGTGCAAAATGTACTTTATAAAATATGCTAGATACTATGAACAAATATTTGACCTAATTGTATATATCTATTGTTTATTCAAATAGAAAGCTTTAATTGAGTGTTAATGTCGTAGCAAAATGAACTAGCTTGCGACGAGACAAGCAGGAGTGGCCATTGTTGTTGGTATATTTTCCTCTTAATTTAATCGCAGGGTTAACAACGGTATGCGGCCAAAGTGGCGTTTTGGTAATATAATAGTCAGATTGTACCCGCGATAGCTGCTACGTGGAACGGAGCGAGCATTACGCATTCAGGGCAGGACAACACTCCACACAAACGAATATAATTACGCAGCTTGGATTAGGTCGAATTAACGGTTGCGATACGTTATTAAATTTTTTAGACACGTCCGCCGATTCGTTGTAAAATTATGCATTGTTGTCATGACACGTGACTCATAACAATTAATGAGTCAATGATCTTAAATTTTTTTTTTAATGATCTTAATAGCAAAACTTTAAAGGCATATTTCATTTATTTTCGGATTTATTCCTTTACTTGTCTTGTGAGAACTTGTGTCTTGCCAAGTTTCATAAAAATTTACTATTTTATTATTTATTTGTAATGCCTTTAATTGACTAGTTGGTTGATCGGTTGCTTCAGTAGACGGAAGCGCTAACTACAGATCTCACGGTCGCGAGTCCGATTTTTCCCCGGGACATTTGTTTCGTGTCTGGGTATAAAATATCCAAATAAGTGTGTATTGTAGTTACAGGTGCCTAGTACTCATAGCACAGGCCTCTGCCAAGTTGAAATGCTCCAGATCTTACCAGTATTATTTGTAGTTTGCAGTAGTTTTTTGTCAGTGGAAGTTTTTTAATTTGAAACAATTATAGGACTTTTTATTCAAAATGTTTATTATTTATTCGATAGTAACTAAAACGTAGTCTATAGTTACAACATAACATAAACATAACAACAACGTCTAGGCCCCAAACTAAGCATTAGCTTGTATTTTGGGTACGAAGCCAAAACACCACATACATATAACAACCGAGACCCGTTACCAGTATTAATATTCATCGTTTAAATACTGACCCGACCTGGGATTCGAACCCGGGACCTCCAGCTTCGTAGGCAGGGTCGCTACCCACTAGGCTAAGCGGTCGTCATCAATTATTGACATAGGACAGTAACATCAATTATTCCTTTTTTAATTTAACAATAAAATTTAAACTGAATTAGCCCTAATGTATTTCTAATACAAACCCTGTGAATATAGTTAACTGAATATGCAATTTACGTAACAACATAAGAGAGGCCGATAGTAATTTATGTGAGAGAGCTGTTAATGATTCACCTTAGCGCTTTGACGTTGTAACAGCTATTCGTTCTGACTTAGAAACGAGTGAAATAACTAAAAATTACAAGATTACTTTGTCGGAATATGCATTTCACGTTTACTGCTATTGAACAAACAAAATGTGCTTCGTTCATAAAAATCAATAATGACGATGTAAATTTCTATTCTATAGACATTCGCAGTTTGCATGAACAACTTTCATAATTTGAAAAAAAAAAATTGTTTTTCCCCCTTTCTTTCTTTCAGTCTTTCAATCTTTCAAGAAAATCTTTCAGAATTTTTTTCAGACCGCGTACATCTGATTCTATTTATCTATTATATGAAGTATTATGTAGCAAACGAAAATATAAACAAGTGTAAAGTTATAATATTCACTTCACTTCATCAGCCTATTTTTAACCCACTGCAGGGCTTAGGCCTCCCCCAGGGTGAGGGGGGCTTGGAGCTTAAATTGGTATATAGGTAATATTGGTAATATAAGTTATAATATTGGGTCGGGGGAAAAGTTTCTTCGCATTTTACGTGAAAATTTAAGACATTTTATTTCAAAGTTTATTTACATTTAATTACAACATATATATGTCATTTTGTTCGATGACTGTCTGCCAATTTGTAAAAAGTGACATGATCCCGTTGCTGTAGAAATTTTGGGACTTCTGATCAAAAAAACGAGACAGGTAGTTTTGGCAGTCCTCTTTTTATGTTTACCTGATACTGTCTAAAGAATTCTGAAGAGACCGAAATAGGTGGAAATCTGAAGGTGCAAAATCAGGGCTATATGGCGGATGCATTAGCACCTCCCAGCCAAATTTGCTTAATTTTTTCTGGGCGACTATGTGGGCGAATGTGTGAGGTCTAGCATTATCGTGATGAAAGACCACACTAGAAAAAAAGACCTTTCTATTGATTAATTCCGGTCACTTTTTCTCAATTTCTTGCTTTAATCTCATCAGTTGTTCACAGTAGAGGTCCGAGTCGATGGTCCTGCTCGGCGGTAAAAGCTCATAATGAACAATACACTTCCAATCAAACCATACACACAGCATCACTTTATTGCGAGTTATCCCGGGTTTTGCCACAGTCTGTAAAACCTGACCGACGTTTGACCACGACCATTTTCGGCACGTTCTTATCGTATTTGATCCATTAATCATCATCAGTTATCAATTTCTTCAAAAACGGTTCGGTTTCATTAGGTCTTAAAAAAGAATCGCAAGTCAGGTTTCTTTCAGTGAGCTCATGTGGCACCCAAATATACAGCTTTTTGTATACTCAGCTTTTTTCAAATGGGTCAAAACTGTTTTGTGGTCGATTCCCAGATCTTCAGCTATGTCGTAACTACTGATATGCCGATCTTGCTCCACTTTTTCAAAAAAGGCGTCCATTTTAGCCGTGACAAGGCGATCACCGCAATGTGCATTTTTGACATCAAAATACTCGGATTGAAAACGTTTAAACCAACTTTGTGCACTCTTACTGACACCGTATTAGGGCCATACCTAAAAGTCACAATTTTTCTTCGCAGCTTACGTTCCATTTTTTCCTTTTTATCACAAAATTTAAAAATGTATCGAATTTTTTCATTCGATTCACTCATTTTGACACAAAGAAAAACAAATAAAAACCGGCGGAAAACAATATTTTACTAAAATGTTTCTTTTTTGAAATATAACCTTTTTAGTGGTATCGTAATCAACCAGAAGCAACTATAGTACAGCCAAAGAGATATGCGAAAAGACTTTTTCCACAACCCAATAAATCGATTCAATAGTTTTTTCTGTATTTATGTAACCCTGAAACACAAATAGGAAAATTTATGAAAAATACATAGAATATTTGATATGAATTGTAACTTTATGTGCCGATATGTTTATTTACTGTCTATGTAAGGATTTTAAAACTGACTATTTCTCATTCGGTAACCATTCCACAGTTTCACCAAAACCCCTTTTTTACAGCCCATAAAATTTATTCAAACTAGACAAAAGCGATAACGTTTTACGTCTCTCGAACCTCGTGTATTCAAGAACAATCAAACTTAACCGAAAGGTGGGGTCATTTAAAAAGCAGTAAACAAAATTAGTCCGACCCACGTCGACAATTAGTTCGGCTAGAATTAAACCAAGCAGCAAGCTCGACCGAAAACTGAATTAAACGTTGTACGCCAAGTAAACGGCAATAATTATTTAATAACCCTTTTGTTCTCGGAAAGCCGTCGAGAACGACGAGAAAATGTAAGTAATTCAATTGTGTTTAAAGGCCGGACGATTGGACGTATGTAACACGCTATTCGACTTTCCAGTTAGTTTTTTTTTTTTAGTTTTAAACTTCGCACGAACGTGGTGTGAATTTAAAACATACAACAACATAGGTTGAAAACATATCAGTATTCATGAACTACGTCACGTGAATTTTTGTTAATTTCCACCTTTTCCCCATTCAATTCCCGCTATTGTCACAATTCTGGTATTGCTGATGAAGACAGACAGATGAGGCCGGTTAGTTGAGATTATCAAAATCCATTCAGAATACAGGCATGCTGATATTATTTATATTCAGGATTTCTGCAATGTTTATTTTTCTTATTAACTTATAAAAAATACATCAATTAGCAATATATTTATAATTTCGATTTTCTGTAATTAAAAATTAAAAATTATAAAATCTCACTACATAAAAATGCGTTAAATAAAAACATATTAAAAAGTGGTGCCCCTTTCAAAAAGGGTGAAATAATTAAATAACCCTACTTTACCTTGTAATCGACCTAAAACAATAAAATTTAAGACGTAAATTAACCATCGTTCGTAGCTATGATGACAAAATTTTTATCTATGCAGTTTACGCGCACTGTATTAATTACCATTTTAGTGTTTGTTTGGGGTCGGTTTTAAATTTATTAATATTACTTTTTTATTTATTTATTTGAAAGATTATTAGGTCTGTACACAATAGAATGTTTATAACCAAATGATTATGGTAATGGAAAAGCCGTTTGAATAAACATAATATCTACTGTAGCGCCCCTGGCGTGTTAAAAACGTAAACTAATCAACAGCCTGTTTTTAAGTGATGTTACTACGAAATGCGTTTTAGAGAAACACGTCTACCGCAGCGTACCCTGGATGCCTATAACCGGTAAACATATATATGCACCTAGTCTGCAGCGCCCCCCGGTGGGTTAGAACCGTAAAACATATCTAAAACTTGTTCTGACGTATATTTATGTTACACCAGAAACTGGTTCAAAATTGGTTCAGCCGTTTTAGAAATACAAATATTAACTACACGACCCCTTTTAGCCATAATTATAAAATATAATTAAAAACTTGCTCTAACGTGATAACCATGTAATACGAAGAAACCGCATCAAAATCCCAGCTGCTTTAGAAAAACATCTTTATTGCAGAGCCACATAATGGCTTTTGTCCTTAAAACATGTCAATGAATGTATATAACTAGTCTGAAGTGACTTCCACGAAATACAAAAACCCACATGGAGATGAGCGTCCTTATTCTGCTTCAGGCGGTTGTTTAGTGGGTGCAACTCCACATACCCCGCGCGCCCGGGCGCGCGGTACCTGAAAACTTTAATCCGCCTTCCCACCGCAAGGGGAAAAAAAATCAGTTCAATAGTTTTAGAGGAAATCACGCACGCACAAACACACAACCTCTTACGCCAAACGCACATGCCTCAAACAAAGATATTGCTATTTTATTGTCTAAGAAGTACGCTTCTTTACGAACCTTTCGCTTTCGCTTTCTTACGAACCCTTTCAATCGTCCTTAAGCGATATCAAAATAGTAACGTTTATAAAGTTATAAAAATTATCGTATTAATTGATGAGTATTTTTTTAAATAATAGCTACAATGTGCAGATGCAATTATTTCATAATGTTTGATACTGTGACATGGGCTAGAGTTCTTTACTGGCCAAATATCACGAAAATTGAATTATGAGTAATTGTAGAAATTTTTTTTTTAAATTTTTCACAACTGTACCCACTAAACTATTGCCCACAGTATTTGATTCGGTTAAATTATAATATCAATGACGTTATACATCACAACAACATCTAGGCCCCAAACTAAACATTAGCTTGTATTTTGGGTACCACGCGAAGACACCACACACATATAACAACCAAGACCCGGCACCAGTATCAATATTCATCATATAAATACTAACCGATCTGGGATTCGAAACCGGAACCTCCAGCTTCGTAGACAGGGTCGCTACCCACTAGGCTAAGCGGTCGTAAATTTTTATATGTGCTCTATATGAATGACAAGACACTTGCACGAGCAAACGTGACCTCCATACCTATCCTTCGTTAAAGGGCTATAAATTCAGGATAAATTAAATTCAGTGGTTCGGGAAGACGAGTATTCCAGTTCATTTACATCAACTTTCCTATGAGTGATACATCGATTCGTTGTAATGGCAGTTCTCAGTGATAATTATCCATCGATTTTAATATATACACTACAACACACTAGTATTGTACCCAGTAAAACCCATGGCAAGACTTTCATTTGCTCATTTCGCCCACAACCATAGTTTAATAATCACTAATACCCTTGTGGAATTCCACACGTCAGTCTGAAACTCAATATTAACTACTCTTCCTTCTTTAATCACTGTCACTTAAAATTATCTCACATCAAACTCTTCACTTGTGAAAAGAACAAATCGGTAATGTACATATCTATGTGTTTATGCTAAAGTATTACAGAAGAGCGCTTTATAAAGTATTTTGAACAATATATTATTTTAAATCCATGTAAATGACGAATATACAAAGATGAAATTGAATTGAATATACAATAACCAATGAAACTTCCGTCTAAAGCTCATTTTTCACCAGATCCCTCGTCAATAGAATTCCACCTGCCATCGAAAAAATGAAGCTATTAAGCTAGTGGTCTGTGCGAAAGCTATTAAAAACTTTTCGGAATAAATCAAATTTATTGCCATAGGGGCAGCACTGGTTAATCTGATTCAGGAAATTAAACGCGGAATTACCATAATTGATACGATTCGAGTGAGCTGGCGCAGAAAACTTACGGCTTCAATGTAGAGTTTAAGCTTAATGGAGGCCCTTTAATATAACTAATTATTCCTTGAAAAAGCTCAAAGGATATTGAGGGCTTTGATGACTACAAAAATAAGTTACTACTCTCTGCAAACTGTTTTTTTATTCATCAATACTTTTCCGTTGGCGAAGTAATGGTAAAAATATATTAAGAGGTCGATTTGGTTTTCTTTGTATATCCGTCGTTTTCGTAAGCTGCAAATAATTAGAATATCATTATACGCATTTATATATTTTTCTCTACGACAATCACTAAAGCTGCGTTCTTATTAGTAGTGTTGGCTGTAGAGTTGACTGACTATTTTTATATTTCTACACATAATTTAAACACCAAAAGTAAACGTGATTTGTAAAGTACTAATTTTGGATACAGTATAAAGAAAAAAGCACAATAATAGAGTTGTTGCCCCCTTATCGGGTCGCACTCTACTTAAAACCTGTGTCAAAGCTATTAGGGAGAATTATATAATAATGTTTCTGTAGCCGTAAAAATAGATCATTAAACTGTAGTCTTGTATTCGCATATAAAAGGACGGCCACTAATTAGATTTTTTCTGCAGCAACTTTCAACTGCAAGCAGATTTCCCAAGTGATATTCTATCTATAGTATTTATTCACCGAAATCTCAAGTTTTGTGTGTAAACGGATACTTGACCGAATTTGGTAGAGTGTATGAGAACGCTCTATCGCTAACTCTATCTCTACTTTTACTCTATTAAAGTAAATAGTAAAAGAATAAGAAATACAAAATTTGTAGAATTAACTTTATTAGACTTAGTTTACCCTCTTCATCTACAAAAGTACTTTGATAAAGTACTATTTATGATGCAGAGTTGATAGCACGGTGGACCGTTTTACTCAATAAATAAACAGGCTTAGCTTTCAGTGATTTTAGTTATTCTTACATAAACTTTATTATTATTATTATTAATAATAATAATATATCTGGGACATCCCACATAGCGCTATCTAGTCCCAAAGTAAGCAAGTATTATGCTTGTATTATGGGGTACTAGACAACTGAAGTACATACTTAAAAAGTCTTTTTTTATAATATATACATATATAGACACTTTTTACGCCCAGGCATGGAACAAACAGACATGTACGTGCACACAAATATTTATCCCGGACGGGAATCGAACCTGCGACCCTTAGCTCCGCAGTTAGGATCTCTAACCACTCGGCCAACCGGTTAGTCAAATTATTATAAGGATCTCTCAATGTTTATTAAAACTACATCTTAAAGTTACCTACCGTCGCACATATAAGCACGAAGCTCAGCCTAAATTAATCAATGCATTCAAAAGATTCTTATCTGTGAGAGTGTTTCTATAAATTAGAGCAGGACCGAAAGGCATTGTTTTGCTTCGCCCACGCGCGCATGCCAATCCTGATGTTTTTTTATGTATATAACGGATTGTAATCATCTCATTGTGTGACTTAAGATGTGGAAATGTATGGGCGCAAGAAAGTGCAGTATTTATTTGAAAAAACCTCTCTTACTTTATATTGTTATTATTGTTAAATTTAAATCGAGTATTTATTATAAATTAAATAAGCCCGGCACTAACCGGAGCTTTTATTGTTGCAAATACAACTTTACTAATAAATTAAAAGGTCGAATTTCCGTCGGGTTCAGCACACGAACGAAGAGTGAAAACGATAGCGGCGCCATCTATTATTTCATATTGCATTTTTAAATTATTGCTGAAAGCGCTACGTATATATAGTCATATTAATATGATAATATATTACCTATATGTTATTATAATTTCAAAAAATCAGCTACAATCTATATTTTGGCAGCGATAAAGTTTGTACACACAATAAAGACTTGGTAATGAAATATTCCCATAATTGAATTTTTAATGTTTAAATAGTACAATAACATTTTTTTTATTAAAAGAACTTTTTTAAATAAATAAGTAATTCTTTATGTATTTTAACTTCTAACTAACTGACAAACTCACTTAAAGAAGATATATCAGCGCACAGCTCTAACCAGAGGGGCCAAGAAATTCTTTTGTATGTAGGCATCTTTTAAGGAGGCGAATGTTAAAATTAAACCCTAAAGGGGGTAAACTGAAATTTGTGATTTCTAAACTATGATTTATAAATGGATGAACCACGCGTGCAATTTATAAGAAACGCGTTAAGATCACGCAAAATAATTTCTTAAAGAAATAATTTGTTAGGCAGTCGTATTGATGTTTGCACTGTTATGGCTGTATTGTAATTTGTGTGTAAAAATAAATAAATTAATTAATTAAACACGTACTTTACATATAAATCTATATTCCATTTATTATTATAAAAGTTTGTTTATTTTATTTGTACTTTCGTCCCGTCGTAATGGAGGGACAAAATGACGTGATTTTTGTAAGAAAATAGTTGAACAGAAAAATTTCGTTTCGTTTCCGTTTCGTTTCGTATTTATTGGAAATTTTAATCGAAAGTTGAAGCTGCATTGAAGAGTCATTTCCTATTTTATGTAGATCATACAAATGTTAAATGGCTAGACACACATCGGCAACTTACTTCGCGGGAAAACGTTTCATTTTCACGGAAAAACAGAATAGAACACAAGCGTTTACGTGGTTACAATACTATTCATACGTATAAATTAACAATCGAAAGAGGAACGCCGATAAGATAGACGAAAACCAACACTGTAAATCTTTAGAGCGGGGAAACCTATTTTTTCAATGGAATGATGGAAAATATGTGAATAAAAATCAATCTTAAATTGAAAATAATACACACGTATAGTCCACGCGATTCACATCAAAACCGTTTTATAATAAGATTGGTATATTCTTAAAAATATAACGAAATTATAAACATGCTTCAAAGTTATATACAAAATGTGCTTTATCAAATACAATTCAATACTCGGACTTTCTCTATGCCCTATACACATCAGATACGATAAAACAACATGTGTTTCTTCACCTAACGAATCTTCCTATAGTATAATGAGTACAACAATGTAAAGTGGGGCCGTATTTACATAATGTCATCTAAGTAGGTGTAGGAGTGTCACTCGAGAGCGTCGCCGAATGTCATTAATCGAACTGCAGGAATTCTATTGTGGTGCTTGTATATTTTTTTACTGCCGTATTGACGCGGCCGATGTGCTCTTGCGCATCTATTGTTGATATGGGACGCTGGTAGGGATGCTGTTTCAAAGGTAATTAATGATTTTTTTTTGTTTTAGTTCTTAAATCATTATAAATGGATGTGTTCGAGTGCCAGCATTTTTACAACGTTGGAATGTTTATTTATCTTATGTTCTCACAAATCAAAGTCTGTCATTATTAGTGCATATAATGTTTAGTATTCAGATGAAAGATCATTTTTCAAATTTATTCAATTATTGCTTTTAATTTCACTAATAAATTTTTGTGGTATTTTATCATGAAAATTTTGTTTTCGTTATTTTATCTTAGGAAGCCACGTCAAAATGTTGAACGCGTTTATATTGTTATATTTCCTAAGATATTTTTTTAGTATTGAAAAATGTTTGTCTTATTTGTTATTAGTAACGCAACCAAAAATTTTAAGGTAAACTACGTTACTACGCTGTATGTCGGATATTCTAGTTTATGTTTATTTAAAACTGGATAAAATACATTTTTGTTTATGAAGAATACGTATTGTAATTGAGGAACTTCCAGTTAACCTAAAACACTACCGCAAAAAGAGTCCCGTAAAAAAGAAGTGAAGTCTGCGATATAAGCTAGTCGGATTTTGCGCAGAGCAAGATTTTGTGCAGCTTTGAATGGCTGTAGTCGCATGTCCCCGGGTGCCGATTATACACCTCTTTTTGCTAATCGATCCTTGTATTATTATTATTTTAATTATTTAAACAGCCTTTTAAATTTCTTAAATTTATTTACTGTCGTTTTCACATTATATGTTATACTCACGGGTCAAGATACAAACAGGGTTTCAGTAGCTAAGACCAGAAACATTTCTATGAAGGTCTTTTTTTGGTTCTGGTTTTTTTTTCTGTGACACGATACTGACACAGATAGGTTGTATCTGAGTCCATCTACGAGATCGTCATTTGAATAGATTCAGCAAATGTAAAATGAATGCGTTACTACAAATGTATGAAAATAATAACCTTCGCTGGCCGTTCCAAAAACTTTACTGACGTACACAAGAATATAGGAAGAAAAAAAAAATAGGATGTCTGGTATTTATTTAACACATTCAATTTATTTTTACAGCAGCTACAATAACAAACCCTTTAAAACAAAGCCATTCTGGTAAATCTTATAATGGAGTCATTTTTAGTAAGTTTATATAAACTCTAAAAATAATAATAATAATAATAATAATAATAATAATAATAATAATAACGTATACATCACAACAATGTCTTGGCCCCAAACTAAGCATTAGCTTGTGTTTTGGGTACCAAGCGAAGACACCACATACATATAACAACCAAGACCCGGTGCCAGTATTAATATTCATCATATAAATACTGACCCGACCTGGGATTCGAACCCGGGACCTCCAGCTTCGTAGGCAGGGTCGCTACCCACTAGGCTAAGCAGTCGTCAGTATACGTGAAATATACGTGAACAGTAAAAAAAATATATTAGAAATTTAACGAAATTAAAATACGAGGCCGATCCAGATGTCGATGCAGATATAAAATTAGTTAAAGTATTACGCTAAGGGTAAAGTTATCATTTTGGAGGCGAATGTCAAAGAGTACGGAGATCGGATATGAATACAATGGGCCTGGGCTGCGAGCGACGCCCCACTGTGCGGGCGCATAACGCACCACAAACAGAAAAAAAATCGAATAAAATCCTTATGTAAATTAAATTTGTAGTTTCTATACGTTAAAATATTATACGTGATTTCGTGAAGTCACATTATAGAAATAAACTTACGTTAACTTTTTATCAAGCGAAGGATTTTTTTATCTTGTCCTTTTATCCTTTTAATTTCAGCGTCGTGTGCACATAATGTAGAAACTTATTGAGTTTACATAATTTATTGGTATAAGTTTGTCAGGACATGAGTAACATTGAGAGAAAAAACTTCAAATTAAGTAGGTATTATTATTCTAAGTGATGAATTTCGGTCAAACTCTATGGTCTTGAATCTATCTATAATAATAAAAAAAAACTATTGCAGAATGATGTCCGTACGTGGACTGGTTAACCGATTAATAATTAGTTATACCTGAACTCAAATTGTACATAAATTTTTTTTTTGTTGTTTTTGTTTGTACGCTTATAATTCAGGAATCACGAAAGCGATTTTAATTACACCCTCATATTCGAATAGATCAAACCGTGGTAATTTCACATATAGAGTGGGAGAGGAGGCCAAATATCGCCTAATAAACGCGGGATACAAAAAAAATTTAGTTTTTATATTTTAATATAAAATACTTAATAAGTTTTGGTTTTATATGGCGACCGAACGATTTGAATTGTTCAGCGAGCTAGATAAGAAGAAATTTTTTATTAGAAACATGACATTAAGGTTGGCTTAAAACTGATATTCAGTAATAAATTAATTCGATCTGATAAAATCACTTAAATCATATTTACAATGACCGACAAATTTAGTTAAAGTACTCAGAAATAAAACCGTATCCGATATTTTTGTATAGAAGTTAATTGCTGAAAAAGTGATCTAACAACGTTTATTTTGGAACTTAACCTTAAGCTAACCTAGCCCAGCCTAAAGATGCTTTTTAAGAAACTTTAGTTCACAAAATATTAATTCTACACGCATGTATCTTGAATAGTGACGTTTAAGAATTTTGTAGCACGTCTAATATATTAATCAAATTCGAAACAACAAAAGTAAGGGATCATAGTCGTGGTGTTCCCGCGACAAGTTAACAAACGATGTATAATTTAAGATCCAATAAATTGTTTTAAATTTATGAAGACAGTTTTCACACCTGAGACAAATCAACAAGACTGGTTTATAGGTGCATTTGACTAACAATCAACTATTTTTTAAATACTTATTTAATCTAGGCCATTAAACGTTTCAAATGATATATTGTACAGCTATTTAAAAATGAATTATTGCGCTCTCCAACCTGTTCTCGGATTAGTAATTAACAAAGTATGCGTACAAATCATTTTAACCTGAGAGTGTTTTGTAACCAAATTTTTCGTTGTTTATGAGGAATTAGATACTTAATATTTATAATTTGAATTGTTTGTAAAAAGTACGTGAGATGATATTAATTAAATTAATTAATTTAATTAAATTAATTAAATCACTGTACCTTGTAATGTAATTTCTAGTGAAACGGGTTTCATAGAAAATATATGAAAGTGAAATACAATGAACTTTAATGTGCAAGTTAACACGAGTCATATCATTATTTTTTAGAAATCTAATCTTAAATAATTGAGTTATTATTTTTATACATTATTTGATAATATGTGACGCCTATCGCCTACAGCGGCGCGGCCGCTCGTTTAAGCAGCGCCTATTTAATAAATTTGTATATGTAGGTAAGACCACCGGGCTTGCTTGACACGTTTGATCCTATTCTGGAATTTATAAATTATAAAACTATATTTATAAGAAATAAAATAAATAAAAAGACAATGTTAATAAAACTTTACATGATTAACACATTCGACGCATCATCGGGAAACATTAAAAATATACTCTATGCTTCCAAAGTAAGTAATATATATATATCACCTGTTTAATTACTGTTTAGTGATTTTATTCACATTTACATTAAGCGCCGAAATTTTAACTTAATTTACTATTTATTATACACCTTAATTTTGGCGTTTCATATTTTGAGTCTGTAATGATCGAGTGGTTAACCACTCCGCCTTTGATTCAAAGATCGTAGGTTCGATCCTCGTCACAGAAGCATTAGACAATGAGTCAGACAAATATCACAAACTCCGCCGATATCGTCACTATGACGATGAAGGCTAACAGCTAATAACCCGCACAAGTGTTAGTGGGTTTATGGTCCAAACATCACACACACGCATACTCACACATATTTATTGCCAGACCGCCCTATAATACGTTTCCAATGTTAAAATATCGAATCTTAATATAAATAATAGGACTGAAATTTAGACGTACCATTTAAAAGTTTATATCAGAGAATAAACATTTTGTACAATATAAAAATATTTTGAATCGTCTACGTTAAGTTATTGAATTATGAACATGTTTTAATATTTAAGTGTAATAAGTGAAAAATAATATGACCCTTACATTTATTTTTATATTCACTAAACTGATAGAGCGAAATAAATCAAGTGTAAATTATTTTTACAAATTAATTACACTGTAACGTATTACACAATAGCCATAAACTTACATTGAATCAATAGTATTGTACTTATTCACATTTTTTGACAGCAATCGGAAGTCATGAATAGACCCCCTAGACACGTACGTACCTATTCGGGTACTCGATAGTTTTCGATTGAGCACACATTATTACGCACCTCTCGAAACTACTTTCGACTACCAAGCCACCTTTATTCAAATAATTACTATATGGCTGACGACGCGAGACGGCCGGCGCCCGCGCATGACCCGTACAATATTGACTCAATATAACGAAATGTATTAATCTTACGTAAATTCTAATGCAGTAGAATTTTATTAGATTCCCTGTAATCGAACATATTGCATCAATGTAATATATAACTTCATCAAATGGCGTGTATCGGTCATATAGGTAGTTAGGGTTTTGTCTGCTACATACCTTATCCGTATTATACAATCCGGAAATTACTTTTTTTCACAGCATTTTGATCTATTTATTGAACACCCTTTCTACAGTACTTTTGTTCTTGAATGGATGACTCCTGAAAATATCAGAGTGGTGATACATACCTTATAGTAATGTATGACGATTTCATCTAAAATAAAATAATAATTTTAAAAAAAGGTTTTGAATTTGAGATTGATAATTATATTATTGATAAACCGATTACAATAAAATAATGTTACAATATATTTTTATAATTTTGTATTTTAGTTTTAAGATACGACGTGTGTGTTGATTTAATCAAGCTCACGTGCCTGATTTTAGTTTTAATTTTAAACGAACTTCGAATCCGATCGAGGTGAAACACCGATGTTTTTTATTAATCATGCATGCACTACAAATATTTTGATACTTACGTGTTTAATTTTGTAATTTTAGCTATATAAACAGTCTGACCGAGTATATTTATTTAAAATTCATTCGGTTACTTTACCTTTCATTAAATAAGTTTTTTTTTTGGTTTGTATCAATAAAAATAACTGTAAATTGCGGACACCACTTGTCATTGTAGTTAAGTGTTTAGCATACATTTTAAATACCACACACGATGGTGAAAAAAAAAACTTTATAAGTAAAAAGCATTAAACTAATTTTACACTTACATAATATGTTTTTGTGTTTATCCAAAATTTACAATTTTACATTATAATAACCTTGGACATAACGAAAAATAGCACGTTTTAGTAAAAACGAATTTGAAATAATAAAATGTTTTGATTAGTTCATTTTGTTATGATTTCACATAGCGTGTTATTACTAAATAAAGACAATTATTGTTCAAAGTTCTAAAATAAACGACAGCTGCCACTTAGCCCGGAGCTGTACTGGAACTAAATAACGAGGTAGTAAATGATACAGGCTGTTCAACAGGTTATATTATGAAAATCATCGCGGTAAGGCACGGGCACATCTGCTCATATTTGCATAGCCACTGATTGGGATGAGAGATTAATTCGTATAATATTTTTTTGTCTCGACATTCATTTGAGAGCGATCGGGCGGACGGCGGAAAAAAATGATCATTATCATACTTCAGCCCTTAAGCCATTTTTTCAGACGCCAAACAATGGGGTTGTATTCACTATTAGGTTAGGGGCGATAATGTAATGCAATTACAGTTTTTTTTCCAATGAAATAAGCGAAAACTCATTATTCAAATCCGCCAGCTGAGCAAGCTGGTGGCCTATGGTTATTAAGGGTTTAATTTAATACATCATGTAGCTAACTTAAATAATTTTTTTTTACAAAATGTAACAAATACATAATATCTTGTAAAAATCTGAAAATGTGTTAAGCCGAAGCAAAATAAATATCACAGATCGTGGTATTTTTAAATTGTAATAAAATCATATAAGTTGTACTGGAAAGCAGAAAAAATAAATATATACATTTTTATTTAGATACGTTCTCAACCCTTTACGAAGCGGCATAATAAGCGAAATAAGACCATTAGCAGTCCTTTCTCTTAGCGGCCATGAAAGGGTTAAATCGGCCCTCGTAGCACAATGGCTTTATTCTATTACGGGCCCGCTTACACGCGCGATGTAATAAATATGAATGTTGAACATGGAGGATTATGCTTCTTAGCCGGGGGTCAAAATATTTGAATACGCGTCAGAACAATTTGTGAAGGGTTAATTGGCGTTTGAGACTTTAGCTAAGGGAAGTTCATTTGTTACTGTTCATCTTGATTATACGAGATGGGTTCATTAGTTTTTGTGCCCCTCATTAATTTATAAAGTAAAAAATTTATATTAAGCATTGCAAATTAGTTTAAATTTATCACTAATAAAGAGTTCCCTATATTTTTGAAAACAGACAGAATTCAACACGCCAACAATATTCTAGGTACTCAAAGCAAATAACATTCCCTTTATTATCAAAACAAATCGCAACAAACGGGGACATTGAAGTGCTCTCATAACGCTTCGAACCCAGAACAACTGGTGCCCATGAAATAATTATTCGTATAGAATCAACGTCAGCGTACGGCTAATTACAAAGAACGGGCTGCATGCAGGGGGCTCTTGCCTATTGTGAAAAAAAAAACAATTATGAACGTTACAGTGACCCACGAGTGGCGCAGGACACATCTGTCTCGCCCTAGAGGATTAAAGTGATAATTATTCTGCCGCGATAATTATTGGATTTAAGCTTTTAATAGTATTGTTCAGGGATAAAGTCTGTTGACGATCGATATTATGAACGGACCGCGTGTACTTAAGTATTTATGAAACCGGTTAAAATAAATAAATAAATACATATATTTATTTCAGTAGATTTGGCTTAGGTGTGAGTGTATAAAAATGTTAAGAATTTATTGGCTATAAGTAATTATAATTTTCATTATCGACGGAGTCAGTTGTTATTATTGACACTTAAATAAATTCTTGATAATCTGCTTTAGTAGATTTATATATTAATAGCACTACATTTTTTTTATGATTTACCTGAAATTCATACTTAAATTCTAGATTCGCTCTAGCAACGACGAAACGAGTTGCGTCACCCACACAAACACTCCTAAAGGAATAATTATAAAAGTGTTGAACACTGTATGAATAAAAAGGGTGCAATGCACTCTTTTTGATGTCAGAGCTTTACTAGCTTAAAACACGTTACCAAGTAGTTGTAATTGGTCTGTGAGTTTTGTGTCCAACTGACACAAGATTCCGATATTCAACGAGCATGACTAAAACCGTATAACCCTTCTGCGATTACACGTAGAACGTTTTCGTAATAAATATCTCGCTTGTTTACCATAACGAACTTTATATGTAGCAGACTAGAAGGCGCATGCTTGCTGAAATCAACTACTCACAATCGACAAATTTTGTCAACTAAATTTTATATTTATATATTATAGACCTTCTATTCTATATATATATAAAATTTAGTTGACTATAAATTATAACTATAAATAATAATTTTAATAACTTTAAATTATATATATATCTAATTGTGATGGATAATTCACAAAGACCTAGACGCAATACGACATCTAGGTAACCAATCACGTAAACATTCACGCCTTCCACCCATCTCTCTTCCTCATTTGCTCAAAGGTGATAACTTTGGTTGCCGAACTAAAGGACCAGCATTACTCCTCTATTAATCTGATTCAAAGCTCGGTGGTTTAAAAGTTACTCCGTCTCTATTTACGAAAATAACGGATTTACACGCTAGTCAGTATTAAATTGAGTATCCAAGGAAAGAGTATACTTATTTGCCTATATGAATGGCGATTTTAAAAGCCTTAAAAGAGACTTTGTCTGTTTCTTCACTGTACACATATTTTAGTAAAGAAACAGACAAAGTCTCTATTTCCATAGATCTCGCTAAACCGCTGAAATCAAGACGTAACACCCGAGTTACAGCTATCTACGCGGCCTTTATATCCGCATAAAACGTTTTACTGTTACACGTTTCCGAACGCACCCCCAAGCCATATGCCTAGCCACGTGCCGAAAGGGGTTATGCTCTTTGTTTTCAAGTTCTTTGATGGCAGAAAAAACTTCAATGACGGTATCGTTTTCAATGCGTATAGCAATTACTTTGATTCGACTAATTGTTTGGTGAAGAGGCTCTAAAACTTTTGTGTAGGAAAGTGCTTTGCTTTGACAGGAACAAAACTCGGAGTGTATGTAGTGACTGACTTTTTGTTGCCAATTAAAATATTCTAGGTAAATGAGTAACTTTTGTTTATGACATAAATTAATTCAAGACTTTGCAACTTTCAAGTTAAAAGTTAAATAAATATATCCAGTAAATAGGTATATAAGACTGACCGATTGGCCGAGTGGTTAAAGACCCTAACTGCAGAACTAAAAGTCGTGGGTTCAATTCCCACCCAAATATTTGTGTGCATCAACGTGTCTATTTGTTCCGTGTCTGGGTGTAAAATATTTATATATTATAAAGAATATTTAAGTATACGTATAACAGTTGTTTAGTAACCCATAATACAAGCTTACTACTTGCTTATTTTAGGACTAGATGGCGCTGTTTAGGATGTATCATGTATTTTTATATTATCTAATTTCAATTGAAGTTCAACTTTTTGCTATAGATGTTTCAAAGCAAAACAAGATAAACTATTAAATAAATTTAATAAATAAACATTATTAGAAAAATGCCTTATTTTGAAGTTAGTTGGATTAAGGTACTGGAGGCAGAAGATGTTCCAAATCTTTCCATCTAACCACGTCCCGAATTTTTATAAGTATAGTTTTAATCATATAAATGTCTAAACTAAAGTGATGACAGAATCATATACGCTCACGTATCATTCCTTCTCTATGCAGGAAAAACGAAGCTGTAAATTGTGGATATACAGCAAAATTTTTGTCCACTTTCAAACTTTTCCCAAGACATTAGATACTATCGAAATATTTTCTTTTTTAAATTAGATTAGTTGAATTTTCGATATAGCGTGGTTACTAAGTCAAACGACGAGACGATGAGAAAGTGGGTGAGTATAGTCTACCTGCCGGCTGCCGCAGACCGACGCAATTATCGGTCGCGCTTCGCCTGTGTAATACGATAACTTTGTGATGCCATATCTTAAGAGGATTGTGCAAAAAATAAAAAAAGATATTCAGATCAACAAAAACTAGGTCTTACGTTCTTAATTTTATATTATAACTAGCTACCCGCCCCGGCTTCACACGGGTAGCGGAGCATATAAGCCGTAAAGTTTTTCCTATCGTAGTGTCATATCAGCTTGTTGCTTCGTGCATGTGGATTGGATTTAATTACCTTTAAATGTGATGTATGTTCATTCTACTTAGAGTATTTTTAAAGTATTTTATTTTCAATTCTATAAATATTTGAAAAAGGTCCGTCCGGCTGGTCGCGCGATATTTATATTTCGCGATAGCTCCTAAGATATTTATTTAAATTGTATAGTGTAAAGGGCAATCATAATGCACATTAAATTCTGAAGATAAATAACGTATTTAATTTGATAAGGATCAATATTGTATCCGTATAAATTGCTTTCCAATTACCTCATCATATGACATTATTTTTTAAAACATAAAAATAGGTAGGTATAGTAGGCTATCCATGAATGATAGACATATGCCATTGTGGACTTTTCTTTAGTCCTATATAAGATACACAATTCCTCCGTACATTATTTTGTTATATCTCAAAAGGATTAGGCAGCGTTTTCAATGAAACATCCCAGCTGGCTTGATTTTTTTCCGACTTCTTCAACAATAATCGTAATTCAACGAATTTGCACAAAATTTTAATTATTTTACACACAAATTTTCCTCTTGAATCACCCTTTCAATTGGTGTCATCCATATGCCAATCCGTTCGGTAATTTTTGAGTTTATCGCGTTCAGACAGACAGACGCAGCGAGGTACTTTATAAAATGTAGTGATTTTTTTTTGTTTCTGATGTATCAAAATATTTAAAAAATTAAAAATGTATAAACCTAGTTTTTGCTGATCTGAATAATATATTTTTTGCGTCAATTGGTTAAGGTTTAATGGGGTGCAACCGTTAACGCCGTTTGTATTGTAATTTGTCACTATACAATCCTCTTAATTATTAATAACTCACTAATACTAAAAATTAAATAATTAAGAAGGTGATAAAAATTCAGCTGTGTAAGTGGATTTCTATGTAGCAATGAATTTTCTGTTGACAATTTCATTGAAACATAGCTATGAAGCATAATTTAACCTTTCCGGACGGGAATGTTAGTCGCCTGCGCATCACCACCCATACACTAATGTTGCTTAAATTTCTTATCACAAAGCAAAGCACCATAATCATATTTAAATATTATTCTTGTTTCGCCAAATTAGGGCCGTTTAGTTTAAAATAATTAGGAAAACAAATATTCCAACAAAAGCTTTAAAAATTTTGCTGAAATCTTGTACACTGATAATCAATTACTAACCTACATCAAGTAATTATATTAAGAAGATTTTAAAATGAGTTCAGATAAAACTTTCTTTAACAGAAAAAAAAAACGAAATTGTTACTACCTAATTAATTTGTGTTGCTGAATGAGAAAAATGTAGAGATAATTTAGGCGCGTTCTTCTTTCAGTATATGCTTTTTTCTATCAGATGATATACGAAATTACATCAATCAGTTATCAAAAAATCTACAGATTTCGGGCTTCTCGCAACTATCGGAGGACATTGAACAAGAACATCAAAAATAAAAACTTATGACACATTTTCGTCAAGCAACTATGTTAATTTTTTGGAAAAAAGTTATTTATCAATTTTTAAAAATTTAGTACCACGATGCCACGTGAACTTCTGCATCTTTTGACACTACTGGTATTCGCTTACCTTTATAACTTTCTCAAATCTACCCGAATTTTACTCTCCAGGGTAACAGATCTGATAATTATTCAATGAAAAAGGCACCACCTGCCCAGCTCCCAGATTTCAACTGATTTCAAGATTTATATCTTCAACAGACAATTTATCTGCCTCGGTATTTTTAGTTTTTCGATATTGGCTTTCGTTTATGTCCGAAAAATCTGGATTTTAATTTTATGTTCACCATTTTCAATATTCCAAAAAAAGTTACTTAAAGATTTTAGAAAATTTGGTATCATACGATGCCCCACAAGCCCCTGCATCTTTTGACTCACTGCTTTTCGTCTGTCGTCATAAATTTCGGAAACATACTTCCCCCTCGCACTCCTCCAGGAAAACGATCTGATAAACATTTTAAATGTCAAAAATGACAGATCATCTGCCTTACGAATAAAACTCCGAAAACCTTGTACAAATGTAGATTTTCCTATTTCAATTCATGCTAGTTAATTAAAATCAAAATCGCCTTATTCTCACGAAAACACAGTCAATGGATAACAACAATATGCAAAGATGATTGCCGGCAATTAACGTCTGTTCCGAATAAAATTCGCTACAACCCACTAAATACATTTCACAGATAACGTATTGCTGGTCTTTACCGAAATATATTGCTACATTCAACGATCCGTTTTTAACTTTAAGAACTTGACCGTAAGGTCGATTTTAATTTACATCTCAAAAGGTAAGGGTTCCTATGTTTTACCATTCATATCGTAGTTTAATTACACATTCATATGTAAATGAGTGCAAAAAGTTTCTTTCATACGTTCGGGCTGCAGCAGGCGCATGCATTCATGCGTGTTCGAGTACGCTAAGCACTGTAATTAGCACTGATATAAAAAGGGTTTTTATAAATCGCTTCTATTCGGGTTTTAATGTTGATTCGTATGCAAAGCTGTTTATTTTTTTATTTGGCCCGTGCAATGTTTATTAAGTGATATATTTTTCATGTATTTAGTAATTACTTGATATCTAAAATAAAAAAGATAGTGCAGACATTAGATATTTCAATTTGTAAAACAACTCACGTGTCATACTTTAATATTTTAATATTAAATTTACTAGACTTTTAACTTTAGTTTTAATAATTACAACATTGTACGAACACGTTTATGGTGATACCTCGAGCGAACACCTCAATACTTTTTGCTCGAAACAATAAAATAAATCTTGTCGTAAAAAGCTCCGGTCGCGTCCGGCGGGCACGACGGAACAAGCTCGGTCCGTGGGCTTAATTAAAAAACAAAATCAATTTTATTAATTGGAAGTGTTAAAAACGGGCGTATACGTGCCCGTATCTCGGCCGTATCTCTTCTTTAATCCGACATCGAATGTGTTATTTTTACTTCTCTCGCGAGGAATCGAATAAATTTTATCGTCGAGGACTAATTTGGTTACAAATTTATTTGGTTCTGTGATCGTTAACAAGAGAGTACATCCACATGGCTATCTTGGTCGTTCTCTTTACGCCGTTACAACAATATATCGATACTTCGCCTCTGATAATGTTACATCCAGTCCTCTTTGACGATTAAATAATATGCTTTTAAAATAATATAACCGGAGACGATCCCGAAGGGTTGACGAATAAAATTTTTATTGTTTCGAGGCGATCGCGCTTTCAAAATCGCACGGAAAATGTGTTAATATTAAAATCATAAAAAGGCTTTCAAGGTAAGACTTTAGTCTGTTTATTAATGTAGTTTTTTTTGTTTGTATTATAAACATGAAATTTGAATACCTCCCTGTGTGAAACGACATCTTAATAAAATTTTATAACAAAATTTATAAAACAACTTTTGATATGACATGTGTGATACTAACTAATACAAAAAAAAAATTGTTTTAAAATTACATAAATCAAATAATGTATATTTATGCTTTAAAACAAAAGTAATTTATTTAAAAAAATTTGAAACCAAGTCACTTGTTTGCAACTAACAGTTGTTTAACAAGTTTGTACCTTCGTACAAAATGCATCGTATCACAATTTTTTTGAGTTTCAACAGGAAAGTTACATTTGAGATTACATATAGTGAGCAAAAAAAAATAAATGGTAATAGAGTAATAAGGTAATAATATGTGGAACATTTCATACACAGTTGTATCTATCGAACTATGCAAAGTTCGCACTACTAGAAGTATGAGATACTAGAAAATTAAGTAATATAATGAATACTTATTAATGAATATTTATATATTATATACTAGCGAACCGCCCCGGCTTCGCCCGGGTAGCAGAGCATATAAGCCGTAGTGTTTTTTCTGTCGTAGTGTCCTATCAGCTTGTTGCGTCGAACATGTGGATTAAATTTAACTAGATTTAAATGTAACATAAGTTCATCTTACTTGGAGTGTTTTTAAAATATTTTATTTTCAATTCTGTAAATATTTGAAAAAGTGAAGAATATATACATAAAAACAAACAAAAATATTTCTTCAAGTATATACAACATTGATAACTTCTGCCTAACCACACGTGTCGCTAGTGTCGCATCAGTATGGGAACGACGCCCGGCGCAGCGCCCAGCTGCTGTCGCGCGATAGTTTTTATTTCGTGATAATTCCTAAAATAATAATTTATTTTGTATGGTGTAAAGAGCAATCATAATCTGCATGAAATGCTAAAGGTAAATAAGGTATTTAATTTGATAAGGATCAATACTGTATTCTTATAAATTGCTTTCCAATTACTTCATCATATGACACCATTTTTTTAAACACAAGAATAGGTATAGTAGGCTATCCATAAAAGATATACATATGCCATTGCGGACTTTTCTTTAGTCTTATAAAAGAGACAATCCCTCTATACATTATTTTGTTATATCTCAAAGGGATTAAGTAGCGTTTTCGATAAAAGTTCCCAGCCATTTTGATTTTTCCGTCTTCTTCAACTATAATCCTCATATTTCAACTAATTTGAACAAAACATTGATAAATTATACTTGTAAACCTTTTTCTTGAATCACTCTGTCAATCGGTGTCAACTATATGCCAATCCGTTCGGTAGTTTTTAAGTTTATCGCATTCAGACAGACAGACGCGGCGGGGGGCTTTATTTTATAATATGTAGTGATATAGATACCAGAATTTCACATTCAAACACGGAACAAATAGGCATGTTTATGCATACCATACTGGAAGGAAATTGAAAGTAGTGTATGGTTTAGAGTATGAATTTTGAGTTTGAACAATATACCGAACGTAAACACAAGTAGGTGTGAGGTGAGTTGCGCGGGTGTTAGCGGACGTAGTCTTTAGCTGTTTCGTCCACGAACAGGCAACGTATACAAGTGGAAAAGTGTTTAGATGGTTGGAAGGAATGACTGAAATACTATCATATCTCTGCCTGGAAAAGACACAGCTGTCAATTGACCCTGGTGGGAATTGAACCCGTTACCTTTGGTTCTGCTATCGGTCTCTCCAACCATTCGAGCATTTGGTCAGTATTATATATATTATATAGTTAATAAAAGGAACTGATTTCGAGTCTGCAATAGTTCATCATAAAATTATTTTAACAAAAATTACTTCCATGTTGTATTTGTAGCAGTAAATTTTCAAAGTGCAAAACGGTGTAAAATGCAGGCAGAAGCGTGATTCATTGCGCAGGAATAATGATGCCCTGCATAGTTCCCATGGGGTGAATTTGGCTTCAGATTTGTTTGTAAAATATTCAAACACATTTACGTCTTTCGTCGCAGAGTTCCTTCATCTACGAGTTTTCTCTCTCTTTCGTTGAGTCCTAGGGCGTGAACTCTGTTCAAGAATAAGGAGCTAAGAAAATATGTTACATTGAAATCAGATATTTCAGACACTTTCATCCCTTCGAAATACTATGTCCTGTTTTCGTAGACCCCCAACTAATATTGCGTCATGTTAGGTCAGCCCCCTATTTTTGGTGTGTGCAATACAAATAAATCAGAAATGATTTTACAGATTTTTTTTACAGCGTAACTTGCTTTACATTACTAAGAATTCTTCTTCCTTTCTTGTCACACATCAATAAGCTAAACGGAAAACCCTCTATGTGATATTTTTTGTGTTCCGTGCTAAAACTGTTCTAACTGCACCCTAATACTAATCTGTCTGTCGTACCTTCAAAAAACTATATTTTATGAACTTTTCTAGGTCCCTGTTTCAAATTTTCATATAATATTACGGTGGATATTTTTTCAAACAATAAAAACTACAACAAAATTTAAAAATTAAGAATTTTCAACAGAAAAAACATGTTTATTTAAAGTTTTTTGTTTTTGTTGTATCGTAAAAATGGTATTTGATGATTCCCCAATCCCAGATCGATTTATCGATCGGTTGCTCTGATTTTTGGTCGTTATATCTAAGATTGAAACATAATCTCATTTATTTTTTGAAAGTTTTATGAACTCATTTAAATGATTCTTGGATTATGAGCGTTGAAAAAAATTATACATATATTAAATGTCTATTTTCAGTTCAGGGACAAATTACTCAATACAGTATTTGATTACTATTAATTGTATTATATTTATTGAGAAAATACAAAAATAAAGTTTGTACGACAACAAAATTTATATGCAAAATTATATTCTGTTAAAGAACATGGAAATTATAAGCTCTTAAATTTTTATCTTGGCCTTTTTCTTGCAAAACGGTATTTAACATTATTTTAAATATTCTGACCTCACACATAGGTACGCTGCTATGCGGTAATTGCTCTCTATGTCTAACAAGATATTTTAACCATTCATAATTTTGTTAACAATGATTTATATTCTTTAATTCTTTCACTGTTATTGAAACATTTAGAAAACTCTTACATATAAAATAAATTTAAAATTTTTTAAAACGCAACTAGCTTATTACAATAAATATTTCACGAATATCTTTCACGTAAATACAGAAAAAATATGACTTTAACGTCATGAATATTAATCATTAGACCATCAACGATAAAAGTTTAGAAAAGAATCTTACGAACAACAAAGTCTCACCACACAAGGACTTTATTTTAAATTTTGAATTGCGGTAATTATTAGTCTTGTACGTTATGTTTAGGTATGTATACCCTTTGACCAATCGACAGTGACCCTTGCACTCTATCAAATAAAACGATTTATAATTACAGATCCATAATAAGTGATGGACGTGATAAATAAAAAATGACGAATGCTTAACTCGGCATGAGAAATAATAAAAATACTTAGACACGATAGAATCGAAATTGGAATATTGTTAAAATATGAAAATAAGTTATGGTAGCAGGGTAAACCAATTTTTTTGTTTATAACAGCTGGCATTTAAAAAGTCGGTATGTCACCAACAGCCTACATCCTCTAACCGACACCGAAATTAGATGTGGATAGATTCGTAATATTCTGGTGAGTGTCTGGACCCAAGTCTCTATCATTGACTGACCGACCGATGTTTTCTACGGTTATATTTAAAAAATTATGTAATTATACTTGTTGATATACTTCAGGCAGTTTTGCCCTCCCCCTAAAGAAAATAGGTCCAGTCGAGTCCAAATATACCTGTCTTTTCGAATTAAATTTAACTTTGTGGAAGTTTGTGTTTCATATTTTCAACAAACTGGGAAATTATTCATTTTTTCCTTCTCAAACTTTTATGTTTCTATTTATCTGTCTTTCTTCACTAAAGCCGCAGGATAGCGTGCTTTATGTGCACGGTCTGTCATTCGGGTCAGTGCTAATATCAAGTCATCCTAAAAGAAGCCAGGGCAGGCCTAGTAGTATTAAGTAAGTATTTAAATCATGTCTACATGTTCTACCAAATAGTGTTGAAGGTCTCACAAATTTCGCTTATTTTTTAAGTTATAATGATACAACTTAAAAATTGCGCCTATGAACATTCAAAGGCGCAACAAGTTTTGATGCTACATTATAATTAATAATACTAGTTTAATATTCTTCTTAGTTGTATTTTCAAAAAACAAAAATAATTTGTATAACTAACAGAAGACGAATAGGGTAATAGTATAAAGATATATTTGGTTTTTTTCGAATTGGATGGATGGATGAATGAATGAATTGGATGATTGGATTCGAACGGATGACATAAAATCAAATGATATTTGATTTCATGTCATCCTAATATCCGAATATCAATTTAGGAATAGGAATAGAAGAGTAGGATAGGAAGAGAATAATAGAAAAACTGCAATCTTAAAAAAAAATTGATAAACAAATTTATATCATCAGCTTGTTTTTAAATAAATAAACATAATAAGTTTTATAAAGTTTTTTTTTTAAATATACAATCTTTGTTGCGTGCTTAAAAGATACATAAAATTGATAATAATATTATTATTTACAACTAGCCGTTAATTAAAATTATAACAATAAAATATATTACAAGATTTCGAATATTTGAGAAGTATTGTAACACATAACACACTCACACAACTCCTCACGCCGAGACCGACGTAACTCTACCATTTTGTCTAACTGTCTGTTAAATAGGTCCACACACGCACCGGCCAGTCGATACATCAATCAAACAAACAAACACCTATCATTTGAGATGTGTTCGTTTTTTTCCCTTCAATTAGACCTTTTGTACCCGTAGACTCGACTGACAAAAACGGACTTAAGGCCAAAATAAAATTAAATGCGTCATTTAACATAGCGTTTAAGTTCACTTATAACCCGCTCTATTGTTGCTAAATCTATTGTTGGGTTATTAAACGAGATTTTTCTCGTTGCACGTCGTTCTGTAATAAAGTAAATTATTGTTCGTATCGTTTGTGTTTTATTATTTGATTGTCTATGGTAAAGTTAATATGATTTGTATTTTGTATGTAAGCAATTCAGATACTCTGATCAAATTAATTAAGTATTTCTATTTTTTTCGTGTTCTTGACGTTGTATATTTTAATTATTATTTTTAGGTAGTTACTATTATATTCTAGTTGTCATTTTGTTTTTAATTAGGTTAAGCTGATGATAAATTTTGTGAAATAAAAAAGGCTAAATCCTTAAAAAATATATTATCCTATCAATATTTGTTTCCATTAACAGAATAGAACTTGCCAGAATACTGTCAATAAGATAGTAAAACACGTTTAATGTTCTTTAATAATATCAGTTTCAAAGAAATACGTGACTCGAAAATTTAAATTTTAAACAACCTCGAGAAAGTCAGACATAAAATGTTTGATACTTAATCAATTTGTTGAGATCACCCAATACAACCACTCGATCATAGCGTGCAACAAAGAAAAAAAAAATTGAATCGTAAAAATTTATTATCTTTTTTATTATTTCTTAATTCTTCTACTTGTATATTAAAATAATAATATTTCTAAATTTATATTAAGCTTTATTTTTTACTTTAACATTTAGGTCCTTGCCATAGAGGACCAAAATCCTATAGTTATAGAACATATAAGTAGGTTGGACCTGTATATCTATTTCGTTTTTTTTTAATCTGAATATAATATGAAATATCTGAATTTCATTTATTCAAAACTAGCTAGGTATTGCTAATGTTTTTATGAAATCTAAGGGTACCTACATCGATAGGCCGGATTAAGTCGGAGAGATAAGTTCTCACGTAGGTCCGTAATATTATTTTAAGAACATTAAAAGGATTTTTATGAATAGGTCAAAAAGAAAACCTATTACATTAAGTAATAGTCGATTTAGGTGCAGAACTTTCCTATTAATCTTTAATACCGTAGTAAAGTCGCTGTAAAGTTACCTCGATGCAATATCTAGTTGCGTGAGTGTGCTTTCAGTGATCGGAACTCAATCAGAAACTTAGAGATTGTTAATATAACTTATATTGAAAATCACCACAATGTTTAATAAAATTTATATATTCTGTGTATTATAGATATCACACTCTGAAATCGAGAGTCGAAGTAATTTAAAATGAGTTCAATTAAAATGTACAGTTTTCTTAAAAATATACAGAAACAATTGTAAAACAAAAAAGCAGACATTTTCTTATATATTTGTAATGTGGTTACTGTTAGAAATAAAATTTCATAATTTTTTTTATATGTCCTTGAACTACACAGAAGAAGTGAAACTTCTTAACTTGTATAATAGTATTTTTTTAAAAGTGGGTCTGTGGAGTGTGTAATTTAGAAACTTTTATTTAGATTCATTTTATGGTTTGTCCTCAGCTTTCGATTGCGATACTTTAGTTAAAAGAAAAGAAAGTAACGTATTTTAATTAAACTGGGTCCAAATAAAAGTTTCTGAACAGTTTTTAATATTAGCATTTTCAGTGCCATCGATTTGTATATGACGAATTTATGTACAACAGAAAATAATTAATAATAATAATAATGTATACATCACAACAACGTCTAGGCCCCAAACTAAGCATTAGCTTGTGTTTTGGGTATCAAGCCAAGACACCACATACATATAACAACCAAGACCCGTTACCAGTATTAATATTCATCATTTAAATACTGACCCGACCTGGGATTCGAACCCGGGACCTCCAGCTTCGTAAGGAGGGCCGCTACCCACTAGGCTAAGCGGTCGTCAAATAGCTATAATAAATACCTTTTTAACTTGCGAAATTAATCAGGAGGTAGACCAGTCACTAAAATCAATGAACAATTGCAAGTCATGTTGGCCGATGATCCTTATCAATTTATTCCAGAGTTAGTAGCATTGGTTGGGCTCAGCATACTGACTCATAATATTAACTTACTTGCGCCAAATTGGAAAAATTAAAAAAACAAACCCGGCCTCCTCAAATGATTTTACCATTAATGCTTCAAGATAATGCAACATATGATGCTGTACTGCACACGAAACCGTTTCGGCGCTACAGGAATTCCAGGCGTCATCTTACGTATTTTCTGAACTTCCCGATCACCAGTTAATTTGCATTTTACACAACTTTCTCCATGAAAAAAAATACATTCCAAGAAACAGTAGGTAATCGCCTTTAAAATTTTTATTGAGTTCTGCTCTGCAGAGTTCTATTCCAAAAGCATTCCTGATCTTCCTATCATATAGTAGAAATACGTAGAAATAAGGGTTATTAATTGATAAATTGTTTAACGAAAATAATTATTTTGTAACGACAGTAACATACTTCAACCCCTGATAGTGCAAAAAAGCGTACCTAAAGATGTATAAATTTGATACATTTTATAAATAAATCACCGGAAATGCATAGGACATTATGTAAAGGTTAACTCCAAAAACAAAAAAAAAGTATCTGAAACTTTTAAAAGTTTTTTCAAAAAATTATGTTAACATTGAATATTTTTATTTAATTGTATTCAATAAAACTATATAAACAATCATTGCCGACCATCTAATTGATCGCTGTGAATATCTCCGGCGCGGCTCGCGCACAATCCGTCAGCATCGCGCGGCCATTCACCAAAGGGCAATCTTTAGCCGATTGGGTGCGCCCTTATCTCCTGTTTATGGTTCGATCTTAAAAAAGATTTATGATAACGCACGCCAGGACGAATGCCACAAACACTTTAAAATAAATGACAAGGAGTCACATCCAATTGTGATGGAAATGCTTTCTGCAGTAAAATTAAACGATAACGCAGTCGTTTAGAGAGCTTTAAACAGCTTAGAGGTTTTATTGGGTCTGCCTACGTTAGCTTAGCTTCAGTCGCCTCAGTTTATGCCTTGCACCTGGGCGTCCCAAAGACTTATAGGATCTTTGTGGCGATTAATAAATTATGTTTCAGTACTCGTAAATAGGTTCCTATGAAATGTAGTGTTAACATTTTATTTCGATATTAGTTTTCGTAGAATTCGCGTTTATATATAGACGATACGCCCACAGTCTGACTTTCTCGCCGGAAGCATACATCTTTCACATATTCTGTCGTGATAGCCGAGTGGTAGCAAGCCCGTTTCTTGTTTAAAAAGCCTTGATTCGAATCCAAAGGCATGTACCTACCAATTACTTTTTTCTAACTTATATACATAACAATCACTGACTGCGCTTCGGAGAGCACGTTAAATCGTCGGTCCTGGTTGCCATCATTAAATTGCAGTAGGTAAAATCCACCAAACCGCACTGGAGCAGCGTGGTGGATTAAGCTCCAAGCCCCTCATCCCAAGGGGAGATCAAAGCCTTGCAGTAGGGCATTAATGAGCTGATGGGATGGTGTGGTATGGTATAGTACATATTCTGCCCACGATAATACAATTGGCGAATATAATTACATGTCAATATTATTTTATTACGCCACATTGTAGCTTTGCATTTATTGCAGTGTTTGTGTGAAATAAGTGGTTGAGAACGTGCGGTAACATAGCAACACTTAAAACTGAGAAAGATTATAAGATTTTAAATTGTGCATGAAATTAAATTCAGACTTTGAGGATGAAATATCAATTCAATTATATTTTATTAATTTGGATGGTTATGTAATCTTTCGCATAATACAAGGTATCGTTGTTCCGACGAGCCCAATTATGCATAAATTAATAAATTATTATTCATATTTGAATTATTTTATTTGGAATTAAACACGGAGAAACGTGGGGTTTATCACCTGAAATAATAATAACATTACAATATTTTGTACATTAAGTGCGTGCAAGCAAGGATGTGGTGTCGTGTATAAGTAAGCGGACAGTTTGTCCTTTGTCGAAGATAGGGACATAGAATTTATAAGATTTTATTTTACATAATTTAATGTTGAGTAACAGATTTTTGTATATTACATAAATAAGCATGTGTACACTTTATAAAGAGTTAAAGTAAAACTTTTAATATAAAATTAATGTTAAATTTTGTATTTTTTCAGATGACTTCAATTATTGCGTAAGATATTTATGTGTAACCTGACCACATATATGTGACTTAGAAATTCACTGAAATGATAAAAAATTACCCTACGTATTTCCTTTGATAAAATATCGTGGAAAAAGTATTATAAAATACAATTAAAAATGTCGTACGATGTTTTTATTGTAGCGAATCTAGTAGTTTTCAATCCTGGAAGTTATTACTTTAAAACAATCCAAACTTTCGATTAAATAACAACGCCCATTCAGCACTTTCAAAAAAAAAAAATGTCCCAGTTATTATGTGATACTAATTTGCCTCAAATTGAAACATATGTCATTGAAGACGTCTTGTTTCTTAAATTGTTAGTAGAATATGATATTTCCATGAACGCGGCGTTTTTGAGATATATATATTAAAACTTATATATGTGACGCTATTTTTATTATGACGACCGCTTAGCCTAGTGGGCAGCGACCCTGCCAGCGAAGCTGGAGGTCCCGGGTTCGAATCCCAGGTCGGGTCAGTATTTATATGATGAATATTAATACTGGCACCGGGTCTTGGTTGTTATATGTATGTGGTGTCTTCGCTTGGTACCCAAAATACAAGCTAATGCTTAGTTTGGGACCTAGATGTTGTTGTGATTGCGTGTTGTTATTATTATTATTATAAGTTACACAGTTGCATACCAATGTTTTTATTTCAAGAAATACGTATATTTCAGTAATATTACTTGTTATAGAAAATATATATATAATTAATAATATATAATAATAATTATAAAATATTGAAATTATATGAAAGCTTATAATTTTTGTTAAAAATTAAATAATTGACGTTCATTCAAGACAGCTCTAGCGATAGTGTTATCTATTGTAAAGGACATTAATTAGTTAGATAACGCCATCTGTGGTAAATATGACAACTAATTTGATATCAGTTTATTTTGTTGCTTATATTGATTTACTGCATCGCAGTTTCACTACTTTTTTTTCAGAGTTTATTAGACCCCGCTGCACAAAAGATCACAAAATCGAAATTAAATTTACTTTCGCGTTACTTTATTTTTCTATCGATTTTCTTAAGAGAGAGTCTTTTTATTTTTCAACAAATGATCATTAGTGTGGGTCGATACTGAACTTTGTTGTTTGCATATAAAATGCCCAGTCTGATAGATTTTTGTGCATCACTAAAACGCGTCTCGTGGGCGTCACTAACGATTTTCCAAAACATAATATCGACAACGGCTGCCCCGGCTGCGCCCGCGCGACAAGTTCGTGTTATTTTTATACGGCCCAACGGAGGTTTTGACTTCAATTTGTTTTATCGGCCGTACTTAGGCACCCGTCATTATAGATGTGGGCGAGGGAATATTTTTATAAACTTAATTTCAATAACATCACAGCCAGATGTTAAAAATATAAATAATGAAACGATAAGGAAGAATTTATAATTTTTTGCGTACGTATTCGATGATAATATTAATATTGTTATGGTTATATAAAGAAGTAGGTATTTTACGTTTATTGCGACTTTGAATTACTTCGAAAATCGCAGACTCGTATGTTAATATCGTAACTATAATCGGAATCGTAAATTTTCGAATGAAGTGAATAAAATAATGTGAAAAATATATTTGTAATAAAAACGATTTACTTTGCATATGATATCTACAGTACCAACCTAAGGTCATCGTTTCGTAATACACATTGAAATTTACTTAGGGTCTGAATTAGTGATTGGTCTATTGGTTTAGTAGTTGGATGTGCTGACAGCATATATAAAGGTCGCGGATTCGATACCCGCTTAGGATAAATATTTGTGTGTATGAACATGTCTGTTTGTTGTGTCTGAGCATAAAATATCTTTAATTATCAGTCGAGTAGTATCTATAGTACGGGCCCTGCCTAGTTTGGGACTAGATGACCGTGTTAGAGACTAGATAATACTATTATAATGACGACCGTTTAGCCTAGTGGGTAGCGATCCTGCCTACGAAGCTGGGGGTCCCGGGTTCGAATCCCAGGTCGGGTCAGTATTTATATGATGAATATTGAGACTGGCACCGGATTTTGGTTGTTATATATATGTGGTGTATTCGCTCAGCACCCAAAACACAAGCTAATGGTTAGTTTGGGGCCTAGACGTTGTTGTAATGTATACGTTGTTATTACTATTATTATACATATTCACTTATGAATATACAGTATTCACTGTTGAAATTGCCTGCTACGTATATCTATATAGTAGTTAAATAACGGAACTAATAACTAATGCTATACATAACACCAATTTAACAATAAAAAATTGTGAACCTCTCCTCACCTGCTTCACTTCTCAAAAAACGGAGACGTTGGTTTTTGTATAAATAAATCATAAAGAGTAATATACCATAGTGTCTCCAATATCATCACTTATTCTTTTGTATTCTTCTTAACTCAGTTAATACTAAGTAACTTAATTGTTTTACCAATATTTTACTTTAAAAAGGAAAGTATGTTTAAATGAAATACAAAATAAGAACAATGAACGACTTGACTAAGTAGCTTGTTGTGGGTCAGCTGAGTCCGCATTCCCTCTTGATTATTCACCTCGAAGAAAAACCAATATCAGACCTCACAAATATAATATGTGACCTCACGACTTATTAAACGTTCGTTAATTTACGGTGCGATATCAAATGTGACACAGAATCGTACACTTATTAAGTATTTCGTAATTACGCACTTAAATAAGTGTGTTAAGTGCATAAAAGGGTTGATAAGGGACGCTCTAGAAATACATATGTCGACCAAAGTGGCGACACCTTGATGAAGGGTCTTTCCAATACCAAAAATGATGAGCTTCCTTGGAACAATGTGTCATAGAAGTAAAAATATAATAAGGTATACACTAAAATACACACTACGTTTACGCTGCGTTACCGGAACTACAATTATAGATTAAGTGTAGTGTGCGTTGTACAACATTGCTTATTAGTAGTCCAGTACAATATTAATTTTAATAAGGAAAAAAAACATAAAACTTTATCGAAGTCGATATCGATAACTGTGATGCTCTATTTACGTTTCCCGTCACTTACTGTCGCTGGATGTGATGACCTCTCCCATACTTCGCCGCGTACTTTCTCTCGCATTTGCGACTACGATGTTCTAATGGTTCAGTCGAATAGTTAAATAAAATAAATAAAATTAACTTATTAATTTAAAAATAATATTATTAAATTAAATATTATTATAATTAAAATAAATATTATTATAATTAAAATGAATATTATTATAATTAAAAAATTATATTATTAAATTATTAAATTAAATAAAATAAACAGGAAGGAGTTTCTTGTCGGTTCTTCTCCTTCTAGTTTTTGAACCGGTACCTAATAAATTCATTTTGAATAAAAACTTATTCATTTTTGAGTGCTCGTTCTAATCTATTATATTATATCTATTTCTATGGGAGTACAAGTTGGCTCACGCACCCAGAGTTTCGTACCACCACACATCCTTTAATATATTTACGTGCCTAGATGGAGCCACGAGCTGCTATGACAACAAAAACTGAGCTAACTTTTATATGCTTGTGTGTGTATGACTAAACAAAATACATATTTTCGGTACGTCATTCATATATCTACAAAGTGTTTCGGTGTGCGTGACTCATGACGAAATAGTTAGGTGACATTATCTCACCTTTTCGACGTCAAAATTCTATCTAGAGATGTAAATAATCAAAGCACACAATAAATACATTTGTGTTGCATAGTGGCCAAAAAAATGTTTTCTCGGAGCTAGATCGGCGAAAGAACAAAAATATTAAATGTGAAAAAATTAAGAGTCGTTATTTTTATTTTAAATAAAATATATACTTAGTATAATCATCAAAATGGAGCATCTCATATTTTGAAACGATTAAAAATCTTAGAAAAACGACAGACTTAGAGATTAGACAGACTTTATGTCACACTGTTTTAAACAAACATTTTGCTAAATTACACACGAAATATATCTAATTTACGAATTTTTCTTTTCTTTTCCGGTCCTAATTTTACATGTTGTTCAAGCTAAATTCTACTTCAGAGTGAATATTTCAAAGCTTGAAATATAGTATATTTGGTTTGTGGCGTATATTTTCCTGCTCACATTTTTGTAATACAAATCGGTATTTCTATGCAGATACATTCATTAATATATAGTACTCAAAATACAGAAACTCCAAATTCTTAATCAGTTTCATTTCTGAAATAGACTACATGACAAAAACCGTCTAAAAATTACACTTCAAAAAATTTTTTTGTGTCCTTTTCATGTAGTATTTTCATGAAGTCAAAAATAATTCAATTGAATTTCTGATTTAATATTCGGGTTCAAAACAGTATTTTACATAAAATATCCAAATTTCAATACTATAATTAATTCCGGTTAAGAGCTTTAGAGACCGTGATATACGAACAAACGGACGGACGGACAGACAGACAGTAGAGTGACAGCAATAGGGCTCTGTTTTGATAAGTAAAATATATCTAAGTACCGCACTAATCTGTATTTATTGTCTATGGCTTACTTCTCTGTAAAATGAACGCGATAGTTAGTTTTCAATGGTTAACACCTCAAAAATAAAAATACTGGGACATATTAAGCGATGTACTCATTAGTAATATTTCACAGTTTAACATTCACTTACTATTTATTTTCATTTTTCGATTTCACTTCGCCATCACTTGGTCCGCTCTGGGTTCACACACTTCAAACAGACACTGGCTAGGCGTAAGCTTATTATAGCCTCTACACGTATCCAACTATATACCTTTGTACAAAAGCACGATCGCCGATCTCTGCAGATGATAAAGTACCTATGCGTTAAATGGTCATGGCCAAGATTAGAGAAGAAATTTTAAAAAAACTTGCTGTTCCATCCAATGAGCATCCAAATGATCCGTAACGTAGCAAAAAACGTCATGCAAATTGGCTGATGCTTGAAATCTAATTAAATACAAAAGTATTTGACTAGATTCTATTTGGTTTCAGTGAGCATCCACATATAAGTGTTTCGCTAATTTAATTATCGTTTCCCTTCCTGTGCTCAAATTGTAATGAATTTTGATTACAGTAATTTTTGATAATTATAACCTTAAAAAATATCCACATTTTCTATTATTGCTGTCACTTCGGATTCTGATTGGGACGCGTCGACGCGTTCCAAAACCAGTACAAAAACATTGAAATGTAGCAAACGATAGTTAATATTAAATATTTCTTAAGAAATAACTTTCTTTTCCTTTACAAAACCCAAGCCGAGGTAAGAAACTTCAATAGGGTGTGATTGTACGAATTGTAACCTTTTGTTTTTGATCTTTTGATCCACATAATATACAGGTTCAAGTTATGGTAGTCGCCGAGGAAAATAACCTCATTTCTAAGAAATAGTATATTCTCTATTTCCGTTTTAACCTTTTGATGTTTTTTAGGGTGTCCCCCTTCCCCCCCCCCCCCCTACCCGAAAACAAAACGTAAAGAATTCCTTCGTCGTCTATCTAACTGTCTTTCAGGACACTTTTTTTCAGTGGCCCCTCAAGGTGATACTTTCCTCTTTCCATCTTGAAGTAGTAAAATAATCAAGCTTCTAATCCAACGTAAACAAAAAATACGACCATTTATGCCACATATTTTGACACACGCAAATAAATCTAAAGCTGTAGGGTACTTCTCGTTGACCTAGCATCATGGAATTTGGCAACAAACGAGGTCTTACCAAGGTCCCACAGCACAAATAACTAAAAAATTCAAAAAAAATATGGTTAATATATTATTGAAATTGACATGCCTTTTCGAGCTATCTGGTGAAGAATAGATAGCTATAATCGCATTATATATATATATATAAGTACCTATTAAACCCTCAGAGAGCGAGTTCGAATCGCACTTGGCTGCTTTTTAATATTTAAAGATTTTATTACACATTTCTGTTCATTGTAATTAATATGTATGTCACCGCTCTAACTTTGAATATAATTGATTTCCCAACAGTTAACATGTTATTATATACGCTAATCAAATCCAAATAACCTGTTTCAGGAGGCCCTGGTGTACCGAGATCGACACAGGAAAGATTGGTTCGCACCTTAAAAGCTTTTGTTAAAGCTCGACCGGTCATTAAAAACGGCGTCTCACGTAACGAACCAACCGGACGTGCGGACAAATTGCGCCTTGATAAGTTCGCCATACAAATGGTTATTTACCATTACAGTTAAATAATTCTGATTCACACTTGCCATTCATATTTTTTGTACCTACAATGAAATTGATGTATGCAGCTGCCGTTTAAAAATCATTCAAATTATTATAGTTGCAAGCGCTGTTTCTTCTTAAAATCGTGATTCATATACAAAACGTAATCTGTATTTGAAATAATCAATTAAATGGAGTAATATTAGTTTTTTTTTTATTTACCTATACCTAATACCTAAAATTCTATGTAAATCAATAAGAAAAAAGGAATATTTAAAATGTTGTTGCCTGTTTGAATTTTCAACGGCAGACAGTAAATATGTTCAAAATAACTCGTACTACTTGTTTTTATAACTTGATCATTGGAATCGTTATTTAAAAGGTCTACTATCTACTGCTACTATACTATACTATATCATCATCATCATCATCAGCCCATTTTTACCCCCCTGCAGGGGCTTAGGGCTCCCTCAGGTATGAGGAGGAGGGCTTGGAGCTTAAGTCCACCACGCTGCTCCACTGCGGGTTGGGAACTGTAACAACCGCCATCTATTGACAGCGTCCGGGACCGACTGCTTAACGTGCCCTCCGAAGCACGTTGTCAGTGATACTGTGTACTTAAGTCAGAAAAACTCATTGGTACACGCCCGGATTCGAACCATGGCCCTATGGGGCCTTATAAATTTAAGACAGGTTTGTTGCGCTCTGGGCTATCACGACACTATATACTATCTACTATATAATATATACTATATACTATACTATATATTACTACTACTATATACTATCGTCTACTATCAGCAATTTTGACAGTTATCGATATACAAGTGTTTGTTTAAAATAATAAGTAACATTAAAATTTTCAAATAAAATATTCACCAAACGTTTATTGCGCTTACATTTAACTACGCGAGGAATAGAAATTACTAACGAATATTTCAGAATGTGTACACCCTAAATAAAACATTGCCGAAATCGCAGAAAAATAAATAAGTCATCCTTATTTAAAATATTACACATGCTGATAGCATACTAATCTTTAAAACTCATGTTGTTACGAGGCAAATTTTTAAAATTCACGTCACACAAGCGAGGTTAACGCACCAACTCGGCCCGTTGTCATTTCCACGACGAAACAATCTCGAAGATCGTAAACCGTCGAAACAACTCGGGCACAACAATGAGGAGCTTTCCCAAAAATTTATTGGCCGATTTTATTGTTCGGTTGAAGAAATTAAAGGTCCACATATATCACCGGTGACTGACATCGCTCGAGTTTACACGCACGACTCTGTGTGGACGCTTATTGCGAAATTCTTGTATTCTGCGATTAAATAATGTGTTAGAGGATAATATAGGACAGCGTTATGGCATCAAATCGTTAATAATTTCATTTCATATAGACAGGGATTGACTACATGGAATTTGCCTCATCCTAATTCGCGTGTCATTTTTAATAGAGGTCCCTAAGATAGGAATTTAACAAGTACATAGGAAATCTTTACTTCATTTTCCAAGAAGAATATAATGATTTGGAAATATTTCGAAATGAAATCGTAAAACAAATAATACTACACAATACAGACTAGGACCGAAAGAAAAATATTTAATCAATAAAAGCGTTCTTGTTGGAAGATAGAGAAGAAAAAAAAAACAAAATAATGTAGTCAAGTTAACGAAGATAATAAAAATGTGTTTAAGAAAAGAGTAACAGACGTTTCAAGGAATTTCCGAATAGAAAAATATGAACAAGAAAATGAAGTTACAGAAGTACTAACACATTTCTACACGGATTTTGTAATAATGATGAATTATACTTGCTGGTCACGGTACCTAAAGTAAATGAAGAACAAATCTCAAAACTAATAGAAGTAGAAGCTGTTCAAATCCTAAAAATCACACAAAAAGGAAGTAACTAAAGAGGATGCTATTTATAACGATTTTCAGAAAGAACATTTCAAACAATTCTGAACTAAATAACCGATTTACTTAATAAATATTTCTTATCGAATATAAACTACAACAAATTAACCACGTCAAATATAATCTTATTCCACAAGAAAGGGAACAGAGGCAAAGTACATGGAGCGCGCGGCCCCGAGTAAGTAAGTCATCTTCAGTACTAGCGCCGGTTTACTAATATTTAGCGCGAGACACACGTGTAGGGATGTCGACATCGCGTAGCTACGAATAAATTTCTTTTTTGTTTGTAGCTTCGCATATATATCAAATCTATTAGACACATAATACCTATACCTATTTTTACAAAATACCTATTTTTAAATTAACTAAACCTTTTTTGTCTGCTCTCTCGAAGCTCGCGGTAGTGATCGCCAGGAACCGTCCTCTGCCCTACCGTACCGCTTCTTCCCTCTTGTGTCGCCTATTTATCGCAAAGATGTTCTACTCATAGAATCTTAATCTACTCTGACAGAGGTAATATTGCTAATTATTTACCCATCTTCCTACCGTCTAATTTATAAAAAATATCCTATCAAAAATTATTTAACCATATAACACAAATTTTAGATGAAACCGATCCAAGGAACATGAACTACTTGCCATGGAAAATATGAAAAGCTTTAGTTGTACAAGAAATGAACAGCAAATACGTTCGTCTAATTAGCAATATGTACAAGAACAGGATATCAAACAGCTATTTAGATAGAAGGTAGACACACAAAGAGATTAATTATAACCCTAACTTTTCTCAACAGCTATCTATTATTTACATGTAATATTTTTCAAAAAGGATTAGAACCATCGAAAAAAGCTTATTACGTAGCTGTAGAATTGGCGATTGAACGAGTAGATATGCATAAAGGGGTTGGTAAAAGTAAACTGACAAATTTCGAAAGCAAGACATATATAAGACCGTAAAGATTCTGTCATTCCTCAAGCCAATTAGGCTTAAACGCAGGCCTCGAATTCTATCGTCATGTCATGAAATCGAACTGGTCTAACATTTTATTGATTATTATTAGTACCACGTTTATTACGAAAGATCACAATCTCCGATTTTAAAACTCGTTCGTGCGACATGAAAACAAATAAATCCTATTCAACATAACAATGAACGTACCGATAACCGATTTCGTAAAAACGCTGACACTAATACATATTAATAAATGTGAACCGATTTGAACCGCACCTCGCTACGGACCCCGGGGCGTCGAGTCATCGTTCGCTGATCTATATTGAAATAAATGTCATTGTTTCTCTTATTACTAAAATTCAATTAAAGTTATTGAATTATTTTTTTTCAGTACCACGACCGCAACGTGTGTAAACAACGAACTTGTAGAAAGTTCGGTTCTCATTCTAGTAATTTTTTTCTTGCGTCTCAAATATTACTTCATTGTCGTGAAAACTAAAAACAAGCACATCCGAACGTTTGCCTCAAGTGTTCGTCGTACAAAAATACTAGCGCCGTTTCTTGAAACTTATATAGAATGCATCGTAAATTACAGCTGACCAAGCTTGCATTACTAGAGCTTTCTAAGTTGTAATACAATACAAAAATATTCATTTTGATTTTATTCATAATAAAAGTTTCAATCTAAATAGAAATAAATTTGTTATAAAGTAACTCTTATTTGTACAATACTTAAACAAATAAAATAAATTTAAAAAATAAGTATAAAATGTAATAATAATGTATACAACCTATTATAATTGCAGATGTAGTTAGCTATTGCAGTGTCACAGAGATTTGTGAAATAAAACGTCTCTAAAATAGCGTCGCGTAAATGAAATATGATATGATAAAATATGATAAATAAATAAACAAATTTACGATTGTTTTTCATTGATAAATCGTCAAAATATTTATACATTTGTAACTCACTTTTGATAGGAAATGTAATTGTTTTTAATTGAACTTTGCGTCATAGACCGTGAGATTACCACTTTTAACAAGGACCGCTTCTGACTATGTCACAAGCAGCCTAAATTCAAGTTCATCTCAAATTCACTTTTCGGATCCGTTTATGTGGAAAAATTGTAATGCGGTATCCATCCATCTTGTGTTTGAATAATATAATGACTTATTATTATTATTTTATTATTTATTTAATAATAATATTAGAAAACTAAATATGAATTTTTACATTAATTTATCAGTATGTAGGCAACCTACAAAAAAAACTGCAGCAAGTATAAATTTTTACTGTAAACATCGTCTCTTAGATTAGAAGGTCATGACGTAAATGAGGCATTTATTTAATAAGCGAAAACCTTGGAGATCCAAATGATTATTTTTACAAAACAATAGATGACGGTGAAGCTCAGAGTTAATCAGAACGCCAAAGATCGTGTCTGAAGACAAGACATAAATATAAAAAAAATATATATTTACAACAATAGCGCAAGTCATAGTGAGCTCGCTCTCCCGATAGATTGTACCGATAGGCCAGCCCTGGGTGTTTGCCAGTTCAATTATCATTATAGGCAGATTTCGCTTAGTCACCTTGTTGTGGGTGACCCGCATTAAATCGGTTAATTCGAACTATTTATCAACTCCATTCGTTATGCATAGGATCTGATTTTGAAATTGTTTGATGGTGTTATGGCATTGAGAGGCCATTGTGGCGGCTAACGCTAGTTTGGAGGGAGTGCACTATGGTAATGCAAGTCGATAGTGATTCGTGTACTCATTATTCTATGTTGCGTATTCAAATAACTCCTTCTATTGCTTAAAACATATTTTGTTTACTGATTACACAGTTTCTAGAACAAATATTCTTCAACTTCTTTAACGATTGTAAAATAAAATTACCCAGTTTCATGTTAGATTGCTATCTTTTCCATAGAAGAGTAAATGTCAATCCTTTTTTATGTTGCATCATTATACTTAAAAAGAAAAGAAGTGGGCTTCCCTAGGAGATTCGCTTCGACGGCCCCTCGCTTCGAGGCAGCTTCGTTCCTGCGCTTGGGACCTCCTTCGCGAGCTTCTGGCTGCGCTTCGCAAAATAAGCAAAAACTCTAGGGGAGGTGCAATTTTGACCAAATAGTAGTAAGATGCATGGATAACGGTCTCGACTTCAATTCACTTCTATGACTCAACAACCAATATTCAATAAATATCTACAAAGCATTGATTCTTGTTGCAAAAATCTTTTTAAAAAATATGAAATTTAGTAGCCGTGAAGTCTAATTGAAAACCCTTTCCGTATACACTATCTGCACATTATGGCACAAGCCTAGTATAGTTTCCGAACTTTCTTAGTACCCGATGAGGTAGAAACTATACTCGAGTATTACCCAGAAATTGAGTGTACATTCCGAACATATATTTTAATATTTCTCTTGAAAGTATTCCTACTGCGTTAGTAAAGTATGGGTGCATATTGGCACAGTAAGTAAACTTTGAATAAACGCTACATTTCCACTTGTAACTAATCAATGAGGAACATAACGTTAGATGAGAAACCAAATGAAAACAAAAATTGAACTTAATGCTATATATATAGAAACAGCTTGCGAGGGAAAATTGCTTCCTCTACCCAACACCTCAAGAATTTGACAAAAAGGAAGCCTATAGTTATGTCATGTTATGTTTTTATATTGAAATAAATGTATTAAAATCAAGGAAGTAGAAGAAATTGTTTTTCGCATCAATGAATGTTGTTGTCACCATTTTCATATAAGTTAAAAAAATTTAAAAATATCTGTAATATAGCTCCCAGGTAAAACATGAAAGCATATAGACATGGCCTATTATATCTATATAATACTTTCAAAATCACTCACGCGCATTTCACAATTTGCGCTCTTATCTATCCATAAAACACATTACTATTTCATCTATCTTATGAAGACATTCCACATTTACTACGCTGATTCTACTTTCATGCATCTTTTACCATAACCGACTTCTTACACATTTTTATACTATTTATCCAACTAGCTTACAAAGCTTTACATATAGCCAACAGCTTAAAGCACGCAAAAGACAATGCAAACCTAACCATTTGTAGTCTAACACTCGCTGCATTAATCCTTTAATCTGATGAGAACTACCATGGCTTCTGAACAATAGCAGTCAAAGGCCGAGCCTAAGTTCCGGTGGCAAGATAATCCCATAGTTGGTGACATTTTGAAGTGTGTCAGTCAAAATGAGCTCGTGATGCCCAAGTGGCGACTTCGTGATCCAAATTAATTAAGCCGGCACACAAAACTGAATTTATCACGATTAGCTTTTAAGTATGCTGGTTGAGCATGGATATTCCTTTACGTAAACCATGATGTATAAAATACTTAATGACGATAAGAAAAAATCTAGCTTACCTGTTTGATTGTAATAAAAAAAATAATATAAATATCGAAATCTAGTTTGATATATTATGGTGGGTTGGTGGGTGCTGATATATTAGTTAACCTATCATGCAGTTTTTTTTAATATTTTCTAAAAAAATTGATAATGTGAAACGAAATAAATTATTATTGGGTTTTGGTGTAGAAGATAATATCACAGTAAAAGTTGAGTATTGTCAATCAATGAAAATACGACAAAAAATAAATAAACGTTTCATCCATTTCTGATTAAGTTTTCTTGTTTTTTTTTTAGAATTTAGAAACTTTAGAAGTAATGTTTTTGAAGTTTTTTGTATAGATATAATTTCTTCTTCTTGTTCTGACTTCTGTTTAGAATATTTAAATTGTTTTTCGCATATCTGTGGTAGCTTATATTTGATATGTCTTACATAAAATTTGACATTTTTTAAATTAGCCTGTTATTAGCTGCCTAAACACAATAAAATAATCTAAAAATAAAATGTCGGTATGCTTTTATGTTTTGCCTGGGCGATATATTACAGATCTTTATTTTCATCATCAGCCCATTTTACCCCACTGCAAGGGCTTAGGCCTGCCCCAGGGTGAGGAGGGGGTTTGGAGCTTAAATCCACCACGCTACTCCACTGCGGGTTGGGGATTGTAACGACCGCCATCTATTGACAGCGTCCGGCACTGACTGCTTAACGTACTTTCCGAGGCACGGAGTCAGTGATAGTTAATGTACTTAAGTCAGAAAAACTCATTGGTACACGCCCGGATTCGAACCATGGGCCTATGACCTTATAAATTTGAGACAGGTTCGTTGCGCTCTGGGCTATCACGACACGATATTTATTTTAAAGAATTTAAAATTAATATTTTTATCAGGTTATTACGTGCATCTACGCCCGTCTGGACCCTCAAGTTTGTATCGGATCCGTTAAAGGAACATTCCGGTTTAGCTATGAACAAGTAACAAACAGATACAACGACAAAATGAGTCACGATGCCATTTTGCGTGTCAACATTATTCCCGTGACAAATTAAAATATGTACAACTAAAGTGTGTGCAGTTATCTCTAATCGTGTAGAATATAAGCATTACATACCTCAACAGTAAATTATTCTTGTAATTAATGAGTCAATACGTCATCATCATCATCAGCCCATTTTTACCCCACTGCAGGGGCTTAGGCCTCCCCCAGGGTGAGGAGGGGGGCTTGGAGCTGAAATCCACCACGCTGCTCCACTGCGGGTTGGGAACTGTAACGACCGCCATCTATTGACAGCGTCCGGGACCGACTGCTTAATGTGCCCTCCGAAGCACAGTGTCAGTGATATTGTGTACTTAAGTCAGAAAAACTCATTGGTACCCGCCCGGATTCGAACCATGGCCCTATGGAGCCTTATACATATGGGCTATCACGACATCACGACACGACATGAGTCAATACCAGAATCATTAATTAACATTTGGCTCGTTTTTCATATTTGCTTGTCTTATTTAACTTGTTTATCCATACTAAGGTGTCATTCTTGCAAAGTACTCAAGAGGCCACCACTGAGCGGCGTGTAGCTCCACACGCCAACCGTCACATTTCAAAATACGAATATGCTAATTAACGTGGCTCTACTAGGGATCCATTGGATATGATGCCACTATAACCTGTGGTTATATTCTGCATTTTAAAATGTTCATAAGTAAAAATTTAAATATTAGAGTTAATTAGCATACACGATATACGAAAATTATTACAGAGTTATTACAACAAGGGACAAACTCAGGAATGCGTCACAATTAGTCAAGAATTAGTCACAATTATAATAATAATTTTGCGCACATCGACTTACACTAACACTCTTTCAATTGCTTCAAAAAAGTTATCAAAGATTCTATATCAATTTTATTAATATTTTTGTTGCTAACATTGTTGCTAACACTGTTTTCGTTTGTTATTTTTGTTACTTTTAGTTGTATTAATTGATTTATAATTTATTTTTTGTTTAATTTTTTTTTCGCTGTTTTCCTGTTTAACTGTAGCGATTATAGGTTTTAAATATTTCGAAGCATTTTGTTGGACGTTACAATATTCTAAACTTTATTTTTATTTTCTTTATGTGTAATCCATATAAACGTCTGTTTTTGTTTCATGAATAAATAAAAAAAAAATGGATTCATAAAATGTGGGAATGGCTTCTTTTAGCGATGAACAGTATATCAATAGATGAACAAACATTATATATCAATATCACTACATACAACGATTTCAATAACAAAATTACAGTGTCGATAAATTATTGTAATAGATCTGATCAGCTGATTCATTTTAGTTATGATCTATTAGGTACTTAGCAGATACTGTTAGCATACAGATCAATATAAATTACGCAATAACAAAAGTGACCAAAACCAGCCGAGTCCATGTCAACATTATTCGCATAGGGTTTGTATTGTACTGACTTACGTATGTACCTACACACTTCAAGTTTTAAAGTTTTATGTAAATGTAGAAAGACGTGTAGAAAGAAGCGTAAAGCTAATGATTATAGCTTTACGCTTGTCATTTTAACAGTTACAACATTTTATAATTTTTAATTGAAGGCTTTGAAAGCGATTCTGCTAAAAACCCCTTAAATCTACCTATTACTATTTCAACTAATACAAAACCGGCGATATGAAATTTAATTAAAAATTCATAATGTATAAGCAATCAGCTACGAATACGATTTTTCTTGATTGTTTTTAGAGCACACTGTTGCTGTGCCCTTGCAGGGCGTTCGCGCAGCGATTTTGCTCCTACATGTATTAAAAACATTTATACTCTTGGAATTAATGTGATATGCGATAAATAAGTAAATATATAAATAAACACTCTCAAATTTAATGAAATAATATTTAAAAAAAATCGGGTTAAATAAAAACATAATCTATGTAAATAATTTTGTATCTTATTCTATTTAAGTATAAGCTAAAATTACAATAGGACTAATGGACTCATTCGATTTCCTATAATATCGCAACGAGTATCAGACTGTAAAGTAAGTTCGTCATCACAGACTGTTAGGCATTTAATACAGATCCATTTCTCTAAATGAAAATATCACACTTATCGTATGTTTTGATTTGCCCAGCATCTCTCAGAACCGCATGCAAATCACGCCTTTAATTACGTCCGAGACACGACGAGCCAATGTGGTGTTAATGCAGTTTCAAGAATTGTTGCGCGAGTCGAGTCAGGTTAGTATTTAAATTGAACCCAAAGCGGGTCTTACAAGGGATTTGAGCTTGCTAAGATGAAAGCCACTATTGTATGGAATTAGGGTTGTCACAATTTTTTAACCTATTTACTAATATTCCTTTTTATGCGTTCTAAAAATAAGAAATGTTCTAATATCGGAACAAAAGGATTCTAACGAATTAAATTCAAATTTAGTGAAATATTACTATTGAGTCGAATGAAACTAACACGTGTCCCCATCGGACAATACCTACTAAAAGACATTAATTCTATCCATCATCTTGAGCCCAAAAAAAGAGTTGAAGTTCATTAAAGGACGCATACCTCAAGTATTATTCTTTGGAAACTCGTAATAAAAATAATAACAGACGCGCGATGCGGCCACCCTGCCAAGTGCTATCAGCTCCATCTGTTGTCGCGGCGGACAAACTCGCTTAATGAACGATGATAAATCATATTCGAGAGGCGGCACGCGGGTTCTACCTTCACTTTTTAACTACTCTACTGACGAGTTAAGTTCTAACAATTACTCATACACTGCTTTTCAAGTATTAATAACTATGAATCTGACTCCAGCTAAGTCTTCAGTGTATATCGTTTTATTTAAAAAAATATGAACAATAAAATAGGATGGTACGACAGAGCTGAACCCGTGTCCCTACCACCGCGTAGCATTGTGCTTACTAATGATTTTATGCAAATGTATCTCTTCAGATCGAAGTCTTAGCGCGACTTCGAAGCGTGAGGAACCAAATTCATTATGAGGTATTCGAGATTTGGTCCGTGATACGGGACCCTATATATATACAAGGTTATTTGGGTGTGGGTGTAATTTATCATATTAAGTTTCAAACAAAGTTTATATCATTTAAATATGCAAAGTCTATTTTATCTATTCTAATTACTTTTAGTTCATATATTAGAAATCGTTGATATATTTATTTAGATAGCATATCATTTCATTGTTTGTTGAAAAATAAAAATAATATTTATCGTATTATAATAAAGTGTATTGTTGTCCATGTGAATATAACAACAACGTCTCAATTGTATAAAAATAAATAATGTTTGTCTTTTGTTTAGATGAAAATTATTCAAATAATCTCATTGTAATAATCCGTATTTGTATTGTAGATAATCGTTTTTATTAAAGCATGATACTGTCCAAGTCATAAAACTACGAATTGACTATATAGAAGCCCTCTTCTGCGTTTACCTTCTAAACCCCTCATACTCTAGCTAGCTGGTGCAAGATGGCGAGTTTCAGTCCGCGAGGTCCCCGCGCACCGGTCTTCACCCCCGTGCAATTCCCGCGCGCCGCTCTTTATCCCCGCGAAATTACTTTCGACATTTTTGATACTGTGAAGTGACATTTATGACTCTATTAAAACCTAACGCTGCTGTAAAATTTATTTACTCTATGGACCAAGTAAATACACAAACGATATAAATTAATTATATATAATAATAAAAGTTGCCAAGCGCGTGTCAAACCATGCGCAGTGTAGTGGTTTCATAATCGATACGACTAAGTACTTACCTACATGTTTCTTGCACATTATTATAGTGTTATAATACGTCATCATCAGCCCATTTTTATCCCACTGCAGGGGCTTAGGCCTCCCCCAGGGTGAGGAAGGGGGGCTTGGAGCTTAAGCCCACCACGCTGCTCCACTGCGGGTTGGGAACTGTAACGACCGCCATCTATTGACAGCGTCCGGGACCAACTGCTTAGCGTGCCCTCCGAAGCACGGTGTCAGTGATATTGTGTACTTAAGTCAGAAAAAGTCATTGGTACACGCCCGGATTCGAACCATGGCCCATTTGGCCTTATAAATTTAAGACAGGTTCGTTGCACTCTGGGCTATCACGACATTCACGACATTATAATACGTATTATTTGGAATTTGTCTATTTACTATAGCTCTCATTCGATACTCATAATGTTCAAATTTTTTTTATTCCTCTCTATTTTTATTCGCAGACGCCATATTTAAATATTATTTACCCTAAGACAATCCCACAATTAAAACAACGAATAACGACACCTCATACGTTACAAGTCATCGAGCTGTTTAGGCTACAGATCATGCCAAAGAAACAAACATACATATTACTTACAATCGAAGAACATTACCCTCCGCAGTCGGGTAAAAATATAATATTTTTTTTATTATTTAAAAGTACCAGGATATAGGATTATATTTTATTAACACGTGGGTGAAATTTTAGTAGGTATGCGCTTGCGCCTTGCAACGATAACATGAAATTAGCTACAAAAAGTTTTCAACGTAAAGTTAGTCATCAAAGAGAGTAAAGTGTTTATTAAACTGGATAAGTTCACTGCGGGGGTTTAGCGTTTTAGTTTCCAAACTGGATTTACTTAAAGTTATTTGAATTCGGATAATCAATAGTTTTAAATAATCAAACAATAAACACCAGACATCTTTTTCTTTTCACTACAACCATCAGACTTTTGGCAATTTGTTCATACCTACTGTGATGTACCTAGTTTTATTACCTAGGTTATAATTTTTTAATAATGTAAACTTGTTACGAGATCATTTTAAAGATATTATATATATCTTCGAATATCGAATCGATCGAATGATTTAAGAACAAAGCGTACATTCGATCGTTGCTTAACCTTAATTGCGATAATTACAGACATCTCTAGTCACTAACAAAATGATTAATAACCTTGGCTGTGTCGAAACGGTAGCTAAATAACTCGTTTGCAGCAGAACTTAATAGTTTGCTAATGTCGGCCTTTCATTTTTTGACTCACCGTGGGAACAACTTCGGACAATAAATTCTCAGAAATTAGTGAATGAATGAATCCGCAAGACTATAATTCGGTTTAGAATCGTTTTCTCGAACTATTTCGATTCAATTTTTCATTGAAAATAATTCCACTATCAATATATCAAAATATCGTTTATTAAGTATTCCTATAAGTCTTTGTTTTCAGCCTGTGTGATTGTATAATAGGTATTTATCTAACGTTTATAATAATATGTTTATAATAAGCTTTATGTGTAACATTTATATTATGTACCACTGATATTATATGATTTTGTGATATATATAGGTATCTATATTATTTGTATACCTAAATTTATACTATCAGTTGGTACATCATGAACTATTCGATCATCATCATCATCATCAGCCCATTTTTACCCCACTGCAGGGGCTTAGGCCTTCCCCAGGGTGAGGAGGGGGGCTTGGAGCTTAAGTCCACCACGCTGCTCCACTGCGGGTTGGGAACTGTAACGACCGCCATCTATTGACAGCGTCCGGGACCTTAACGTGCCCTCCGAAGCACGGTGTCAGTGATATTGAGTACTTAAGTCAGAAAAACTCATTGGTACACGCCCGGATTCGAACCATGGCCCCATTTGGCCTTATAAATTTGAGACAGGTTCGTTGCGCTCTGGACTATCACGACATTAACTATTCGATATTCTTCTCAAATATTTCTTATCTATCCATCCAAAGATTGCTTTTAGCGATAAGGTCGACTTTGGTACTAAATTTAGTTAATAATAATAATGATAATAACACACAATCACAACGTCTAGGTCCCATACTAAGCATTAGCTTGTATTTTGAGTACCAAGCGAAGACACCACATATACATATAACAACCAAGACCCGGTGCCAGTATTAATATTCATCATATAAACACTGACCCGAACTGGAATTCGAACCCAGGACCTCCAGCTTTGCAGGCAGGGTCGCTGCCCACTAGTCTAAGCGGTCGTCGTCGTAAGTTATTGAGGTATATACTTACCTCTTTTTTTTGTTGAACGCTATTTAACGATTTGCTTGTCAAGTGCATCTTATATTCCCAAAGTTTCTAAAGTTGTCACGCCTTCCGACCTTATCGAATTAAATTGGTCGACGCTTGTTTTTCACCGTACTATCTGGAACCATAGTAGTGATGAGTTGGTGTCAATAATTTATTTCGAAGATTTGACAATAAAAAATCATTTAATTTGTAATCCAAAAACATATATCCACTGATATTTGTTCTAGTTAACGCCTAGCCATCTGTTGTCAAATTACTATATGACTGATGGTGTTTTCGAGATTGAAGAATCGTTCAAATATCAAGTTTTCACCTTGGATTGCACGATAAGCTTAATAATGTTATAGTCGGGTAGCAAACACAAATTGATATATATATGATTCAGTTTATCTACTACAATCTATTATAGTATTGTGACCTGCTACCCGCTGTGTCGCGGTATAAACTACAGGATTTACACAATCTAGTTCTCCGTTCCCACCCTGTCCTGAAAAATCATAGACAAAATCGTTCCCTGTCTAGTCCCCAGGTAACAAAGCGAAATAAATTGTATCTTAGATTAGACCCTGCGTAATAACTAATTAATCAAAAAAGGTCCATTGAAATAGTTTTAGTAGTTTTTGAGTTTATTATGTTTTCATACAAGCAGACAAATAAAGAAAATTCCAGAACTTTTAGTTTTGAGTTCAGTATCGTTAACGTTAATCATAAAAAAAAATATATTAGAAAAATATTTTATGTACAGGATTGATTTTGTTATGACTTTGTTATATGTATTATTTTGTTATATTATAAATAAATCTTAATCTTATAGATAAATCTAATCCCCAACCCGCAGTGGAGTAGCGCGGTAGATTTAAGCTCCAAGTCCCCCTCCCCCGGGGAGGCCTACGCCTACGCCCCTGCAGTGGGGTAAAAATTGGCTGATGAAGTGAAGTGATGTGAAGATAAATCTACGGACACGATAGCTGCATTATCAACATATGCACTATAGTCTATATAGTAACATTTAATTAATATTATAGCAATTTTACATAAATATGATACAAAATGTTCCTTTTTTCTTCACACATATGACACAAAAAAAAAAATTGTTTCTTGCAAGAGGTTTTACAGGTTTTAAATATCAAAGAAAATACAACTAAACGACAAGTTAGATATATCAATATTGCAGTAACTTTTTATCGGTTTTAGTATAATTTTAGGTTACCCAATATCTGGTTGAATGTTATAAATTTTATTATTCTTACTTTAAGTACAATGTGGTTCCCCAAAATTCAAGATAATTGTAGTTTGTGGACTCATGCTTTTAGAATCATATTGTATTTTTTTCCAAATAAAATTTAAATTATTATTATTTAATAAGTTTATTTTTTTACAGTTAAATAATACACTTGTGTGTACGTGGTATTTCCTGTTAATTCTAGAATGTGGCCGTGGCGACTATATTGTGTTTCGACTCCATTGTGCGAGAGATTTATTAATTACGGAGTCGCTTTATCCATCACGTCACATATAAGAGTGTGTCGTGGTAATCCACTCCCAAAAGTGTGTAATCTCAGGACTTGTCAAGTCAACCACAAAACACTTTCACGGGAGTGTCGTTTACATTGTGACTTGACGTGGTTTTACGCTTTTGACTAACATTCCTGCCAACTTTGACTTATGTGAATTCGTGACGTTGTTATGTCGTGGTATACGAATGGTACATTTGGATTGTGTGGGATAAACTACATTGATCAATTAAAGTGTATATTTGATTGAATGTGTATGGAAGCAATATTAATGGTTTTGAAGCAATAGTTTAAGATACTTATGTATCTAGCAACGTTAGCAACAAATTGCGTTTTGTCAAACGTTGCGATTCTAGAGAAATCTTTTTGTATTTATTTCAGAAGTGAGAAACCGTGCTCCAAGTCTTTCCATTATAAAGACGTCATTGTAGTTACTACAAGCGAAAACAATAAGTAAATGCTTTTCTTAGTTCGGCAGAAATATCTTCTCTATATACCACTCCATCTTTATATGAAATTACTTTGTGCATTTTGTAAATAATATATTTATGTAATATGTATGAGATTTTAAGCTAACGCCAATAAGAAAGAAATCTAATTTTGACCAATACGGGCAAATTCATCGATAATTTCTAGTATTGCATATATATTCAAAATTAAATACGGCTATAGTCAGTTCTTCAAATATTTTTTTTTTAATTGTGATATATGTAATTACTCAGCAACAGACCACACTGCATACGGACAAGCGTCCCAAACGTCAAAAAGAAACAACTGTCTACCCGTCAAACTAGTTAAAGGATCTCGTTGTATCTTAACGCATTAGTCAGACGCAAACAAAGATTCACAATTCTAAATCTTTTAATTGGCATTAAGTGTGACGATAGACGGTGACTCGCTCTAACCGTGACGTCTCTGGATTTATATAGAGTCGTTAGTTACGTCGCTGAATTTCTGATGTCTTGATATACATCATCATCATCAGCCCATTTTTACCCCACTGCAGGGGCTTAGGCCTCTCCCAGGGTGAGGAGAGGGGCTTGGAGCTTAAGTCCACCACGCTGCTCCACTGCGGGTTGGGGACTGTAACGACCGCCATCTATTGACAGCGTCCGGGACCGACTGCTTAACGTGCCCTCCGAAGCACGGTGTCAGTGATATTGTGTACTTAAGTCAGAAAAACTCATTGGTACACGCCCGGATTCGAACCATGGCCCTATGGGGCCTTATAAATTTGAGACAGGTTCGTTGCGCTCTGGGCTATCACGACATTCAACTTGTATTTGATATACAAACGGAGTAAAAAAGAACGGGTAGCTAAATTTTGGGAACAATCTGTTGAGGACAACAACGTTTCCATTCTCAACATTCACGCAGTTCCTGTTTTGACGTAGGTATGCCAATATGTACGAAGGTCTATTTTTTTTAAATTTTATTTATCAATTTTTATGACTTTCCTGCTTTCGTAAAATAACATTTGGAAACATTGAAAAATGAGTACCTAGTATATTTAAATGTATCAAAATTGTTGTTTGTATCAGTAACTACTCAAAATACACAAGTTCTTCTATGATTTCTTTCGGAAATTAATTGTACATGTACAATTAAAACTGGACAAACTTAATTTTATTTTATGAACGCTTTTGGCCCTGGAATAGGTCATAATGTTTATGTTGTACTGTATTTTAGGAACTCACAGTTTAGTCCAAAAAAGTATCACAATTAGAGATAATTCTACGCAGTATTGCTTGTGTACGCCAGTCATTTCCATGTATAATTTAGTGAGCTGATAAGGACCAAAATCAAAAATCGTAAGACGAGATCAGTCATCGTAAATATAATTTCAGTTTTGACACTATGACATGCTTAACATATTTGACCACCAAGTAGAAATTAGGTACTATCTTCAGAATTATTAACTTCATTTTGGATATTATAATTCATATTATTTTTTTTTAATTCTAACATAATTAAATTGAATGACTGACACATAATATAGTAAAATTTAAATAAATCTTACACAATAAATGACGTTGTTGTGTATTTCGCGTTTTCCCTATTTTACACATAACACACTTAAATCGTTGTATTTTGGAATCTAATCTCAACGTAAATATGTCTCCAATGTTGAAATTATACAACAGCAATAATCGCTCTATACAAATACTAGTTGAGCATTCCATTCTAATCTGTCACGTCTAGGAGGTCGGACGGTGTAAAGTTCATCAATGCTGAATTCAATTATCGATTACACCATTGTGTTTCGTTCTATCAATTTATATTTAAATACCAATCGTTTACGAGAAATGTATTGTGAAATGCAGCAACACTGTTTGTGGTGCCACGAAACGGGCCACCCAGTATCGCTGTGCCTGGATTTTATATAGAGCGAAGGAATTAATTTAGCATTACTTTATCTGATTTAATAAAGTTCAATTTGAATAACCTAGCATTTTATTAATACCTACACTCGAGAGTAGATAGAACAAATTTTGATATTTATATTATGATAAAGTTGTATATATATATAATATTCTAATTATTGAGTCACCGCATTTACGAAAAAAATTGTTTCATTGTATGAAAAAAATTGCAGTTATTCCTTGGCCCATGACCAAAGCACCTTTTAACAGTTCTAATTAAATTTGAATTTTATTGAAATAAAAATCAAATTAAAAGGTATTATTTTTGAAATCTAAAGAATTTTCCTCCGTCACTTTGTTAGCGCATCACGCAAAATTATGAAATTCCAATCAAAAAGTAAATAATACTCTGCTCAGATTACATACTATTTATTGAGGTCGAATGTCCTCGTGGGAAACAAAACTAATCAAGAATAGAAATTTATGTAAACAAAGCTTCGAGATCAAAGCTTAATAGTGGAATTAGAACTTTCGTAGAAGTTGTCTGATTTGCTGCAATGACAACGAGAACGAAAGATGTAGTCTCAGAAATCAGAATGTTTTTCAAATTTTTGGGAAATGAAAGTTTTTATTCTACAGAAGCAACACAAACTTAATGTATTCGGGATAAAGGAACAGAAGCCCCTCCAATTAAGAAAGAACGCTGTCTCATAAACTAAAATGTATCGGTTGGCCGACGAACGCGGTGGTCTCGCGACGCCTTGTAATCTGTCATCTGAACTGTCAAATTACTAACGGGCGAGCGACCGATCGGCTACCGAACTTGTCGCTGATAACGGCCAGCTGCACTTAGGTATGAAAACTTGGAATTATAGATGCGGGAATGTATTTCAAAGATGTGTTTTTTACCTATTACCGCACTGAGGTAGAGACAGTAAAATAGAAATAAGAAGCCCGAGAAGCGCCGGTAGGCAGGTACTTCAGAAACAGATTTACAAGTCAAAACCAGTGTATGTATATACTGTTGTTAAATAACAAGCGTTTGGAATTTTGTATCTGTACTCATAGCCATTTGTCTGTGGTACACAACAAAAATATTTCGGTAGGACTCAACTAAACCTTTAGTGAACTTTGAACTCTGAACCTTTACCTGAACCTATGGATAAATAAATGAGTTCATATAAAATTATACCTGTTGGGACTTATTTTCGAATGGTATTTACAATTCGTTAGCTAATTTATTTTGTGAAATCTCGCTCTTCATTACTTTCCTCCTTAATTTTATGCTTCAAAAATTGTACCTTGACGATATATATTCTTAATGTTGAATTATGATAAATTTTATATATTCAAATGTGATAGTTTCATCAAAAAACAGTTCAATGTTTTTTTTAAGTTATAACCGAAAAAAATGCTCCAAAAAATTTTAACGGGTGTTTTGGGTTTATGGGTGATTTAATTAGTCGATTATATTACATCACTGACGATGTCTCCCGTATACAGACTTCATTCCATTACCGTTTTATGATAAAATATATTGTAATATAATATTATCTTCAAATTAAATAGTATTCCTTCTAAGAAATGCTAAATAAAATTGTTTTCATTTAGCTTATTTAATTTTAATATAAAAATTAAATTGTTGTACTACATTATATACAACATTGTGATATAAACTACTCTTTGACTGACTACGCATGCGTGTAGGTGTAACGTTGATGGGGCAAACATATTCATCTTTTTGTCTTCTTTTTTTTTATACAAGGAATCTTAATTAATTTTTGGTGTCATTGTATTAAAATAAATGACGAAGCCAGCTAACTGATTATTTATTTAAAAAACTTTAACGAAAAATTCCATTTCGTACCTATTGTTTTTAAATTTGTGATTGATTGTATTAATGGTTGAACATGCGTTTTTCGATTACAACGCATATTTATCTGTATATACGGGGTTTGTCTGTCTATAGTTTACGTTCTATTACATACTGATACGTTCACATCCTCGATATTTCCTCATCACTAGTTCTACTTCAGAAATAATAATAATATCTGGGACATCCCACACAGCGTATAATATACTTCACTTCTTCACTTCATCAGCCCATTTTTACCCCACTGCAGGGGCTTAGGCCTCCCCCAGGATGAGACTTGGAGCTTAAATCCACCACGCTGCTCCACTGCGGGTTGGGGACTGTAACGACCGCCATATATTGACAGCGTCCGGGACCGACTGCTCAACGTGCCCTCCGAAGCACGGAGTCAGTGATAGTTGTGTACTTAAGTCAGGAAAACTCATTGGTACACGCCCTGATTTGAACCATGGCCCTGTGGGGCCATATAAATTTGAGACAGGTTTGTTGCGCTTTGGGCTATCACGACACTATATAATATACACGTATATCGATATTGTACACCCATACTCGGAACAAAATTGACATGATCACGCACACTAATATTTGTTTCGGCCGGTAATCGAACCCGTGACCTTTGGTTATGCAGTATGTATATATGCAAATTATGGGTCCCTAACCACTCGATCATTTGGTCAGAAGTTACTATGAAAAACAAGTAACAAATTCAATTTATAGTATTCGGTAAAAAAAATGCGTACCGATGTGAGACGTCAGTGAGATTTGAAATGACCGAATCGACTGTAAAGAACGAAGGTCAACTGTAGAGGAAAAATAATAAAATTGTCATTGACTACCAAAATAACGCCTGGATATCGTTGATTGAGATACTGCTGATTATTTCACTGTGAATTGAGGTTTGGGTAAGCAAACGTATAAAGAACTCGTCTTACTGACACTGTGTTAATGAGTACATATACAATCAGTCGTCATTATATTCTCGACAATCTTTACTACGAAGTTATTTGATTTCAACAACACACTACTGAGATGTCACCACACATCCTGTTTAGTGTCTAATTAGCTATGTAAAGTTTGGTATACGTATACAAATTTGTGAAGCAACATCTTGACGTGTCATACTGTCAGTGTTAGATTTGGAGCACGGTCTTTTAAATTGCGGTTTCACAATTCACCTTTTAAAAGAAACGAACTGAGAATATTAAATACAATACGCCAAACGTGATTCCCAGTAATGCTGACCTCTAGCGTTAAACAATAAATATTGTACTGGTTTGAAAGCGAGTTGTTTTAAAAACATTTGCACAAACCCGAGTGTTAATGAATGACGCGTACGAGCACGGACTTATTTAAATAAATGGCCGAACAAAATGACGAATTAACTGGAGGGACGGTTCATACGAGAAAGAGCTAATGGCATAACATAAAAATATAAATAACTCGTCAATAAATAATATACTATGATAATAATAACGTATACATCACAACGACGTCTAGGTCGCAAACTAAACATTAGCTTGGGTACCAAGCGAAGACACCACATACATATAACAACCAAGACCCAGTACCAATATTAATATTCATCATATAAACTGACCCGGCTTGGGATTCGAACCCGGCACCTCCAGCTTCGTAGGCAGAGTCGCTACCCACCAGACCAATAGGTAGATAAATAGCAAAAAACATAAGCTTAACAATGTTTGAATCTTTATTTTAATTATGCTTAATGGGAGACAAATATGGCATTGGCCCAAAAGAACATCTTTGAGAAATAATGTGCAAAAATAGATTTGTATATTTTACGTCAATAACATTGAACAAGAGCTTTCAAATAATGTTTGAGTCATTAATTTTAATGAAAAATTAAGGGAGATATGGCGTTACCACAAAAAAAGAATCCTTTGAGTAATTATACATATTATATAGATCCTCGATCGCGGATACCATGCGTGACAGTAGAACTCACGAGACTGTCCTCATATTTATTTTCCGCAACACACTAATTTACAGCTAAATGACTCACACTCAACTCGTAACTCGTCAGTTCGACATGTCGTGACAAATTTATATTTCCTTTTTACTCTTTTCACATCAGTGTCGTTTTGACTTATCACTGACACAACCGATGATAAATTAAGTGCACCACCTTATACCAGCTGTATCTTTCTTATTAGGCTAAATTATCTTAACTGTTAAGTCACAAATAAAAAAAAATTAAAAAGTCAAGTGATTATTGGCTTTGTACCTACATGGTGAATGGACGCCGGCGCGGCGGAATAATTTAGCTCAAACGCTGTCATACACCGCATCGATTTACTTTATTGTGTTAGTTTTAACTTAGTAGTTATTGTATACTTACCGTAATAGACAACATGACATGAATGATAGTGAAGGTTCAATCGTTATACATGTTTCTAGGAAAGTTCCTACAAGTTTTATTTATAACCACTTATTTTTCGTGGAATATTCTTGCATAAAATTAATGTTGACAAAATATCAGTAATGTAAAACATAGGAAATCGACAGGGAGGGCATGTACCTACAGTATAAATTACCTCCCGTATAATTATTCATTTTGAGAACGTATGACGTCTATATCGAAGGCTGCGGCTACACCACGCAACTGTCTCCAATACTACGAAGATTACTTTGTTACTTCTGTCGTACTGGATTTTTGACAGTATAAGCTGTAACAAACATAATAAAAACTAATATGAAATTGCTAAGCCGTGAGTTTAAAATAAGACAAATCCAGCACGTGCTGGTGATTTATAACATCACCTGTGAGGCGACAGGTCGAGGTGAGCGAGCCATTTTAGATTTCTGTGTGGACTAACGATGAAATTTTTAAAAGACATTTTTCAATCATTTACATTTCAATGTGAGGTCATTAATAGAATTTTTCAAAAATTGTTTGAATGCCGCACTGAATTTCGATTTAGAGTGAAATGACAGAGACTTCGAGTTGAGTTGAACGCGTTTTTACGCATGTCAGGGAGAAATGCCCTTAGTATGAAATTCTTTGAGATTCTGAAGTGATACAGCTATCATATAAGCTATTTGACGACCGCTTAGCCTAGTGGGTAGCGACCTTGCCTACGAAGCTAGAGGTCCCGGGTTCGAATCCCAGGTCGGGTCAGTATTAATATGATGAATATTGATACTGGTACCGGGTCTTGGTTGTTATATATAAAAAAAAATATTTATATATGTATATATTATAAAGAATATTTAAGTATGTATATCAGTTGTCTAGTAACCCATAACACAAGCGTAATACTTGCTTACTTTGGGACTAGATGGCGTTGTGTGGGAAGTCCCATGTATTATTATTATTATATAACATCGTAACTGTTATCTATACAGAAAGTACTCGTATGAGTTGGGATTCTTATATCGAACGCTTTGAATAGGTGACTTCAAAAAGTATTAATCTAAGTTTATATTTTTTCATCATCGGAAAGCTTTCTTTAACATTTCATTAACATTGTACTGAGGGTTGCCGACAGTAACAGTGACATTAAAAATTGAAAATGCGTTAAACGCTTTCACGATTGATATTCCATACTTCAAGTTCTTGAACTTCGACGAACTATATGACATGATCGATGTATGATAGTTAGTGTTCAAAAAATCAATAATTAATTTTCGAATAGATAACAAGGCGGACGCCGTAGCTCACTTTCGATTCAAAACCGGTCCGAGTGTCCGTTTATTGATTTCATTATCGAGATAAAATTAGAATTATTGCTTTATTATGTTATGTTTATTAGGTTGAATCTATATGCATATTCAAATCTTTTATTTCACAAGCCTAAATCTATGAATGTATTCATGCTATTTAGAAATTCATAAATGTCAACATGAGAAAGCTTAATAAATCAATTTTATTTGTTATTATTTCGTTATAAGAAACAGAGATTTTATAATATTTTATGAATATTGATCTGGTCTAGTCATTTTAGTTTAAAAGGTATATTATATATGTACATATTTTGTGGCTTGAGTAGGTACTTATCTGCTATAATACAAACTATTTATCTGTTTCACTTTTCACCATGTTTAATAAATTTATCATGGCAAGATCAAAATGTACTTTTAATAATAATAATAATACCTTGGACATCCCATCTAGTCCCAATCTCAGTCCCAAAGCTTGTATTATGGGTACTAAATTACTGATACACCTACATACTTTAATATTTTTATGATATATATTTTAGACCCAGACATGAAACAAATGAATATGTTCATGCACAAAAATATTTGTCCCGGACGGGAATCCAACCCGCGACCCTTGGCTCCTCAGTTAGGGTTTCCAACCACACGGCCAATCGGCTAAGCTAATGGGTCGATCGGTTTTATACAAACTTTTTCTATAAATAATTACAGAAAAATAGATTTAGTGTTTGAAAAGAAAAAAAATCCACAACACTATATGAAGCTATCTCATATCTAAAGTCAAAATGAACAAACTGGAAGACAAAACTTAATTAACATGAAGAGACCTTCGACGTCAAAAAATACTAAATCGCTCTACATTCCTTATCTATTATTTGTCTATTCTGACAGCTAGCAAAAGATGACAGGTTAGAATATATTTTTTCTGGAGATTATCTCGTAATTTTGTAATAATGTAATTTTCTCGTCAATTCTTTTAAGTTAAAAAAAGTTAAGGGTTGCAACGTTCACATTACAAGTAATGTTACGTACGGACATAAAAATTCTTATTGAAGTGATTACAATTTATTAAAAAATTAGACCACCTGATGAGATTGCAATCTGTGGAATTTAGGTTATAATATTATCCATTTCGTCACACTAAAATTTAACCCTCAAGCCGCTTTTATAAAGTGCAGTGCAAAGAAGTAAAATTTCAAGAAATATTTAATCGTACCACGAAGTTAATATTTATTTATAAAGCGTTGAATGAGTATAATGTATAGAAGAGACAACCTACAATCGGACACGCCATCGACACTTTCATTAATTATCCCTGAGATAAGAGGCTGCATTCATAATGATCCCGAGACGCAGCGATTGCTCATCGACCATATCCTCATTCCTCTTGTTGTTCGATGATTCAAATCATTAATTGTTGGCACTCGAGGTTTAGGTTTCACGACAGTTTCATTTTAATATGGATTTGGTGTAGTTCATATATAATATTGTGTTGGACGCCTTATTCGTAGATTATTTTCCACAATTTAGAAATTGATACTTAAGTATATGTGCATGGTAGGGTTTTTTTTTTAATTAGGAATCCCAAAATTAACAACGGTGTCGCGACATAAAAAAAATGGAAATTTGACATGTTGAAACATCAAGAAAATGCGCGATAATGGAATTGATAACATTAATTAAATACGCGAAATGAAACGTAAACATGAATTTAAATAGAGTATACGTAATATTTCCAATGTTTCCCCATTATGTGTAAATCGTATTGATATATCAAATACTAAAAAATAAAAATTTCTTACAGCATCATAGTAATTTTTTTAGGGCGTTTATATCACGAATATCAATTATTTTTTATAGGTATTTACTTATTAAAAATTTTAATTATACGTATGTTGTTGTTGCTGTGAATAAATTAATTGTTCACATTAAAAAAGTTCGCAATTGAATGAATATATTAAAAATTTGAACATTGGCTTACCTGCTCTAGCCAATCCAAAAAAACGGTGATCCTTAATTACTGTGATAGTAAAGAATGTAAGATAATTTAATTTTTCTTTTTTCTGGCAGCTGTGCATATTATTATAAAACTATTTATCTATAAATAGATATAACAAATAGTTGAATATTGTTTTTTTTTATTGAAGTTACTTGTTTTATAAAATAACTAGTTCAAAGGTACACAACAAAATTATGATGACGTCACACCACTAGACGTTATAAATAAAGTAGGATTACGTATTATATACGTTAATACCCTCCGGCAGCAAAATCCGATAAAACTATCACGACATCGCCCTAATAAAGCGTAGAGCGCTCCTTAAAATCCATCGAAGGTACAGTGAAAGAGGACAAAAAATAACAACATTAAAAGTGAAATCCTCCAGAGCTTTGATTGACCACAAATCAATATTAATGATCGGAGCCGCGGGGGTCCGGCCGCGCGCTACAGAGCGGGACGACCGATGTTTGGACACCTCGCCCTTAAAGCGCTTTAAGTGCTAAACGAATAAAACCATTAATTACATGCAATTCAATGTACATATTGAATTTATTCAAATGGTGATAAATGGCCGGTCTCCGAGAAACAAGAGGTGCGAAAGAGATGTAGTGAGGCCTCGAGTGGGGTCACTTTTGTAAAAGCTCCGAGCGCTTTGGTAGACGATTTAACGATCTTGTGCTTTTTATACGGTTGGATATATTGCGGCTGTAACGTAATCAGTTTAAGCACTGTAATATGAACAATATAGTTTTACTAAACATTTGTCAATTGGAGCTTTCAATCTAATTTATGCAACAGGATTTTCTATTAAAAGTTAATTATTATCTACTGTAAAGGCAGAATGCCCAAAAATTCCTCTCGGCTGTAGTTGTTTTAATAATGTTAAAATGGCCAGAACATTTGAACTTTCATACAATCGTAGTACTTGTATTCAATTCGAAACAGTTGAGCCGGTCCCAATGATTTCTTTTATCTTTAGAATTAGATATAGGTACCTACCAAAACCGATCTTTTAAAAAAAATTATAAAATTACTTTATTTATACCTACCATAGAGTAAATTAATTTGACAGCAGCGTTTGGTTTTAATAGTCATAAATGTCATTTCACTATATCGAAATGACATTGTGTGTCGTGATAGCCCAGAGCGCAACGGACCTGTCTCAAATTTATAAAGCCATAGGGCCATGGTTCGAATCCGGGCATGTACCAATGAGTTTTTCAGACTTAAGGACATTAACTATCACTGACTCCGTGCCTCGGAGAGCACGTTAAGCAGTCGGTCCCGAACGCTATCAATAGATGACGGTGGTTACAATCCCCAACCCGCAGTGGAGTAGTAGGTATGGTGGATTTAAGCTCCAAACCCCCTCCTCACCTTGGGGGAGGCCTAAGCTATTGCAGTGGAGTAAAATGGGCTGATGATGATGATGAAGTGACATTACGTAATTTTACGGGGTTGAAGAGGGGGCGCTGGGATTTCGCGAGGTTGAAGGACGGCGCGCGGGGACCTTGTGCACTGAAACTCACACTAAAACTCGCTATCTTACTGGTGTATAGCTAGCTAGCTATAGTATGAGTGGTTAGACGCTCAACGCAGAATAGGGCTTCTAATCAATCCGTACTTTTATTTTATATACCCATGGATGGATGACAGTAAATCAAAGTACATTCAGCCATGTTGTTTAATGTGAAAAAGGCTTATAAATAAAACTTGAAAACGGCCCAATTCTCGATAATTATGTTTACTTCTAGAATAACAAAAAACATTGGCAAAAGCTGTTTTCTTATGAAAATTTGATCAGCGCTACAATTATTCGGAAAAAATAGACAAAAATGATGCCATGGCTTTTTGATAGCTTTTTCTCATTTTCGAAAAAAGTACGAATACGTAGATAATCGACGGGTTTTGCGTGAAACAAAGAATTTAGATCCGGAATAAGACTCCCAAATATCTAATACCTTAAGTTCTTTGATTTTCAGAATTTCTTCAAAGCAATTTAAAAGATCCGGTTAAAGTAGCTGGCGAATCTCATAAAGATCTCGCACTAGACGCATAACTTGATCAAAATTCAGTAAACTTTTGTTCACTGGTTCTTTATTTTTTTACTCCATTGATTTTATTTAGACTATGATTATTTATGACTTTCTACCTTCTTTTTTATTTCTTGTTTGATCTTGATTCTGTAATCACCTAGATCTTACTGCTAATCATAATGACCAAAAATGCGTATGAATATTTGTCACCTTTTCGTTTTTCTTTTTAATTTCCCTCATGGCCTTTGTAAAAATAAATTAATTAATTAATAACGTACTGGCATTAAAAAATAAATTTTAATGCCAGTACGTTAACACATTAAAAAAAACTAATTCATCCACAGTCTAAAGCCCAAAATACAACACATGATTTAATTTTAACGAGTTTCTGTATACGAATATAGTTAGTTTATGGAAAATAATATAATTATATCCTTACTATAATGCAAAAATAAACGGTATAAGATTTAGACACCAGATGCGTGCAATCTTCTACAATTAGATATAATTATGATGTGTTTTATTTAAGTAAAAATTATGCATATTCATCGAAATTATTATAAAATAGTTCAAGGGGCGGCATTGCCTGTTTATTGTTTAAATTAACTTATCTTAATTAAAATTTATTGGTCATAAATGACAGTTACGTTATAGTGCGTATCGAGTATCCATTCATAAATAACGAAAAAAGTTGTAAATCATGATTTACAAAATGTTAATTTTAACTCAAGGAATGCACAAACGAAGTTCATTTATCTTTAACATTGTTCGCTCGCACATGTTTGTTTAATATGTCCACATACCCATGCTATTTCGAAAATTCTTTTATCGTTATATAGAATGGAACTTTAGGATGAATATACGATATTACTGTGTCTATCTGGTTCTTTGTTTGTCTGGGCTAATCACCAGAACGGCGTAACCAATTTTGATGAGACTTTATATTTGTGTGCGTGAACATGTCTATTTGTTCCGTGTCTGGGTGTAAAATATCTACATATGTATATATTACGAGGCATGTTTTTTAAGTAAGTACCGTTTTGGAATTAAAAAAAGACGTGCACAGATATGGCAATAATTTAATTTTTACATGGAAGCCTGTACCTTAATCTACTTTTCTACATAATTTCCGTGAATATTGAGGCACTTGTCATAACGTGGCACCAGTTTTTGAATACCCTCCTCATAAAATTCTGCCGCCTGACAATTACGGTATCACAACTGTTTTGACTTCGTTATCGTATTGAAGACGCTGACCGCCCAGGTGTTTCTTCAAGTGCAGGAACAAATGGTAGTCGCTGGGCGCCAGATCAGGGCTGTATGGAGGATGATCTAGAGTTTCCCATTGAAAATTTTCATTAAGGACCGAAGGACGCCCACTCTGTTCTTCATCATGCACATTTGTGCAGCCATCTTTAAATGCTCTCACCCCCATTTCCTTACCATTCCATCACTCATAATGTTTTGTCCGTAAACTTCACAGATCTCACGATGAATATCGATCGATTTTACGCCTTTAGCACTAGGAAATCTTATAACAGCCCGTACTTCACAATCGGCGGGACTCACGATTGTCGGAGGCATCTTAAATACTCAGTAAACAACGCATAACAATGAAGAATCAGACTGTAATGGCGTCAGTGCGTAGACAAGAGATGTAGGTAACCAGCGCGTATACGCGGAACGCCGACCGTAGCGCTGCGGCGGCGGAATCGCAAAACGGTACTTACTTAAAAAACATGCCTCGTATAAAAAACATTTAAGTATGTATATCAGTTGTATGGTACTCGTAATACTAGTTTGCTTAGTTTGGGACTAGATGGCGTTGTGTGGCACGTCCGAGATTTATTATTATTATTATTAATAAAATGAAAGTATCTGTCTGTGATTTTAAATAAAGGATTTTTCTTGATGTAACGTATTTATAGCGAGCTTCTCGCTTTAGTTTTGAAATGACAAGCGAAGGAACTGTTAAATACGACATACGATAATAAAAAAACGACGATAAGAAATGGATCTCCCCTCACTCTATTAAAAATGTCTTCTTCATCTTCACTTCATCAGCCCATTTTACCCCACTGCAGGAGCTTAGGCCTCCCAGGGTGAGGAAGGGGGCTTGGAGCTTAAATCCACCACGCTGCTCCACTGCGGGTTGGGGATTGTAACGACCGCTATCTATTGACAGCGTCCGGGACCGACTGCTTAACGTGCTCTCCGAGGCACGAAGTCTCCCACTCGGAGAAGAAAAATGTATTAAGTCCGGTAAATACAAACATGTAGTCAATGCGGGCAAAGCCGCGGGCGGTCGTTAGTAACATATAAAACGTTCACGATGTGAAAGAAAACAAGCAATATTTCACTTATAGATCCCATATCAGCCGAAACTCGAAGACATAAAACTCTCGACCGGGCGAACTACAGCCAGGATTAACAGAAATTCCCCTTTACTGAAGTCCATTGTTCCGAGCACGAGTTCTTATTAGGCCCGGCTCCGCTCGTTAGAGCTCACAAATCTCCACTAAACTCGCGATGTGACAAACACACAAACCATAAAATTAAATTAATGCCTTTCGCCTTTCCCCGCTTTCTTTAAGGACATCTTCCCGCTAGTTAAGGCCATTAAGGCGGCTCGAGGATTTCCACGGAGTGCTTGTAGATGTGAGATTTTCTTGGTTTTGTGTGTATGTTATTTTGGTTGTATGTAAAGAGTGGTGGTACTTCACTATATTATATTATTACAGATAAAAGATAAATTTATGAATAAATTTAAAAATATATACATGTAGATACATAAAAATTATTATTAGTCTCGATAAATGGAATTTTATGGTCGAAGTGAGCTATGAAATTTTTAAGTGAAAATAATACGTAAAAATATTATCAAAGTAACTGAAAATTCAAATAGGAAGAGAATATTTTAAAAGTTAAAAACATGGCGTGGAACTTTCAAATGGAAAGAGCGAGAGGCGGGACTCGAGTGCAACTTTATTAAAATTTAACGGAAAGCTTTTTTAATCATTTGCCCAGGAAAAATTGTATTTGCATTCTTCGTTCAGAAAAACTAATTTTTCAGAAAGTTTAACGTGTGCATCAAAAGAATACTTAATGTACTTTGAAGGAGTTTATTGAAATTCTTCGTAATTTTCACGGTGAGTAGTATGATAATTGGATGAAGAACGAAATTTATTGATTCGAGATTGTAAATGAAGTTAAATAATTTCATAACAAATTTTTTTCAAACAATTTTTGCCTAGAGTAGTTTGTGGTCAAAATCTTTTGTTTACTGGCGTCTTACGCCATCTAGCAGCGAATAGCAAAACTAACATTTTTTAAGTGCCTCTTCAATAAAATAAAATATAATAATGCGTTGGAATATTTTATTTTCACTTTAGATATAATAGATACACTATATTTTTAAATCAAAGAAGCGTCCTTTTCGTGTTTGTCGTTTTATTCATTCAATTACTAAAAAACCTTTGCGCAATAAGTCGGGATAATTCAGTCTGGGTAAATAATGTAAGATAGAAAAAAAATAAAAATAGTTAAATAAATAACAACAACAATCGTATTAAATTATTGACTTGATTTGGTTAGTTCACTTATATTTATTAAGGCTTTGCTTGTTTGTTTTTCGGTTTCACACGTGGTTATTTTTACAAATGTATAGTGATTTTAACTAGATGAAATATATATTAATGTATAAATATATTTTATATTTACAAATAGCCTCTTGGCTATTTGTTTGTTTGTTAATTTTTGTTTTTGCTGTCAATTATTTATATTGTTGCCTACATCATGCTGCGTACTATACAACAGTGTTAATTTTGAACATAAAGGTGTTTACGTAACAATAAATGAATATAAAAAAATTGTTTAAATATACATACATACTTAATTTTCGTTACAGTTTCGATTCATTATTTGAGAGGGCATATATTATATATTTCAAAATATTCACAAATCAGTGAACAGTTTATATAACTGGATATTGTATTCTTCGAAGTAAAAATGCATACCGACACAATTAGGTATATGTGATTTATTATGAGTAGGTTGAATATAAATGGAGAAAGTTTGGTTTTTTGCAGTAATTTGTATTTTCTAGTACTTGGTATTACAACAATTCGCAATTTAATTCGAAAACTTATCAGGTGTTGTGATTAGATAATTGACTTACAAAAAGATTTTCTATCGACATTATTACTACCAAAATTCTAGAAGTTTAGACACCCAGGTTAACATATAAAAAAATATCCGTGATATACACTTGCATTCTACTAAATCAAGTGAATATTTTCTATAAAAAGGCTTGGTTAAAGAAGGAATTTTTAGCACGTGACAACTTCTAGAAATTGCCTAAAGTACCGTTGACCAATATGACATTTACGAAATGTCAAAAAATAACCAATATCTACTTTTTCAGAAGCTAGAACGTAGGTATGATATTATTTTTGCTCATTTTCATGTCCATTGAACTTTTTATAGGTACGTACAGACTCTGAGCTAAGTACTTTCACAAAGAAAATGAAGAAAAATATTGCGTTTAACATAATGCATATAATAAGTGCGTAGGTTTAGACTATAAACATATGTATATGTATGTAAACACAGATGGCAATTCGATGAATATTGTTCAGTTCAGTTCAGTGATTTTTATGTAAACATTTGTTTTAATAATAGGTTTTTTTAAATTAATATATTCATTGGATAGATATATGTTATGGACCATGTGATTCAAGTGAATTCCATAAAGTGGACAATTTGAAAAATGTCAAAAGAAACCGAGCAAAATAATGAGTATTGTTGACAATATCACATTGCTCGGACATTATGTAAAGCTTTTCTGTAGTAGGTGGGCAGTATGATTAAAGCACCTCTTATAAATACATTTTTAATTAAACATATATTTTTCTTAACAAATAATACAAAAACGAAGAAACCTAACCTAACCTACCTATATAGAAATGGTGAATTACTATAATAATGGTGAATTAATGGTGAATAATAATTTGATCGAATTTGAAGTTCTTGTAATGAAATGAAAAGGCTTCTTAGTGGCTCGTCACTCCGTTCCGCTTCACTCGCGCTGACATAAAAAAACCTATACCGTAACCTAACCTAATCTAGATACTAATTAAAAAATAGTAATTAATTATTTAAGCAACATACAAAGGTCAAAATGTGCAACCAACTTGTAGTAGCACTATATCAACAATGACCGGGTAATGTGATACTTAAATCCTATCACATTGCTTGGGCATTATAAATACTGTTCATATTAAGCACTTGGTCAGTAACATATACCTATATTGTTATTAACTGATATCGACAATTAAAAATTAATTTAGAATACAATTTTAAAAAGACTATATTCACTCGGATAAATGATTTATTTTTGCATATTACATTTAAATATGACAGATTTTTTTTGTTTTTCATGTGTACTACATGAATTTGTACATTGTTATAGTTTTTTAATTTTTTTTCAAAATTTTAAATCTTAATAAACAAAATAAAAATTATTCAGATTTCTCCATGTAGTTATGGTTCTATATACATTATAACTGTTCTTTATTCCATTTTGTCGTATCAAACAACTCTTATCAGAGTGGGTGTGCTATCGCTTTTCTAATTAATTAGCCTGAACCTCTCCCAGACATTAAACGTTTATGGCCGCCCGTCTTGGGCACTAATGCCACTTAAATAGTATTAAAGTAGACCATTTAAAAGGGTTTCATTGTTCATCTACCAAAAAACATATTTTCAAGGATAATTAAGAAAAAAAATGGCGAACACTATTATTTATAAGTGTTAGAATTACAAACAGGAATTCAAATTAAATGTTAAAGTCTAAATTGTAATAAGACAGAGGCATTATGTGACAGTTTTAAGTAACTACCTGACCTTCTGGAGTTAATTAATTAAATTAAACTTTCAGAATGTGTCAGAAACGCACCTTATATTGATTAAAAGTTTCTTATTTAAAATTTTTAACTTTTAAAAATAGAAAACTTAAACCGTTTTTATTTTCAATTAAAATATAATTAAAACATAATAATATTTGATTGGATTCCATGACAGTTTTTTTAAAATCGTAATTGTTTTCGCTAATACGCGCACAATTCACATCAAAACCAACTATCTGTGGTATAATGTCGGAAAATTCCACGGATACACAGATTTTACAATCGCATTAAGTAAAACGAAACTTGACACAAAATTTTCGTCGTATTCAAGAGTAGTAAAATCGAAATGTAACCATATTCCAAAAATGTTTTTTTTTTCAAATTTTAAATCAAAAAATCTCTGTCTAAACAAAGAAGAAAACAATACATGTAGCTCTATGGAATTACTATAACGCTACGGTCACGTATTCGCTTGCTGTCAACTTTATTACTCTATTTGTTACTAATAACATGAAATCTATTACTAATAACATGAGACTCTATGGCAAGTTTTTTCAAACGTTTTTTAGTATTGAAATTTAAACAGAACATATCCTAATGACCAAAAATTTTTAAATATATGTTTTAAAATATGTTCATGTCCTGTAAAAATTACAGAATATTTTTTTGGTAGGTACTATGACGCAATTTGGAAAACTGGAAAAGTTTCCTATATTTATTTATGATATATTACAAAGAATAACAGCGTACGTCGTTTCGTTTATACATAATAATTTACATAACGCATTCTAAACGACGATATAACGAGTGTATAACAAAACGTTTATTTCCAATATAACTCGAAGAGAAATCATCTCGCTCCTTTGTTAGCGTGAGTCTGTGTATTTATACAAAGTGTTTCTCGAACGTGGAGTATGAAGACATATTCGTGTATTTACGTATTCGCACTAGTGTTATATGCGAGAGAACTTGTATGTCAGTGTATGTGTGTGTTGGTATGCCGGTCGCCTCTAGGCGCGCAATAGACTTGGGGTGGAAGGGTGGATGGAGGTATAAAGGAAAACCATTTACATTTGAGCGATTCGTCCAATTTAAAATTCCTACAAGATAGCTGAGGCGCGGGCGCCATTCTTTTGAGTACGTTCGTGGGGATATCCGTACTTGTTTCTTGTGTTAGATCACTTTTAATGAGATACGTTACCTTGTACCATCTTCGAAATTGGATAATGCTCCTTGACTTATTACGTTGTATTGTTGTTACTCGCAATTAAATTGATTTGAATTAAGCTGATTTTAAAATCCCCCAAAGAATCTAATTTATTACTTTTGGGGTTTTCATTATTTAGATAGTATTTATTATTTGTAGATATTTTAAGTTTTTTAATTAGATTTTAATTTATAGTAATTGTTATTATATTATTTAAGTAGTCCGATACTTAATATTAAGGTTTTTAATTAAAACAAAAATGTTTTGTTATATAATAATTACACTGGAAAAGTTATATTTATTATTTTAGCTAGTTTTTTCCTATCATCTCACTCGAATTGTTTTCGTGATTTCCATTATTCACCACCTAATAAAGAGACAATAACGCATAGTGTGATAGCCGAGTGGTGGCGAGCCCGCTTCTTCTGGTCCTGGTCGCCATCATTAGATGGCAATAGTTAAAATCCATCAATCCGCACTGAAGCAGTGTAGCGGATTAAGCTCCAAGCACTCTCATTCCGAATGGAAGCCTAAACCCCTGCAGTGGAGCATAATGGGCTGATATGGTATAATAAATTTTAAAATTTTCTTGTGCGTCATCAAAGGTTGTATTTATTTAGTATTTAGTGAGTTCCTACAGCAAATTCACATCACACCAATGCTATATTTGGTTGTAACGGAGGCATCACTTTTGACGTTTCATTAAAAGTGGTGTGTATAATACATTTGTAGCACGTAATATTAAAATTCAATATTTTTACTATAGTGTCGTGATAGCCCAGAGCGCAACGAGCCTGTCTCAAATTTTTAAGGCCCCATCGGGCCATGGTTCGAATTCGGGCGTGTACCAATGAGTTTTTCTGACTTAAGTACACAATATCACTGACACCGTGCTTCGGAGGACACGTTAAGCAGTCGGTCCCGGACGCTGTCAATAGATGGCGGTCGTTACAGTTCCCAACCCGCAGTGGAGCAGCGTGGTGGACTTACGCTCCAAGCCCCCTCCTGACCCTGGGGGAGGCCTAAGCCCCTGCAGTGGGGTAAAAATGGGCTGATGATGATGATTAATATTTTTACTATAAATGCAAATGACCAGCTGTCACGCTTTAGTAACAATCTCAGAGATGCTCGCCAACGCTGGTAAAACTGGTGACTGTATATGTTTTCACAAATTATAATATATTAATAACGCCATTAATATACACAATTATGTCTTATTAGATATTTTGTCACTGTGAGCCTAATCAGAAAATTATTCACTATGATATTGACAGCTAAATTTAAATTTTCAGGAATAAAATAATGCAATAGCATCCAAACAAACTAGATTCTACTAATAATTATTTTAATATACGGGTTCTAGGTGTCTTCGTCGTTCTTACTTTCACTGTCACAATGGCAAAGATTGGTACTGGATAAGTATTTTTTCGGCATAAACACCTTGCAGAAGGACAAATTTCTGGCACTGACAACTGGTCATCTCAATAGGTAATTTCCTTTGAAGCTGAAAAACCAGTATTTGTAAATAATTACTAGTAACATAAAGCAAATTGTCACCATAAAACAGAACAAAAAATTTTAGGCTTCAGTGTCATACTAACACGAAATTACATAAAAATTAAATACACATGTAGCGACATCACCCCTTTAGTCGGTGTGAACATACCACACCACATGATACCACAGAGATTTTAATGACCAGGTGAAACCAACCATAACAGCTGTCACCATCCAACTCTCTGCCAAGCGAAGAAGGCTGCGGCGAAGTTGGAGGAATCAAATCAGAACATAGTGAACCTGACGATTACGTAAGATCAATTCGAATAGTTTGTTAAATAAATCTCAACTCTTTTTATTATATACATATATACACAAATACAACCCTCATGTTTTATATACCAGTACGACGTGATCTCTACAATCGGAAGACTACAAGTAGTCAGTATTTTTTATAATGGTCTTCACCCTCGTTTACCACACGTTTGTAACAGGACGCTAAATAGACATTATAAGGCATTGTGGAAAATTTTGAAGTTTTTCAAGTTGGCTTTGGCTTACATCGACCAAAACGCTACACATTTATTATGAATTAATGTAATCAAACTTTAGAATTTTTGTCTTCAATTTAAGTATGCAAAATATAGGGAAACTTTTTCGTCAATCTTAATACATTTGTAACACCTAGTACGTAGTTCTCATCTCGAACTGTCTCATTACATAGCTATCATAAAATTACTATGCATTGTTAGGCTATACGTAGCCTTTTTACGTGCCTTGCATGTCCCCTTCCTAACCTTGCAAAATTTTTTGAAAAATTTGGAAAAACGTATAAAATTGGCGTTTAACATGAATTCAGCTTTCAGAAAACTATCACATTTAACAGGAGTTAACTAGGAGTGGAAGGTTGGAGCCTGGCAAATTAATGAATAATTCAACCCTGAACAAACTTCTGACTCGGCTGTGGCCCAAAACGCACTTGACCGTTTTGTTTTTAATAAGATAGGTATTGCTGCTCAAGGTCTTGTGGAACATCACCAATAATGTGAAGTCACTAAAATAATTCAATCTCTCCTACAGTGTGGATTTTGAAACGAACATGCACCATATTGGTTTTCCGTAATTTATACGATGCCGCTAATTTTCCATTGAAGGACCATGAATAAAATACTATTTAATTTAGTGGACTGTGAAAATTCTAAATATATTTAAAACACATGTTCACTTCATTGTTTCATTGGTGACAGCTCAAAAGTGAAGACTTCTTTTTTAACATTTTTAATTAGGTACCTATTTAATTTGCTTTAAGTGAGACTGTTCGATTTTACCGCTTAATAATTTAGTTAAAATTTTCGGGATCCGTTAAGTTTCAGCATTTTTTTTGAATCTATGTAAATGAGGGCCAAGTGCGAGTAGGTCTCGTAGATGAAAGGTTCCGAACCACCGTAGAATATGAAAAAAACTTTTTATTGTATGGGGACCCCTTTTAATTTTCAACTTTAATTAATTTTAAACTTTTCTCCTTATATTCTTTGTAGTTATAGCGGCCGTAACAGTAGGTACATACTCCATGAAAATTTCAAGTGTCAGCAATGATCTCACAATTGCCAGTTACCAAAAAATGCTAAAAACACGTTTGTTGTATGAGGACCCTTTTTAATTTTTAATTGTATTCTATTTCTATTATTTATTGTCATAGTTGTCATAGGAATGAATACCCTGTGAACATTTCAAGTGTCTACTTATTACGGTTCGGACCATACAGTCCTGTGACAGACCGACGGACGGACAGCGGAGCTTTAGTAATAGGGTTTCCGTAGGTACCTTTTGGGTACGGGACCCTAAAAGTGAAATCTAATTAAATAAAATTTGGATAAAAAAATCCTGTTATTATAATCATTGTAGCGTTTTGTTCAACAAATATCTCACACTCATTCTACTCCGCCAACGCCATGCCAGATCGGGTTTTAAAATTTTCTTAATATTGAAAATCAATCTTCATCGTTGGGTTTTTTTCGGGTACCTATATGTGGCCTGAAATGGTTCATTATTTTAATAATGAATGGAATTTGATGGAGATTTGTAGCTCCCAAATACGATATCATTTAAAGTCAAAACGAATAATTTCTTTATTTCAATTATTTATTGATATAAATAATTACCTTAATCATTTACTGCAAATGCATTTTTTTCGCTATAATTTACTGTTGCGAAGTAATTACCATAGAAGGGGAATAACTCAAAATAAATAATGTAATAATAATAATATCTGGGTAGGTATAAAGCTAGGTAGAATATATATAGATATTTTACACCCAAGTGTGGAACAAATACACCTCATGTACACAAATATTTATTCGCGGCAATCGAAACCGTGTCCTTCGGGTCTGCAGTCGTGCTTTCAACCACTCTACCAAAAAGGCAGTCAATCAGTCAGGTAATGAACTTCTTATCAAATCACGAATGTCATTATTTTATTCTACATAGTGGTATCAAAATTTAAGGAGTAGTAAAATTAGTATTAACTAGAATGGCCTGCTTTTTCCAAGGCTTCCTAAGAATATTAGGCGCGATTAAAAAAAATAGATATATAACATCTTAAAGGTGACAACCATTCTAAGATGTTTTTCTTTATGTTGATGATTATTCACTTTTACACGATATTACAGGCACCATTCACTATTGTTCTTGCTTACAATCAGACTACAACTTAGGGATCGTTGGCCATCGTTTTTGGCCATTTGGCTAACAGTGGCGGGACCAAATATTTTATCTTTTTAGTTTTGCAATTCATAAATTATTATTTAATTTTAGTGTAATTTTTGACGAGCACTTGGTTTAATCGGGAATCAAACTAGCGTCGCAGGCTCCGAAGTGACAGGCGTGGCGCGGGCGGTCGGCCACGTCCCGCGTTTTACGACCCGCTCCTACGCAGGAGATTCAGCACCCGAGGGACGCATTCGGCCTCCAAAAACTTTACCCGTTACAAATTTGTTTTTTTTTTGCCTTATCTGCTCCCCGCGCTTTTCGGCGTACCTAATTCCGTATTCAAAAAATATTTCTGCAAGTATTGTTGCGTGGCTCGTACGCGAAACGGCGTTTTATTGCCGCCCATATAACGTTTTAAAAGTTCGCCCCGCTAGGTGTCCGTGGAGCCCGATTCCGAAGTAATTATTATAGTTATGTTGTTGCTTTGGGTGGAAAACGTTCGTTTTATTGTTTCATCATAATATCTTTTATGACTGCTAATGTTTTTTTCAAGAAGATCAAAATATTTTTTATATTTTATGATGTATAGTGTGCAAAGTTTCTTTTATATATATGTATATAAAATATGCTATGTGATACATAAAATTTGTATTTTATATAACATATTGCAAACTTAAAAAAATGTATTAAGAAATCCAATATAAAATTATAAATTTTCTGAACACTCAATATAGAACGAATATCGGTACATAGGTAGGTATGTACATAAAGTAAATTTCAAGAATCGTGTGAGGAAAGGTGTGCCTTCCTCGCACAGAGCCATCCAATTTAGCATTCATATTCGAACTCAATCGGCGAGGTAATTCCAAAGGTCGACACACGTCGGTAGGGTTGCCACCTCGACAAAATATGTTCAGATATTGCGCACGAATGAACTGAATGATATTCAGAATATATTTTATGTGAGAATGATATAGTGACTTTTTAAGTATTCATTATGTAAATTATTTCTTCATATAAAATATTTAAGTTTACACACGAATTTACATCAAATTGTTTTACAGGTTAATTGAATAGCCTAATAATCAAACATTTCGAATATAATATTGCTTAAATTTCAAAATTACAATATGAGCACCAAAAAAGTGTAAGTAAAAATAACTAAAACACATAAGTAGGTACCCCATCTCTACTTCTTGCCAACAAATATGAGCATGACATATGTTCATACATTTAATTTTTTTTTATTTCTAGAATCATTTACTTTTCTATATACTTTCATTATTTACATTATTAACACCAAAAACCGGACAAACCTGTAGTGATATATATAAAACAGCCTGTATAAGTTTCGTAATATTTTTTTTCTTTAAATTTGGTCACGCTAAGTATATGGTCACCCTGAAACCATACGAGGAAGCTCAATACAACATTGTGTGCCCTTTGTGGGACCAGTTGCCCGCCCAGAACAAAGACCCATTCAATAATAAGGTGATAGTCATTAATTTAAACAACTTTGCTTACAGTTTTCAGCAAGTAATAGGTATTTGTTTTTGAAAATAAAAACATAATTATTAAGTACTTGAAAGGCCTTGTTGGTTATACTTATTATTAAACTTCAAATTTTTATATTAAATTAAATTTTGTATATTTATACTTCATATCACTTCACTTTATCAGCCCATTTTTACCCCACTGCAGGGGTTTAGGCCTCCCCCAGGGTGAGGTAGGGCTTGAAGCTTAAATCCACCACTCTGCTCCACTGTGGGTTTGGGATTGTAACGACCGCCATCTATTGACAGCGCTCGGGACCGCCTGCTTAACGTGCTCTTCGAGGCACGGAGTCAGTGATGGTTATGTACTTAAGTTAGAAAAACTCATTGGTACACGCCCGGATTCGAACATTGGCCCTGTGGCATTATAAATTTGAGATAGGTTCGTTGCGTTTTGAGCTATCACGACACTTATACGACTTATACGACACGATATTAATACACCTAATTGCAAATTCACCTGGCATTAGCTACTGAAAAAAATACACGAATATATTGTTGCGTAAAGTAAGTTGAAAGCATTACCGTCATGCAGGAATATGTGAAATACAATTTCAGGAGTTCATAAACTTTTTAGTTTCTACAATTAAGTAATACATTTTTTAGTATATCTAAATTAATATGTGATTCGTTGATTATATTTTGTTTTTCTTGAGCATCGTTAATATAAATTGCTCTCGTCGAGTCTTTAGTCGACTGGATAGTCTTTCCACTTTGGGCTAAATATTGTTTTATAATTTCGTTTGCGTACTTGAAAGTGGTTCACGATCTATGTACCTAGGTAATTTATTAAATAAAACACAAAAAAAATGTTTAAAAAAATATATTTAGTATTTCGTGTTTAGTACAGACTTTAATATTTTTCAGATATTCTTAATAAATAAGTTTATAAATTTACACAAAAAAATTACTGATTAATGTGGAGTAACTTTTAACCTGAATTATATAGATAGTAGCTTGGTTTGAACGCCAATAAATCGGCTAAATATTATTTTAAAAATCACTACGAAACCCCAGTTTCGCTTATTTTGTTATTTGACAGGTCGTTCGTTATTTATCAACTTATCATCCTTTCTTAAGAAAATGGAAAATATTTTGGAAAAATCAAATTATCTTTTATTTTTTTTTAAATATTTATGCACTGGCTTGTCGTTACGTAGTCCAATGATCCGCGGCCTTGCTAGATGACATGTAACAAATGACATTTTCAGCGACGCCGTATTCGTTTCAAATGGATTTTGAAGGGAACTTCTGCGTTTCATTTTTAAATAGCAATCATATGACATTTTCCGTTAACGTTTTATGACGTATATGGACTCTAGTATGACAAAAAAGAAAAAAGAAAAATAAGTCTGTTCAATTTAACAGAATCTAAGCCTCAACCTAAACTCAGAAACGAAATATTTAAATACACAATACAAATATATATTGCGCTGGTGTCTACGGAACTCACGGCGGGCAAGTGGACTCTAAACTAAACTAAAGATTTTTTTAGAAATTAATATTTATTATTCATAAAAAAAATACGTAATGTACCGTATATTACGTAATGTAGTACAGTGATAACTTTAGTGGTTAAATAAATATAGTTATGGACAAATAATCAAACTAAGGATCATATAATCGCTTCGGTTAAGTCGGAGTACAACATTTACAACTCGATGTCGACTTAAAATGACAATTCACCGCCTCATGATACAAACATGACCGTTTCATACAAAATTATCATTTGAATGCTAAATCAATTTTGCATTTACACAAGCAATTTGCCACTAACTGCGCGCCGAGTCGGCCAAGACGCCCCTGTCTATACAATTTATTATTAGTGCTAGCATATTGTTATTTATTCATGAGTGCCTTCACTTCTATATAAGTATAAATAAAAATACAACCAAAATAAGATTATGAACGAGTGCCGAATATATGCCGAAATAAAACATCAACACATAATTTTATATATTTTATTTAATTTGTACGGAAAACCAACAGCACAATTAACTTATTGACAGACATAATAGCTACAAATTAAAATTAAATTAAATTACTACAATTAAACTACAAATTAAAATTAAAAAAATAAATAAATATCTCTAAACAATCTCATGGTTTGAAGGATGTAAATACTTCTTAAAAAGATGAAAATTACTAGTATCTTCTATAAAATTTATACAAAACATATAAAATCATTTCTTTCAAAGAATTACTGTACAAAATTATATATTTGTCCTTCTCTGAAGTATTTTTTCAACATAAATCACTCGAACCGTAGTGAGTTTAATTACATTTGTTGCATGTAAAATACCTGTCTCTTATATTACTGACATGAAAACCTAACCCTTTCGCATGATAACCTAATCTTAACAAGATATGTTAAAATAACAATATTATTATTCAAAAGCATGTGAAAGACCATTATACAAAATTGCAGGCAATTTTGTGTCTTACGTTAAACGATTTGCGAATGTCGATTCCTTCTGCGTCATAATCCGTTCAAATACGATGAAAATGCAATTTTATTCTTGGGCTGAAAGGGACTTACAATGAACAAGACTTCAGTGAAATTATAGCTTCCTTTTAATGAATTGTATACTATTTTAAATTTCCCCTTCTTACTACGTTGACCAGAGTGCCAAAAAAATTTGCGTCACTTGACATGATGTTTTTTTTTTTTTCAAATATTTTGTATACGTACAATTTAGCATCCCGCGGGGTTTTGAAGTCACCATATACGTTTCGCGAGTTTTCACACTTTACGTGTTCTATATATTTTTTTTACTTTTTCATATTATATTTTGCAGGTATGTTTTTTCCCTCATACTGGCTTGAATAAGTTAGATAAAATATGTCTGTTCAATTCAACAGAATCCAAGCGTTAACCTAAACTCATAAACGAAATATTTAAATATACAACACAAATATATTTTGCGCTGGTATCTACGGAACTCACAGCGGGCAAATGGACTCGCGATTGACCGGTTTTTTTTTAAATACTTCATAATATATTGGGACGTGGTCCCCGATGGCGATTATCACCACTGCTCCGCCAATAACTTTTCCGTCACTGAGTTAAGTTAGCCACAAGTGTAATCGTTCATTTTATTAAGCACAAGCAGAACTCGAACTCGTAACAATATTCTAATAAACTTTTTTTTTCATACATTAAAACTGAATTTTACTTGAAATTCGAATATATTTTTCTCAGAAATCATATCAATTTAATTTTCCCAACCAACAGCACATAGATATACCTAACCAGAAACAACGTTCGGCGTATAATACCCAACTGATTACCAAAGTAATTCACTTAAACCAAATTAGGCTCGCATTCGAGTTTCGTCGTTAGCCCATAAACTTGGGGCACATGTCTCCAGCATGGCTAATCGGGGACATTAGCTAGAAGACACGGAAGGGGCTAAGCGTTTAGTCGGGCTTCACTAAATATAAAAAGTAGAAAAAAATAACGACGGCAGAACACGCACCCGTAAACTTAGGCAAATTAAAAGTCAACTGCCGTAAACAAAGCTAAATATACTATGGAATGACTTAATTTAGGTACGTATGCCCTCGCTAAGCTTTGTTTGTTTAAAATGTCATTCTGTGGTAGATGTCTGTTTCGCTTCATCGAGATTCGAAAATCGTTTCATGTAAGCTCATTTTGTTTTTGAATGTTTTTAAGACTTTGGCTCTTCCATGATAACGCTCATAACCGCTTTTATTAATAATTTACGTAATATTAAACCAATCCAAACCCTTAAACCCTAATATTTTTGAAAGCACTTTAATCACGTACATAAATAATATATTTTATTAAAATAGAAATATTGTTAAAATTGAAAAGAGCGCTTTCAAGTGGCCCGTTATGCTGACATCACCATTCAAGAAGATCTACATGTCGGATATAAAAGAAAACTTAAAATTACAAACTTTTAGAAGCTTTTATTTAGCTTCACATGTCTCGTTGTCTGTAATATAAATAAATATATCTCACGGGTTGAATTTGACCCAATTCCCGGTGTTAGTTTGAACTGAAATTTTGCGTGCATATTAAATCAGGTGAGTACATTAAATTGATTAGAGTGATGTTGCAGCCAGCATTGTCTCTTAATGAGGACACTCTTCAATTGATAGAAGTATGAACATGAAAATTTGGATACAAGTTGAATTTAAATAGTTAACTATGATTTTTACCATGAACTGATTGTGTCCTCACGAAGGAACTTCCCAATGGTTAATCGAGTGGGCTTTAAATTTTACAAATACAATTTGGAGTACAACTGATAATTAATATGAGTAATGGTTCCATCGAGCTGATCTGATGATGAAGATGGAAGGAGATAACAGAAACCTTCAATGGCTACTAGTAAACTCACCGAGTATGGGTTAATTAGATTTCTCTTCAAGGTCACTTTTTATAGCACATGGTGACGAAGGTCTGATGATGAAGCTAGAAGGTACATATGGAAACCATCAATGGCTACTAGTAAATCTATCTCATTCGATTTGTTTTCACGAGTATTTTTCATAGCACACGACGACAAGGCTCTGATGATGGGGTTGGAAAGTGGTTTGGAGAATCTTTCAGTGGCTTTTTATAAACTAATGCACTGCGGTGCCCTCTAGGCCGGGATGGCTAAGGTAAAATCCTGATTTCAACGCTGATGAATATATATTTTTTTAAATTTTGGGTTCATTTTTTTTTATAACTTTTTAAGAAGTTTTATATATATTTGTACGAAATTAATAAAACGTTTCGATCTGTACCTATCCTATCATAAAGTAACTAAACTATTTTGTTTATTTTATATTTTTGTTATTATTAAACATATTTGCATTTTATTATTATGAAATTATGAAACATATTTAATTTAATTTTATAAATAATAATAATAACACATACAATCACAACAACATCTTGGCCCCAAACTAAGCATTAGCTTGTATTTTGGGTACCAAGCGAAGACACCACATATATATAACAACCAAGACCCGGTGCCAGTATTAATATTCATTAGGCTAAGCGGTCGTCTAAATACAGAAGATATGTGAATTATGTCAACAAATTTTTAAAAGTGCTAAAGTCGATTAATCGAGAATCAAAGTTTTGTTTGAGATATTAATTTGTTCAAGTTAGACTTTGCGACCATGCCAAGACGAAAGTCGCAGATTTTCACACGCGATAAATCTAGAAAAAACGAAAAAAAAAATTATAAATACAGATAAAACTCGTTGCTATCGTTTAAAGAAAATATCTCAAGAATCTGATTATTCTGATAGAAGCCAGGCGGGTTCAGGTATGCAGAGCGAAAATGAGAAGGTCCTGTTTTCTACGTACGCTAGTGACGCAATGAAACGTTTGTAAAGGTAATGCACGTGAATATGTATATAGATACCAAAAGAGTTGAATTCAACCAACGCGGATGTGTCTGCATCTACCCTTTTCGAAAATGAAAAAAAGGATAAAATTCTCTCAGTATTATTCTTAAAGCGTAAAAAGTTTAGTGACAGATAAATTTTCCTTCTTGCAAAAGCACAAGAATAATATAGTAAAAAAAAGTACTCATTCGCCGATGAGTACTTTTTTTACTGTCTTCGTGTACTCTAGATCAGTTATATATTGTAGTTAACATTTACAGACAACGACGGTTTTGTTATTTCAGAAGGAACAACAGTCAGTAAAATGTCAAAACCCTCATATTCTTTCAGTGAGCGCGCAGGATCATTATAACAGCCGTTGATGATGTACATTTTTTTGTTTTAAAAGTTTCAGTTTTATTGTACGAGCATAGTAAGATCCAATGTACAATTCTAGTGAAACTTGATGCAAATAGTAACAAAAATAACATTGTTACAATATATTTGTATCAAGCATATCAGAGCAATAAAATCTTAACTGAATCCTGGGCTCTTTTTAATTTTATGATTTGTATTTATTTATTTTTTATTTTTTAAAATCACAACTTTCATATTAAAAATGTGTTAAGAAAATACGTACGAACATATACGTAATTACTTTAAAAAATACTTGGCATTTGTCATCAACTCTGGACCATCAGACTGATTGTTGAGTTTTTTAAAGATATTTTGAACCTTATGTCAGTTTATTGAAATAACCTTTGAATTTCAAGAATAGGCTTGCGGCCTGTGTTCTAACAATACATGAATTGTTTGACCATAAGCAAAGGAAAATGGTAAGTGGTGGCCAATTACAAAATCCCTCCGATGGATCTAGTTAGAGATTCACAAACGAGCGCAGGAAAATAATTCTTAATACGACATTGATTAGTTTGTAGTCATGAAAAGCCACGTACATAATGACAATTTAAAGACTGTTAAAGGTCGATTTTATTATCATATTGTATGCTTCTTGCGGAACTATTAGCCCTTATGACAACAACAGGTAATGGCTACTCAGCACGCGACCGTTTTTCTTATCACTGCGCGTAATATAAGTCGTTAAGCAAATCTTCAGCCATACTTCAAACTATTTTAATAGTTGTATTTTACAGAATAATTGATTCTATTGTCAACTTTCAGGTACGAATTGAAACTACTGAAATTTGCTTACGGACGTTTTACAATTTCGGAAGCAGCAACAGTTTCGCGTCAACAGAGAGCAGTGCGGTATATAGCGGCTCGTTCTATTACTTGTTTCAAATTTTAAAGCTTTTATGTATTTTCATAGAAATTTCCATTAATACGATAAATATAATATATAATAACTAACAAATAAAATGTTATAGTATTTTAAAATTTATTAATGATCAGTGAATAAAATATTTTTTATTGGAAATTACAGAAAATATTACTTATAATTAAGTAATGATCGCTTTTAAATTTTTATTTCTGAGAAACCAAGCAGTGAAAATGTCGGAAATATATAACTTAGTACTACGGAGTTAGAACCTGCAGAATAGATTATAATAAAACTAGACCACGAGTTGAGACAGGCAGGCAGGTTTTGTTTTTTGTTATTTTATATACATATATCACTATGATCATATTTGCACACCAGCAATTCATATGAAATGCTCTTAAATAAAAATTATGTCTTATTTTAAATTATTGTCACCCGAAAGTCGCTTTCGGGTGACAATTATTTAGATAAGACATAATTTTTGGCGATGAGCGATTTTTCGCGATATTTTGTAATCTACCCTATTGACTAGTTGTTGAAGGACAGATAGACTAATTTAATGATTAATTTCATACTTAAGTAACGAGCGCCATGGCGTAGACCACACTAATTTATTAGCCACAGAAATCGATGATGTCGTGCATATTTTTCCCTCGTCGTGTATATTAATGTACACGGCTTGAATGTGTTTGATACTAGGTTATAATTTAAAAAAAGTTGATTATAGTGAAAAGTAAAACAAATACAATATAATATTGTTTTCTATACATAATAGTAGTGTTTTAGAAATGTTGAAAGTTACTTTGTTTTATATTTAATTTATTTTGTTCGAAAAACATATAGTGGCACATAACTAAAATAATAGAAAATAATTATATTTAAACACCATATAAATGTTTCCACATTTCATGTGTTTTCCAGACAAAGAAAACACAATGCAAGGCGATGTAATTGTTACATCGCTTTATAATCAGAAGACAAATTTTTATTCTTTCATATTGATATATAAAGAAAGAAAACACAGTAATGTGAAACGTATCGAACGTATATTATAGGCTGCAGAATGATTATCTCATCACCTAAATCTTATAATATTATAATATATCGTTTTTACATGTGTTTTTACTTTTAGTATCACTAACAACTAAAATATTGAAACATGGCGTTACAAAGTTATCGTATTATCGTGGAAATGCGAGGCTACTGAAGATTTTGTCGGCCAGCGGCCGTCGACGGGATACCCCTTCCCGCTACACTTGCGGTCGTTCTTTACTCGTGCATAATAATTATGTTTGACTTAGTATCGATAATTTTTTGTGAAACAATATTTCTACTTTTTTTACATATTAGAGTCTACAAATAATAAATATTTATTGTCTAGAAAGTCTTTGATAAGTTATGAAAAATCTCCCCGTAAATAGACTTGTTCTAAACCCACTTCAAAAATTCAATGGTAATTAATGGTCCGGTTTTGGGAGTTTATTGACAATTTTTTTATTCATTTTATATTGAATTAATTCTAATTAACATCAAGGCACTGTATAACAATACCGCCAATGACACGACTATTTATTATTCTGTTTGTAAATAATATTTCGTATTAAAAGTATCAAATTTTGTCAGAAGTACTACAGTCAGTTATAACGGACTTGAAATTTTCTTATGGACTGGCTATTATTACACACAGTCGCGAAGCCACATGCATAGTTACACATATAAAGTTTATTACTCTGGTAATATAAATTAATGGAGTGGCCAGTAACGCACACCTTTTTCTAATAAAAGTAATTTCTTGGGCGTGAAATAATGAAAGAAGCATTGAACCAAGATTGACTACTTAAAGTTATCAGCTAACTAAAATCCATACAGATATTGGTAATAAAAAATTGGTATGCATACACACTCAGGTCAGGATAGGTGTTTCAGATCAGAAACGGTTTAATAAAAAACGTTTAATCGACTGTTAATCGAACAATAATAATTTACTGTCAAAGTAAGATTTATAAATAAAATTCTTTATGTTCATCTCCCTTCGCGAACTCTATATTATTAATTCACAATTAAATGTGCAAATCAAAAGTGAATTTAAAAAATATCTGAGTTTTAAATACTTTAGTAAAATCAGTAAACATTAAAAAAAAACAAGCTCTCTATATAATAGAATATTGTGTGAGCCATGTAGAATGCACCATGAAATCTTTTTTGATCCATATCAACTTAAGCTAATGATAAAACATACTGTAATATATTAAGGGACACTATAAGCTAAAATTGATATATGTTGTAACACATATATATCAATTTTAGCTATTGGCAGTAATCTGTTTGACTGATGCTGATTCAGAGCGAGCAGGGCAGGGCATCACGGGCATTCACTACCTACCTACCTATGCTATGCTGACGTCGCTGTCTTATCACTTCGTCTTGCACGGCCGAAGCCTTAAAGTCTTGTTACAATTACTTCCGTCTAAAAATCCATTATACTATAACATCTGACAAAGTACTTTCGAATTGTGAAATGACCGACGCGCTATCTTTTATTCCTTACACAAAACAATAAAGCGCATTCCTCGCTTTCTTGTCCTAAGTTGTGTTTGTAGCCAATTACTTGGATACAGAACCAAAACAATCTTGGTTGAAAATCGATTTTCCGTATTAGTCACAACTTTTAAGGCAAGTAATTATGATCGTAAGTTCAAGAACTAAATGCATTATCAAATTGAACTTGTCGGACTCTCGCAAAAGGAAATAAATCTTGGCTGATATAGGATAGTTTGAGAATTTTTAATTCTTATGGCAATAAACAGAAGTAATTTGTGTGAAATAAACTACTTTGATAGAAAATATATATTTTTAGATTTAAGAACTTGACTTTGAAACATATTTATTTCTTGAAAGAAAATTTCATTCGTATCTGTGTATCTAGATACGTACGCACTTGCATACATATATATAATAGAAAAAGGTAACGTTTGTTTTGGGGCGTAAGGGTAAAAAGCGCATGACGCACATCTCATAAACTGTTCCTGGAAAAGAAAACTTGAGCAGCTAGATCCAGGAATCTTTCCAATTGAAATATGTAACTGTGACTAAGAGGGCATTTTACATTTCCAGAGTGTTAATAGGTTTACAATATGAGGATATCAACGTCTTTTTGGCGTAGGTACTACCCCCTAAAGCAAGCATGAAACATGTTCGTTGAGGTCAAACAAGTGTCCAATTTAACTCTCAGTCAGAACATTCCAAGACAGCTGATTCTCTATCTTCGCGGAGATTTGTATTTGTGGGTACAAAATATATTTGATGCTGCCTTCAGAGGATGCGGCGTATTAGCTGACGTAACTACGGTGGTCTACAAAATAATTATTTTAACGTAAAATAATAAAAAACAAATTAGAATCGAATTTTTGTGACTTTATTATACTTATGAAAAAAAAAATTAAACCTACAACCTGGTCTATTAAATATTACGCACGAGAAAACTGCGGCCACAGGTGTTGCGGGGAGGGGTACCCACCGACGCAATTGTAAGTCGCCCGCGCATCATACGGCAATTTAATAGCTTTGCGACACCATATGTCAGTATTTTAGTAACCGACGGGTGCAACTAAAAGAAAAAATACGGATTCCATTACGTATATTTTCATTGATTTATGATATTAAAATTTCGCAGGTGAAAGGAAAATCATCTGGTATAATGTCTGCGTATGAAGTGTGCTCCGACGACTTTTATGTGTGTTGTAATTGGTTTTGTATAAATAATTAAAATTAGCATTGAATATAGGTAAATAACTAGGTAGTGTTATGGTCATATACCGCTTAAGTTCATTCGAATTGTATTTGAATTGATCAGCGAACAATTATCAGTCATTTGTGTCACGTGCGGATCGTATGACGTCAATACACCCGCATTCGATAGAGCGAATTAATTCTCCTAAAGTGACACTGTTAAAAATATTATATAAATTATGCCTTAATAAATAGATGAAGTTTTAACGTATTCTCTTCACATTTTCCTTGAATATACTCCATTTATTAATTTATATGTGTGAAAATAAAATTTACTACTTGACAACTATATGACGCACAGCCCAACCGCTGATTTTAGGAATTTGATTTGCACCGAGGTTTTTAATAACAGGCATCTACAGTACTATTCGAGTTGAGTAGGTTTTTAAAAAATTATATCGGGATGGATTGAGGGTAGAAAATTTGCGAGTACCTACCACAGTGCATTAAAGTAGGTTAGAGTGGACATGTAGGCGGATACGTGTCCCCTTCATGTATGCAATATAACAATAATAACACATACAATCACAACAACGGCTAAGTCCCAAACTAAGCATTAGCTTGTATTTTGGGTACCAAGCGAAGACAACACATACATATAACAACCAAGACCCGGTGCCAGTATTAATCTTCATCATAAATACTGACCCGACCTGGGATTTCAACCCGGGACCTCCAGCTTCGTAGGCAGGGTTGCTGCCTACTAGGCTAAGAGGTCGTCAATTGTTGCATACTTAAGGCAAAGCTCATAGCCTAAACTCTAAAATGCGACATCACATCATTCCAAAGATGTAAGTAGAATGGATGAACGACTTCACCGCTTGGTAAAATGATATAAATCTGTGACAAAACTATTTACGTATGCGTAATATCTTTGCTTATGTTTGTTGTGTGAGTAATTTTTTTTGGGACACGTGTCTCTGAACAAATACCGTCACATGGCACCTCTAACCTCCACAATTCTCTGTAGCGAGTAAGTAATAACGACAGAAATAGTACACTATGATGAAAGTACGGTATGCTGGATATTAAAGGCGAGGTGTTTATAGCCACGAGGCGAAGCCGAGTGCTTATAATAAACCGATGACCATAATAGCCAGCTTACTGAGTACGAGCATCATACGAAGTTTTCAATACATTAGCGATTAAAATTAGGTATTTCAAATGCAATAATGGCGGGAGCAGGACTGTTTCTCGTGGTTTACGCATGCGTTACGAACAAAACGCTCGTATGCAATTGGTGTAAAGAAAAAGGCCTAGTCCGTAAAATACAACATTACGATCCAACTTTCGATGTCATAAGTACCGTTTTAATAGCAAAAGTATTGAAAATAATTTTACGATTAGTTCGTTTACAGTTTTAGTGTAAACTCAAATGCGATCGGTTTGTGAGAAATCGTTTAATTTGTAATCGATGTTTGTATGTAACACGGTGTTTATTAATTAATGATTCTAACACATTCTTATCACAAAAATTTCGGGAAAAAAATATTATATCGGACGATTCTAGGGATAGCGCGATCTATGCAATTAGTTCAGATTGTCCATTAAAATCGGTAGAGATTCGTACATGTCGCAGGCATTGTACAAATGGTAATCAGCACCAATCAAAAATCTATTGGTGAGTTTAATGACTAGCCATCCTTGGGCAACGGGCAATAATTGGTGGCTCTCAATAATAATTGATCGGTCCGGATAATAATTGGTATAATTAAAACGATCGACTACCACGCTATGGACTGATTGAAACGTTTAATGGCAATTGATGTCTAATGTATGTCACCTTGGGAACGGAGATCTAAAATCAGGATACGGATTTCAGTTGTTAAGAGATTATTTTAATTTGTTTCTTGTTAGTGTTTACGTGGGTCATGCCAAAAGATATTAGATACACTTTACACATTTGCTTGACACTGGCAAGTTATACATTTTCATAAAGACTGGTGAATATTTTGAAGTTAAAAGATAGATAGACCCGTAATAAAGAAAATATATTATAGCTAGCAACCCGCCCCGGCTTCGCACGGGTAGCAGAGCATATAAGTAGCTCTGCCATATGTCCGGATTTTGCCCGGACTGTCCGGGTTTTGAATCTCGGTCCGGGTTTAAGTCCGGAGTCGAAAAATGTCCAACTTGTTTCCGACTGCTTTGTTCCTTCTAAAAAGCTACAGGATTAATTTACATACATAAGAAAAGATCGTACCTCTAAGGGTAGAATATTTTGTGAATTTTGCAATTCGTCGAACCAAAAACAATGGACTCAAATGTGTTTTGGAAAAAAAAGACTTCAAATCTTTGACATATCTAATAAAACTGGATCAAAAATGGTCGAACGCGCATTTTCCTTTATGAAAAGCACACGAACACCAGAACAAAAACTGGGAGTGCGTATTGTAAAATAACTACTAATGCACTTTTTACGATAATAAAAATCAACAAACCATTCCTTGCGAAGGCTCTATCAGAGTAGTATAGGAGTAGTACCAAAAAAGCCCAAATTAGCAATTATTTTATTTATAATAATACGTTTAAAAAATAAATAGGTATAATTATAACATAAAACATATTCTTCATATTGTAAAAAATATCTTCTGATTTTCACTTAGTTATCAAAGTCCGTCCGGGTTTGGGTTTTAAAAAAATATGGCAGGCCTACATAACGTATAAGCCGTTGCATTTTTTCCTGTTGTAGTGTCCTATCAGCTTGTTGCGTCGAACATGTGGATTGGATTTAATTAGATTTAAATGTAACGGAAATTCATCCTTCTTGGAGTATTTTAAATATATTGTATTTCCAATTCTATATCTGAAAAAGAAAAAAATAAATACATAAAAACGAACTACAATATTTCTATATATACAACATTGATATGTTCTGCCTAATTTTACATTACGCGAGTCGCGTCGGTGTAGGGCCCCGGCCGAGCCGCTCCGGCCCGGATGCTTGTCGCGCCATAGTTTTTATTTCCCGATAACTCCGAAGATATTATTTTAAATTGTATGATGTACAGGGCAATTTTAATGTGCATGAAATTCTAAAGGTATTTATTATATATCTGAAGTAATTTATACGGATACAGTATTAATCCTTATGAAATTAAATAGGTAGGTACGTTATTAATAATAGGTATAGTAAGCTATCCATAAAAGATAGACATGTGCCATCACGGACTTTTTGTAGTCTTATAAAAAAGAAACAATTCGTCCATACATTATTTTGTTATATCTCAAAGGGATTAGTTAGGCAGCGTTTTAGATGAAAGCTCTGAGTCGGCTAAATTTTTTAGCTGTCTTCAACAATAATCGTCATATTTCAACTAATTTGCACAAAACATTATTAAATTATACACATAAACCTTCCTCTTGAATCACTCCATCCATTGGTGTCAACCATATGCCAATCCGTCTGGTAGTTTTTGAGTTTATCGCGTTCAGACAGACAGACAGACAGACGCGCGGGGGACTTTATTTTATGCTATTTGGTGATTATTGAGTATCTAATTTCTTTTGGTGTGACATTTATGCGTACGTAGTTGTAATGTGGTGTTGTCAAAGAGTATTTTAATAAATGCTTAAAAATAACTTAATATTATCATTTTATTGATTTAAACAGTAAAAGGCTGTTTTACGTGTTTTATTGTGCACTTAAATGAAATGCGCAAAATGTAGAGAATGTCGGTGTTTGTGTTGTCGGTGTATATTTCTTTATATAACTTTATTATAGATGACTTGACTTTATACTACCAGATGTATGATTCTATTTAAAATGAAAGGTAATCTACGATTAAGGTGGGACGCTGCCTGTCTAGTGCGGCTATTCAATAATAGATGGAGTTTTCAAAAAAAGATATGATTTATATTTTTTCATGAACACATTTCTTTTACCTTTTAGTTAATAAAACATAACATGCGACTACAAAAAATATTTTGCTTTAATGTTTTTAACTAACATCGTTGATTGCTTCAACAGTTTCGAAGTATTGGTACAAAAACCTCAAATTTGCGGAAAATGGGGTTTGTTCGATTTGTTTATATAATGGTTTTTTTAATTTTATAGTTTCAAAGCGTTAGACAAAAATCCTATTTATTTTCAAATTATAGGTTTTTGTACAAACGCTTCGAATTGGTGGAAACAATCAAAGAATTCAAGTAAGAACATTAAAGAAAAAAATTTTTTATAATCGCATGTTATGTTTCACCAACTGAAACGTAGAAATGTGATCATGTAAAAATTTAAATCATTTCTTTGTATGGTGGCTCCATCTATTATTAAATATATATACTGGACAGAAAGCGTCCCACCTTAAGCTTTTAACACTTTTCTATTTATCTAACATGACATAATAAGATATATTCCATCTAAGACGCCAACTCAAAGCGCGCTTGACCTACTCTACAATATTTTTTCATGGGCAAGGTTTTCTATCTTTTGCTTTACATCTCTGATCGAGAAATTTTTCCGTATTTTTGCAATGCAGATGAATATAGTTTATCCTTTTTTAAGCCTTGAACATAACGTAGAATTTATTAAGATCTACCATCCGAGACTTTTCATGTGGGTCTCATATTTTATAAGAATGCACCGTCAAAAAGGTCAATGACTTAAACAATTTTCCCGCCACCGCAAAGAGATTCAATTTACGCCCACAATTATTACTGCATGAACAGCGCAAGTACAAAATCAAGAAGAAATATCACTACTGCTTGTTATTAAAATGGCGTATATTTTAACTGTAATGATGTCTGTCCGTCGCTTCATAATAGACCTTACCGCCCACATGGAGACCTAACATTCAGTCTAACTGGTGTATTTAACTAACATGCTCATAACAGTTAATGCCATTTACAAGTGAAAAACATATATTAAGCCTTACTTTTTATAGAATTCGCAATGATTTAATATATCGTTTGTCAAAAAACATAATATTTACTCAAGCGTGTTATAACGTATGTATTACTTTAATAAAGCTGATTTTATTATTACCTTGAAAAAAAAATTATGGAATCAATTCTCCTCTGAAGTTTATACAAATGCACAATATTTTGACGCAGTTGAAATTAAGACTCCAGTGAATACTATAAAATATATATTTCTTTTAAAAAACGTTATAGATAAAATATATTTCGGAACACACTGTAATACATTGTACATCAATGGAATTTACTTGATCTTGACTTAACTACTTTTTAAAAGTGTTTTGCGAATCCTACTTTGATAAAAATTTCAAAATCGAAGTTAAAGATGTTTTTTGGTCACTTAATTTTCGGTATTCGCTTTTTACGGGGCTCTCCAGTAATTTTTATAGAAATAATCCATGGTGTGGGCCAATACTGGGCGTCCCCCTTTTAGGCCATGCATTTCTTGTGATTTTATCATTTCATAATCTACTGCCTACTATTGTGAAATGGTCGTTGTACTTCATTAACATATTGTTGCTGTTGATGTTTATAATTATGTAGATAATGTATAATATTAAGTTAAGTGCTCCAAGTGTGCCAAAAACAAATAAAGTATTGAGTATTGAGTATAAGTTTCGTCAATTGTTTTATTAATTAGCAATCTGAAAATATTTCTTTTGGGTGACTATAATTTGTGACTGAGTAGAGTGAAAGCGTTTCCGTATCATATATTCAGTGTAAGCAATAAACCAAAAGGAGGTGCAAGCAACTCATAAACAGAAAAAAATTACGATCTTCAGTCCGTACTTAAACTTTGTGTCAGTGTTTCCTCTTGGACGCCAACAATGGAGTGCGTTGACTTTTTCTTAATTTTTTTCTTCGTTTTTTATTGCCGCTAAGGCGGGCGCAGGTTTTTTTATTCACGTTACGTTTATGACAATTTTATTAAGGCTTCTCCCGAGGCAGGTACGGGGCCTACGCGACGGTTGCTCATTCATTAAAAAGATATGTGACGCCGTGTCGCACCGTTCGTAGTTTTGATATTATAGTTTTCCTCGTTTCGGTTCACATTTTCGAATGTATGTAATAATAATGGAATCAAGGGATCGCAATAATCTTTAAATTTCTGTCGAATATAGAAGATTTAAAATTATTATGCTCAAGAAAACCCAAAAACGTAATTTAATAATAAGTGATTAGGTAATTCTGTATATGTAGGTACCATTAGCCAAATCTATAGGTAGGTACATAAGTTATAGAGCAGAACAAATAATATATATGTGAAATAAATCTGCAAATGCGATAAAATTACATCCTATCTAGTATTGTATAAATTTGTATATCTGTATTTGTTTGTTCTATATTCACCTTGTAACGGAACTACGAAAAGACGCAATTTTTGTAAGGAATTAATAATAGTATAATAAATAAAATATATAATAAATCATCATCATCATCAGCCCGTGTCTCTCCACTGCAGGATATAGGCCTCTCCCAAGGCTCGCCACCACACACGGTCCTCCGCCTTTCGCATCCAACTACCCCCGGTATGGTGCTTCAGATCATCTGTCCACCTGGCCGGGGGGCGTCCAACGCTTCGCTTTCCGGTACGTGGCCTCCATTCGAGAACTCGTCTAGCCCATCGGTTATCAGTTCTACGGCAAATGTGACCGGCCCATTGCCACTTCAGCTTGCTGATCGCTTCGGCTATGTCGACAACTTTAGTTCTTTGACGGATTTCAGTGTTTCTGATTTTATAAATTTGTGGATCAGTCCTGCCGTGAGAGTTCATGTTTCGGCACCGTACGTCATTGTAGGTAGGACGCATTGGTTGAAGACCTTGGTCTTCAGACATTGTGGTAGTGGCGACGAGAACAGATAACGAAGCTTCCCGAAAGCAGCCCAGCCCAGCTGAATTCTTCGGTTGGCCTCTTTGTTGAAGTTGTGTTTGCTTAACTGGACAGTCTATCCTAAATAGACATAGTCTTGCACAACTTCTAGCGTCACACCCTCTACGGTTACCGGTCTCGGGAGAATATGTTCGTTGAACATTACTTTCGTCTTGTCCAAGTTCATCCCGAGCCCCACCCGCCGAGAGGCGACATTGAGGCCGTTAACCATTCCGCTGAGCTCCTCCAGCGACTCTGCCATGATGACTATGTCGTCAGCAAAACGGAGGTGAAAGATGTATTCGCCGTTGACATTAATGCCACAATATTTCCAGTCCAGCGTCTTGAAAACATCTTCCAAAGCGTTGGTGAACAGTTATAATAAGCTATAGTGAAGCTATAATAATTTTCTTATAACATAACCTTTCTTAATAACGTAGGTTATTATTTATCCCGATTCAAACTACCCATGAAATACAAAACTCATCGACATTGGTAACGAATAATGAACAAAATTTCGAGTTACGAGTGAATTATGATAGTAAAAGAACTCAAGAAGTGGAGTAAACGAAATTGTAGATTAGAATTTACGAGAAAACATAGGCGTAGGAAAGTTATGTGTGTTCCACAAGGGGAAAATCATGCTGGTAAAAACAATATATAGTGTGAGCAAAAACTGCTCACGATACGGTTAACGATCTTAACATGGATGTAATTATAAATTACATGTAAATTGTCTTTTATTGCCACTCAACATGGTACAGTTGCCAGTCAAAACAGTAGCAGCAAAGAATAACACTGTTACGGCATAAGCCATGCATCCTAGGTTAGGTACCTACGGATTGTGGGACCATACGTATATATATACTATGGAATTAGGCTACATAAATTTGGTGATTTAATACGAATGTAATATTACTATAAGAATCTATAATATTATTTATCTTTGGTCTTGGTTAACAATTTTCATTTTTGTCTTTTGTATTCCATGCATTAAACGATCACACCATTTTGTAACATAATATTATTACTTCAAACTGATTATATTTGTAATTTCAAGTATATTAACTGGTACCTATTAGTTACATTTAAGAAAAACTCCTTCATACACGGAATATGTCCAAACGAACAAAATGTGTTTGCTATGTATACCCATACATTTCTGATTTCCGTTTGTCCGTAAAAAGATCGGTCTCAATTTGCCGCATTTTGTTTTAATTGATTTAAAGGACATATTCTAATTCTTATCTAATCTTTTAAAAATCTATCACTAATAAAATCTAATTTTAATAAATACATATTCTATTAATTTTTTGCTCATAATTTTTCCCTTTAGTAGGTCTATATTGGAAGCCATATTTGTAACACGATTCGTCTCGACTTTCGCCTACGTACGCGCGACATTCATAACTCTCAGACTATCTCTGGGTGATCTCCATCGTGTACGGCACTCCTACACTACACCTGATTAAATATGAAGCTGTATAAAAAATATATGAAAATATTAAAATTTACTTCAACGGAAAGATATCTTGTATAACTCTTTTTAATATTTATTAACTTAATTACAATTCACTTATATTAACACTCACTGCCCACACACTAGGATTCTCCGTACTAACGAGTAAGTATATTCGTAAACCGTCGGTCGTGACCATTTGTCTAATGTATCGTGTTGGACCTAATAGCATTTTTTGGCAGGTTTGCCTATATAAAAAATGGCATCAGCAGTGAAGTACCAATTCAGTCTTTTCGAGACTTAAGACAGCGACCTAGGCGTTTCTTGGACTAGCATTCTCAAGAAACTTCTAGATTTATTACGTATTCAAACTTCAGCCAAATATGTAGCCATTGCGATGGTTTGTAAATAAAAATAACGAATAAGAACCATATTTATTTAGTCTACATATTGCAAACGAGAAAATATTTCACTTTGATACGAGTTGATTTTTTTTCTGTTCTTTTCTTTTCGATTCTCACTTCAGAAAAGTATAAAGTAGTCGTATAAAGTATAAGATACATAAAAATGCCGATTGGCGATAATGCAACTCCAATTTAAAACAAAGAGAAAGAAAGTAGGAACACAACAGGAGTGGTGACAAGGGAAGCTGTCAAACCTAACTGGAGTGAAAGAAATAAAATTTTAGGGTCCTCTCAGACCTATGTAATTTAATTGATACGCTAATTTACAAAAAATATAATGTCGTGTGACAAATAACTACTAATTTCAATTTAGTATCGAAATGTACGATTTTCATTTTATTTAAGGCACTAATAAAATATAAAAAAATCGAAAGAAGCGAGTTTTGATTTGATTTCGAATACAACAATATTTTTTTTTTCGGTCTAACGATAAAAATATCTTTTTCTTGTAGAGGCAGGAAATTGTAGTTTTGGAATAGTGGTGCGATAGTGGCAGCGTAGCGACATCTAGTGCTGAGTAGCGTGATTTATCTTTTACTCGCGGTGTCTAAATTAAATCAGCTCAGCCCAATAAAGTATAAAATATATCGTACTACATTTAGTTCAAGTACTATTTTTTAAATTTAATTTATGCGTCGCAATAAAGTTTGGTAAATATAATTTTTGTACTATTGTTGTATTACATACCATTACTTATCTTTTTCAGGTGTACTTTAGCATTTAGATTGATTTTTAAATTTTTTAGTCTTCTTCGTTATCTTTTCCCTTCTACAATCAACGACTGCACCGAAAACTCTAAATTCAGGGCATGTGAAATATTCTGCATAGTTCCGGGATCTCATTAGAAAAGTTGGGGCGACCGTTATACGGTTTCCGAAATTTTAACTCCCCCACGCGTTTGTCGAGACGGGAACAAAGGATTCCTTGCGCTATCACTATCCTTAATAGCGGTTTTACAGACTTGCTTTTAAGTTTTAAGGGAGCCTTTGATTACGAACCCGAACCCCGAAACCGGGAAGTTAACTTTTACCTCTACATATGTCTGACTAGGTGTAACTTTCAAAGATATTAATCTTTAAAGAAATAGTAAAATTTAAAAAAATAAAAAAACTGGAATGGGAAAAATGTAATCAACTGAAAAGAGAAAAACGAACTGTATTTGAATGTCATTTGAGATATTGCAGACGGGGACAGACCAATCACCAAAATATGGTCGCTAGTGGTCTTTAAATGAAAATATATTTTAATTTTAGCAACAAATATTTGTTCTAATTCTTGATTGTTTTTTTTAATGAGGGCCGTATCTGCATACAGACACCGCGCACCGTAGATAGTGCCGTGTTGGGAAGATGCATCCCGACCGGCTAAATGACGGACGCATTGAGGATGCTTCGGTGCGTGTCTGCTTTTGACGGGCGGTATCTTATGGGTGCCGCCTCGTACGGCCTATGAAATATGTTAGGGTTTTGATTGTACTCGCTTGCAATACTTTATAAACCTTCAAGTCATATTTACATATCACGTGTTACTATTACCATATCAGCCCATAATGCCCCAATGTAGGGCATGTAATGTTTTTTTTTTATTTTATTTTATTTTATTTATTTAATAAATTCACAAAATAGACTACAATCAATACATGTTAAACCTCCTCTCGGGATGAGGGTGCTTGGAGCTTCCATCACGCTGCTTCAGTGCGGGTTTTAAGCATTTCGGATTGTTATTTTATTTAAAATTAACTGTTTTTTTCTTTTTTAAACTATAAAACTGATTCTAACCTGATTCTTTCAATGATATGTTAGCTGATTAATATTCACAACGGACGGACCCAAAGTGGTGTTGTTTCGAACTTTGTGTCAAAATGGTACTATAAAAGTTTCTACTATTATTTTTATTTGGAAATTTACTTACTTTTTTTATATTTTTTTTATTTTTTATATTTACTTACTTTACTACCCCAGAGTTACTTACCTTTTGAGGACGTGAGGACTGGCTTTTCCCTGAGGAGGTAGACTCTTTCGATGACGTCTTGAAGCATCTCCTGGAGGAGATTTTGAACGTCCGTCTCGAGTCGAACCAGTGGCTTCAGGCCACCTTACCAATCCGGCATGGAGGGCTGGGGGTTCGGTGCGTGCGGAGTGTTGGCTTGCCGGCCTTCTTGGCGTCGGTGCAGGCGGTTGCCGACCTTGTCACTGATATCCTATCTTGTAAAGGTGGCAGGGCGGACATACCCTACGCAACCGATGCTTTAGCCTCTTGGGTGGCTCTCAATCCGGGCGCGCCGTTGTCGGCGATTCTACATAGCCAGCGCGCATGGGACGAAACGGGAGCTGAAAGGGTTTTTAACAGTCTCTTGGACCAGGCGGCAGGGGTGGACTTAGCGAGGCTGCGAGCGGTGTCACGAGCTGAGTCCGGGGCCTGGCTCAACGCTCTTCCCTCCCCGCACATTGGTACCCTACTGGACGGCGAGTCTTTGCGTGTGGCAGTGGGGCTCCGCCTGGGCTGCGATGTTTGTGAACGACACCTATGCACCTGCGGTTCCATGGTGGAAGCCAACGGACACCACGCGTTGAGTTGTCGTCGCTGCTCGGGGAGATTACCGCGACACCACGCTCTTAACGACATAGTCCGCAGGGCTTTAATTTCGGGCAATGTTCCGTGCGTGTTGGAGCCTCCTGGTCTTAGCCGATCCGATGGCAAAAGACCCGATGGTATGACTTTGGTGCCGTGGGAGAAGGGTAGGTGTCTACTTTGGGACGCCACGTGTGTCAGCACATTTGCCGCCTCTCACCTTGGTCGTACCGTGGGAACGGCCGGAGCCGCTGCGGAGTCTGCAGCCGCCAGAAAACGAGTCAAATACTCTACTCTGGAGAGTAAATACTTGTTCGTCCCTCTTGCGGTGGAAGATGCTGGTTGTTGGGGGATTGAAGCCAAACGTTTCGTTGCGAGCATCGGCCGTCGTCTAAAAGAAAGGGGACTCGACCCCCGTTCCGGTACCTTCTTGGTGCAAAGAATTGCCATTGCAATTCAGCGCGGCAATGCGATGAGCGTCATGGGCACATTTGCGTCGGGGGCGACGAGGGGTGGATTATTGGATTAGTTTTATTTTTTATTATGATTTTAATAGAGTATTTAGCTGTTACAAGGATACAGTAATCTGTGTAATGTTTTGAACATTAAAGTTAACTACATTTAATTTTTTGGAAAAAAATTCTCTCTCTCTCTTTTTCCATTCCCAGACTCCAAATTTAAATAATATGTCACTATCAAAACTAGAGGAATCTAAGTACACCTCATATGTTAAAATCCACCAAATCATTTTGGGCAATGGAGGGTGTCAAAGATATACATAAATGCTTGTACGCTCGAAAAACATTACCCTCCACAGTCAAATCAAAAATACTTTGATTTTCATCAGCTTAAAGACGTTTTTTTTTTCAAATATGTTACAGTCATACTAAATGCCACGTAAGCGATGAGGTCTAGCTGTCATTTAAGCATAGCTTATGAGATATAACTTATTGGCGACATGATGCCCGCGTCACCATAATGACATTGATTCTTTTCTCGTAACTCAACGTAGCTTCACTATCACAAGATACTGTTCAAATGTTTTCTTATATTTAAAATTCTTAGAAATGTTTGGGTTCAAAAAGTACAATAAATTTTCACAATGATAACACCTGACTACCGTGGTACGTGTTACACTAGAAAAAAGTGCTTCTCTAAAACCATTTCCTGAGAAATTTCATCAACTATTAGTCACGTTGCAGCCATTTGAGTGACTCCACGGTTGGGTATAGCAGTTTTAATTGCAGGTAGAACGGGAAACGCGGGAATGAGAATGGCATCGTTAGTCCGGACCGCACGTCTCACGTGAGATGACACTGTGGAGATTACGTCACTACTTAGAACGGAGCTTCACATTAAGCGCCGACGATGTAAAGCTCGTTACATACTATGTTTTGGTGCGTAAAATAAATAAGTAGATTGTTTAATAATAATAATAAGTAGTTAGTAAATTTTCTATACTGAAATTAATCAATTTGAAATCTCAATTGAATCTACTATTATATTTATATAATTTATTTACCTCATACACTAGAGTAACGTTGTGGTGTCGGGTAGAAATAGGTGTACTCATCATCATCAGCCCATTTTTTTACCCTACTGCAGGGGCTTAGGCCTCCCCCAGGGTGAGGAGGGGGGCTTGGAGCTTAAGTCTTCCACGCTGCTCCACTGCGGGTTGGGAACTGTAACGACCGCCATCTATTGACAGCGTCCGGGACCGACTGCTTAACGTGCCCTCCGAAGCACGGTGTCAGTGACATTGTGTACTTAAGTCAGAAAAACTCATTGGTACACGCCCGGATTCGAACCATGGCCCTATGGGGCCTTATAAATTTGAAAGAGGTTCGTTGCGCTCTGGGCTATCACGACACTTCTGGGCTATCACGACATAATCTATCACGGTGTAATATTTGTAATTTCCTAATGAAGTTATCTTCCTTACTCGCGTATAGTATGAAATTTTAGTATTCAACAAAACCTATACCAATCTGTGATCGTCGGCCGAAGCCATTTTTGTGATTTATCGGAGGACATCTTCCGTTTAGGAAGACTTAGAAGTCACGGTTTATGACAAATAGTGTCACCAGTAAAAAAATAAAATACTGTAAATTGACTATTTTCATAAATCTCGGACACTATACGAAACGAAACTGGAAATAAAAAACCGACAGTTTATTTGTTAAACGTAGTAAGATACGAAAGTTACCAGAATGTCTGAAAATATTGCAATCAGTCAAAAGTCATATCAGCCATTGTACCTTTATATTAATAAAAAAATTTATTTCGATTATTTCTCCCATTCAAAACATGTCTACAGAATAATAACGCCATTGTTATAATATACATAAATATATTTTAAATCATTTTTCAAAAAAATTGTTTATCTTTTTTCAAAATGATTGCAGGTTTTTAACGTTTATCACAATTAAAGTATCTACACTGAATTTCTTTAAATTGTGAATGAATCCATCCATCTATGTTCAAACTCAACCTAATTTTTTTATCACCCCAAAGAAGATAACTTTTAATGGACACTAACTCGTAATTTTTAACTTCATGCTATATTTAATTAAATTTGAAAGAAAGATGAGATTTTTTTAGTCTGATTTGCAAAAATTGAATATTCATCAAATGTCTACGTTTTGAGGTCTTAGGAAGCTATTCTGAACGTTTTAAGAATGATGACTGTATACCTCTTAAATTTTCCAAAAATATCGTATGTTTTATATTTTTAAATAGAAATTCTAAGTATCTATGCGTGACTGACAATTTTTTTAATAAATTTAAAGTTTCATCGTCTAAACGTAAATTAATAAAAAAAGTTCTTATTCTGTGACGTATAGGACATATTATGATTATAAAAAAATATGTATTTTAAAATCCACTTTTATATGAACTACTTAAATAAGTATACAGTAATTCTTTTTAATATAGCTGCATTAAAATATATGGTTAAAAAGATATAGCTAGGTACAATCAATACTAGTTTGAATTGTGAATATTATCTCATTATAAATATTACCAAAAATTAAATAAACTATTAATTTATTTGTGATATTTATTTATTTTCTGTAAAGTATACAATTTATGGCAGGAAACTAACTGCCCTCATAAAGTATATTCGATAAGTTTAACTAATGTTAAACTTACATGCTACACATTTAATGTTTGGATTTTGTTAAATTATAATTCCGAAATGGCCTGAATGGCTCATCCATATTTTTTTCAAATAAATGTTTACAGAAACTGTAGAACATTAGTCTTTTTCAGTAAAAAAATAATTAAATAACGTCAAATTTGGAGATGATTTTTCCCCAACTATTAGGTATCATAAGCACATAAAGTTCTCTATTATTTGAAAACAAAACAACGTTTTAGTTATAATAGACCAGTGTCGATACCGTCCAAAATGATAAAAAACGAAAAAAAATTAAAGTAGGATGAAACCTATTGGAAAAGGAACGGAATACCACTAAAATTAAAGGAAAAATAAATTACGGGCGATCTGAGGTTGGGAAGGGGTAGGGGGTGGGTTTTTAAGGGTAAAAATCGGTAAATCTCAATTTCCGGTAAAACTACAAGTCCTATCGAAAAAAGTTAAATAGCAAAGTTGTAGATAATAAAAAGATCTACAACTTTTGTATTTACACTTTTTCTCCATAATCTCAAAATTCATGTGAAAAATCCAAAAAACCACTTTTTTGATTTTTTATTTTTATCTTTTACAAAAAAAAAATTTTTTTTATGATATTTAGTGAAAAGTTACCTCATTATGTCCCGGACACACTGGAATTTTGAAGATTCAAAATATTAATTTTTTCACCCTATTTTGACTCGGATATCGAAAAAGCACCCTAATTTTCAATCGAAAATTCTCACGTCAAAATATCTGATTTTTCAAAAAAGTCGGTGAGCTTTTTGTTCGTTGAAATCTCTATTTTCAGATGGTGTGAAAAAAAATATACATTACTATGGTAAAATTTTTCAGAAAATGCAAAAAAACCAAAAATACTAAAATTCGAAATTTGTTTTTTTAATCTTTATGTACAATTTTGAGGTATTCATTAAAATTTTTACTTTAATTACTCGAAAAACGTTAGGTTCCATGTTAGATTAATAAACGAAAAATTGCAAGTTGAAATGTACTACTATAATTAACAACTAAATAAGTTAATAAGGTTAATATTTAATATGACATCTACAAAATTTTGAGAAATTTGTCGAATTTTCTTTAAATTATATGCGTAGATGCCTATTTATTGCTATTTTAAAATTATACCTATATACCTGAGTGACCTTCGGAAAATTGTAGCCCATCAAAAGGTATTTCATAGAGAAGTGGGTAAGGGGCTTGGAGGGTCTGGGCCTTACTACCTGTTATTTCGTAGCAGCTGTAAAAACCGTTAGCCAGTATTCAAGAAACAGTACAATGAATAACATCGTTCATATAAATACACGTGCAGGCTAAGTTACTTTACAAGAATTGTGATAATTTACTTTAAAAAAAAAGTTCTGGAATCTACATAGCAAGGTAAATACTACCTGAATTTTAATCAGAATCATCATTCATATTGGCAAATCTCCCACCCACAGAAGGTGCCGCAGAACATTGTTACAGGGCATATTATCAGCTTCAAACGTGGCTGGGTAATGAATTGACAGCAACAGATTGGGGCTGGAAGCAACATCAACATGGAATTATGCCCAAATTTACAGAAATGGAATTAATTCCGGAAAATTTGCTGAAAACTATTTGCTGCAGCTGTGAAACTGGATGTAATAGTTTTAAATGTGGCTGCCGAAAACATGGTTTAAAATGCACAAATTTATGCTCAAATTGTCATGGTTCTGAACAATGCGCCAATGTGGAGAAAATCTACGAGGAAGTTAATGATTCAGATGAAATTGGGGATGAAGAACCAATGCAGACCGAAAATAATGTTGGAGACGAAGACGGTGATGGTCTTGAAGATGTCGAAGATCTACTAGAATCAGAAAGGCCTGTCGAATCTAACGATCAAGAAATACCATCAAAAAGACAGAAACTGATGAATAAGTGATTCGAATGGAATACAATGTTTTGATAAATACAAAGATTAATGCTTTTAAAAATAATATAATGTATAATGTAATCATTAAAAAAAAAATATCTACTCAATAGTACGATTTGCGTGTATATTTCTATCTAATGAGATTTTCTAATACATAAATGTAATGAAAATTTAATAAATCAACTTTTATTACTGAAAAAAATAGCAGTAGTCACATTTTTTTAAAAAATCCCCTTTAAATCGTATTTTTAACATTTACAATAACTATGTTTTTTGCGATATTTATGTTTAATTGGTTTGTAATTTTTTTGTTTATTAATCTGACATGGAACCTAACGTTTTTCGAGTAATTAAAGTAAAAATTTTAATGAATACCTCAAAATTGTACATAAAGATTAAAAAAAAATTTCTAATTTTAGTATTTTTGGTTTTTTTGCATTTTCTGAAAAATTTTACCATAGTAATGTATATTTTTTTTCACACCATCTGAAAATAGAGATTTCAACGAACAAAAAGCTCACCGACTTTTTTGAAAAATCAGATATTTTGACGTGAGAATTTTCGATTGAAAATTAGGGTGCTTTTTCGATATCCGAGTCAAAATAGGGTGAAAAAATTAATATTTTGAATCTTCAAAATTCCAGTGTGTCCGGGACATAATGAGGTAACTTTTCACTAAATATCATAAAAAAAATTTTTTTTTTGTAAAAGATAAAAATAAAAAATCAAAAAAGTGGTTTTTTGGATTTTTCACATGAATTTTGAGATTATGGAGAAAAAGTGTAAATACAAAAGTTGTAGATCTTTTTATTATCTACAACTTTGCCATTTAACTTTTTTCGATAGGACTTGTAGTTTTGCCGGAAATTGAGATTTACCGATTTTTACCCTTAAAAACCCACCCCCTACCCCTTCCCAACCTCAGATCGCCCGTAATTTATTTTTCCTTTAATTTTAGTGGTATTCCCTTCCTTTTCCAATAGGTTTCATCCTACTTTAATTTTTTTTCGTTTCCAAAGGTATCGACTCTGGTCTATAAGTATGTAAGGTATTTTTAAGATATTTATTTTATTTTATTTTCTGAAGGAACTTTTCTTAAATTTTCTTTACGATTGTATATTTTAATAAAATGGCTCGTTAGCATCACTTTGTAAATACTTCTTATACCTAATTAAAAGTAAGTATATTTAATTTACACTCAACATTTAATTTGTGGCTAAAAGTTTATTACCAGGAATAAATAAAGAAAACAATGTTCAATTCCTTGACTGTCTTCGACAGCTCTCTTGCCACATGTTCCTAGTCATTTTGTTTCCACACGTGAATAATATATTAAAAATTAATGTTTGTGTCACATACAATACAACACATACTGTCACAAACATATCAACCTTATCACTAAAAAAAGAAAATAAATGTATTAGAATCATTAAAAAGCCACTTGTAAATAAAACTATTGTGGCCATCTGGAATTTCACACACTTTCTGTGATTTAAAATATTATTGTTCCTCGTCATTTCATCTTTCTTCAACAAAGAGTACACAACTCTTAAGTAAAGTAAAAAGTTTAAAACCAGAATTACATATCTAAGAACAGTGTTTTTATATAAAACAATAAAGAATGTAGAAATCCACGTGGAGTATATGTTATCGAGTATCAGAAAAAGGGCTACAAACGATGGCAATCCCCAAGCAAAGAGAGTTGCTTTCAATACCCTTCTTGTAGGCAGCCTGTTGAAGATTTGCACCAGGCTCATGTAGAACAGCAGAGAACCGATCATAAGCCAACAACAGAAAGAGAGATCCAGAAAATATAAGAAAACATCAAGATAATATTTCACTTCACCGATATCGTCGTATATAGTTTCGATTATAATATCTATAAATGTAGTTAAATAAAATAGAGTATAACACAATATAATATTCGTGTACACGTAATTCTTGAATTTCCTCCATTTAGGTACATAAATCCATGTTGTGGCACATACCACTAATGTAATAACTGAACATAGTATTCCAATCACCCATAAAAACACTATTATTAATCCTTCTATAAATATTAGTAATGCTTCTGTATCATCATCATCAACCGATTCCTCGCTTGATGTTGAGGAATTATTCATTTTAGTTTAAGTAAAAAATTTTAACGTATTATTATATGTTTCAACTATTGTATTATGCAGGGAGTTTTAAAATATGTTCCTTTAGTCAGTTGTTTGTAGATAACGTGTCGGAATAATAGTGTGTCATTAATTATAAAAAACACGATAAGTGCAAGTCTGTTTTACGCTTAGGTTCCGTACATAGATTTATTATCAAATTTATTAAGGACAATCAAGAATAATACAGTAAAAATGTGCCCAAACCAAGGTAACCAAAAATATATATAGAAAACACATTTACAAAGATCTTTCGGCCATTTTGTCTGCCATTTTAACAAAACAAATATTTTGTATATAATTTTCGATAAAACAAAAATATAATGCGAAATCTACATAGCAAAATTTTGTCGTCATTTAAACCCATTAGCTTATAATAAACCAATCAAGAGCAAGTCTACCTCACACAATGGCCATAGATCAAAAACTTTTGACATTATATTTGAATATTTTTTTAGGTAAATTTAGTAATTTTTTTTTTAATTTTATGTAGAGATTTACAATGGATAATAGACTGGTAAAAATTTATAACTGATAACGTCATTATAGTACTAATTATAACAAGGTTCTTACACGTATTGCACTTGTTTATATCGCTTTTGACTGCTGCATGTAGTAGTACCGTCAAAGAAATATATTTCTTTTTTATATCTCTGTTATTACATGTCTAAAAAAATTTTTTTTTTCTATTAAAGAATATTGAAAGATACTTATTTGTATAGGAAAAAAAAATTTTGGACCACGTTGTAACATTTTGAACAATGCCTATTGATTGGGGGTTACGTACCATAAATAAATACTTCTTCCACAAACAATTGCTATTAACCTACCTAGTTGAACTTAAGTCACAAATGTTTTTTTTTTTTGTAAGCGACTGACAAAAATAAAAATATTTATTATAGGATATACTTTGAACCCAAATTCTTGGCATAACTAGGCTACCATAGTAACAACTTTACCTATCAATCAGCCCTCACTGAAATCAAACCATTTATTTTATACGTATTTCCTTTTCCCGAATATTTTCCCTTTACCGTGAACTCCGTGAACCTGAATTTAAAGTCTTAGGATTCGCGTTTATATTTTAATGAAAACTGTAAGGATCGATATATTTTTTTAAGGTTCAATAACTTCCAAGATGAAGAGGGAATTACTATATCTTATAACTATTAAATTATACATCTTAAAACTATAAAGAAATAAAATTTGTTTTTATCATAACGAATTCATTTATTTGATATGTCATATGATACACTTGACAAGTCTTATTTTTATTTTTTAGTTTGCCCCCCAAATTTATGTAGGTAGGTACTCACTTATTCATCTGGAATCGGGTCACTTAAGTCTGTGAAAATATGCTGTGACATACGGACGTACAGACTCGAAAGATCCTAATGACCCACACACCACTGCGTATTTGATACCCTAAACCCCATAAAATATTTTATCTAATCTAAATGCTGCTATCCACTAACGACTCCTAATTAAAATTAAAAAAATATGTTTTAATTAACATTGTATTTTTAATTCAGTGACAGTTCGGTAGTTCAGTATTTAGTATGTCGGTATGTTGTTTCTAGCTAATTACAAAGATAACACAACCTTGACAACTTGAAGATTATAAATGTAAACTAATTTAAAAGTGAATAATATCTGTACAAGATGTGTTGGGAAATTTGTACGAATCATTAATTGTTCACTCCACATACTTTTCCTAGTCTTTGGAGTGAACATTAAGTGGCAATTGGGTTTATATGACTATTTACAAAGTACATACTTAAATATACCTATAAAGATTTTGAAATGACTAAAAAATTTATAAAGTCCTTGAATACATGAAGATTTTGAATTTATACATATATATTTTTAATTAAACATAGTACGTACGGTATTATTCAAAATACATTGAAATATTACATTTTTGCCCCCCAGATATTTTACTATAAATATTCTACACTTACAGAATAAAAATGTCCGAGAGATCTCCATATTTTTCTGACAGCTGCATATATATGAATAATACTATGTGTACGAGTTCTGACTAAATTACGGCTTTAGTTTGTTATTTTGAAAAATGATTTATCTTATTAAGATTTATAATTATTAAGAAGAAATAATTGGAGCATATAAATTAATAACAATTAACTATATAAACCATAACAAATAAATAGTATATTTATAAAACTTTTACACACTGAAATATAATATTTTAGTTTAATTTATTTAATTTAAATTCATTAATTTAACGTTTTAGTACAGTAAAATGTACCTGTATTTTTTTTATTGTATATAAAATAACTTTAGTCTATAAGACAGATTAAGTTAATTTAATAAGACAGTGGTTGATATATTTTTGACTGAATGTAAAAACGAAACGAGAGAAACTATGGTAAATTTGTAAATCCTTTAGTAGATTCCAGAATTTATCTAAATATGTTTTACAAAATATACAAAAATTTACAATAATCGATTTCTCCATTTTTTTTTTGTACCTAATGAATATAAAATGTTACTGAGCTTATAGCAAATATTATAAATACTTGTATTTTATTAATTAGGTATCTATTTGTTTTCTCGTAGGGGAAGTAAAAATAAAGTATACCTACATCGGATGCAAAACGATTCCTTTCGCGAATTTCATTGAATCTATAGTTACGATCAGGATTCAATATTCAACTTCGTACCACACCATCAGTCCATTAATGCCCCACTACAGGGGCTTAGGTCTCCCCTCGGGTTGAGGAGGCTTAGAGTTCAATCCACTATGCTGCTCCAGCGCAGTTTCTGATCTAAAGTAATGCGAATGTGAAAACCGTAAGTATTTAACAGGCCATGCCGTTTGGGTTAAATTGATATAGAGAAGATGTTTTATTAACTGTAATTAAACTGTACATACAATTTGTATAAAGAAGTCACTCGAACAAAGGTAACGTATTTTCGTTGAAACTAGTGCACGTGCGATGATGATTGAACGTAGAGATAACAAGATTACGAACCATGTAAAACTAGTTACCGCAGTGTTCCTATGGACCGCTTGTGTACATTAGCGGCACGCTTGCTGACGTGTTTTTTATTTCGTTCTCTCAACGGCATTGTACATTTAATTATTTTAACCGCCGCCATATCTGAGACGAAATCTTTGAGTTCATGGGAAAACGGCCGTAATGGATGTTGCGGGATCCGTGTTTTTTTTTTCAGTGTGAACTTCTTGTGTTGTTGATATTATATGTTAGTTAGTTTCGCAATGTGTAGACCATAGGTCGAACAATTATGTTACCAATCATTTTCCTTCCAAAATATTTAAATTTATTAGTTTTCTAAATAGAGAGGCCATAGAGGTTTTTGCATCATATTTATAGGAACTCTCGAGATATCTGTAATGCGTAGAACAAATAAATTTGAGATAATTGAAATTAATTACGTGTTGCCTATTGAATTTCTGTGCATACATTTGTAAGCTCTGCATTGTGGGAACTGTCCTGACTGTCGGATCAAAGTTCATAAAGAACAGACGGTATAGATAAAGTATAGAAAACAGATGCGAAAGAGGCCAGCGAACATGTCAGCTTATAGTTGAATTAATGAACGGACCTCTATGGTTATGCGACAGAATACGACAAAAAACCAAACGATTTCACAATAGTTTTTTTAACCTCTCGTATGTGTGCTGTCACGTGATCGTCGCATAAATACACACGGTTGTTGGTATGATATGGTACCAAAATTACTCATTACAGGTTAAAACTGAAAATATATTTTATCTTTGAGGAAAAGCATCCGATCGACACATTCCCTAGAAAAAAATCCACAGATCTTGCAGTCCCCGCAACCATCGGTTTCATTGAAAATGAACCTACTCAAATCCGATTTTCACAGATTATTTTATTTCATTGCCACGATTTAAACTGCAGCCTCTGATATCCTTAAACGTTTTGAACTCGATAATGCAGCATTCGAACGAATACAGGCCGAAAGGCGATGACCGTAATGTTAACAAGTTCCCGATCGTCCATAAAATCTAACATGTGATGTCAAATTTCTTGTTCGATTTCCAAGCGATATCCAAAATTTTGGTCTCAAACTGTAGCTACCAACGCCTTCTAACCTTTTGTACAACACTTTGAAGTGATCCGTCGAAAATACCCTCTGAAATATAGTAATTTATATCCACAAACACCAGCGATCGACCAAAAAATCTCATCTTTCGGAAATAATTTCTCTTACAATTACCAACCGATTTCCAAAAACTTGGTCTCAAACCGTAGCTACGTTAATGGCCGAGATACTATTTTTTTTAATTTTTGATATCGGTCCCCGTTCTCGAAATAATTTGGATTTGGTAAAAAAAAATCCGGAAAAATCCCGATTTTTTTACATTTTCCAATTTTTTTCAAAAACTACCAAACTTATTTCCAAAATTTTGGTGTCATGCGATGCGCAACTACATTATTGATCTTTTAAGACCTTAAAATCTTAGCTAGACCCCATACCCTTGGAGTTATGGCTAAAAATGCGTCTCCCGTGAAATGGATATGATAGTCATTTTCAGTGACAACATTTTCAATGACAAAATATACCCCCACAACGTGGAAGCAACGTATGTATCGTACACGCCTGGATCACATTCGCGTAAAACATCACTGGTAGGTACAGATGCTGTACCAAACGTGTCCTGAAGGTTAATATAGTTAAGGGTTAATACACCATTTCAACATAATTTTATTATATTTTGTTTAAACATGGGATGGAACAAAATAAAACCCGACAAAAATGGAAATGTGAAGATCTGCGAAGTGTATCTATGGGCGAAGTCAAAAGCGGTAAATGTTATAAAAGGTACCATATAATAGCAGTTGTCTAATATTCCGAGTACGTTGGGTAAAGTAATACTCGGCAATGTTCGTTAGAGTAGAGACCCGCTTGATTGCACAAAGCCGGTTAATTTAGCTCCCGCTACGCAACTCGGTGGAGTAATTCATTTTTGTCCAGGGATCGTCGCAGTAAATTCAAGTGTTTTACGTGTAATAAATAATTTAAACTCAAAAAGTATACAATGTTTTAATTCAAAAGTTTGTTATAAAGCGGTTTGAGATTAGATTCCAAACTTCTTGTATTTTATGTAGGTACTTTTTACTAATAAGAAATATGCATATCAGAAATGTGAAGCTACAAATTGTGAAATATTATTTTTCTTATTCCAATCCAGAATCCAGTAGACAATCAAAACAAATGGTTAATTTAATTTGTGATTTTTTATATTCAAAATAATATTTAAATGTATTGAAACGATACGAGACGTTAAAGTAGGTATATATTGTGATGTTTCAAAACTTACGTTCCACATTTATGTGCAAAACGTAAAATATCTCCGAATTTATTAATATTGTACTCATATAAATCCATACTTTTTTCATTACAATATTAGAATAATGAAGTAATTTACAAAATAAATAAAATATGCATATCCCTATCATTTATGTGTTGCTAAACATAACTATGTACCTTATATTCACAATAAATTTCAATTTAACAGTTTTTTTAAAATATATAAACATAGGGTATTTATTATATTATTATAATATATAAAATTTTGCTAAGGCAATGAATGGGACGAGCTACCACAAGTTCTACTGTAGAGTGTTATTCTCTCCTTGTTGTTTCTGAAAGGAAGTCGGGTCATTGGCTGCTGGCTATTCTTTCCATCAATCTAGGCACAGTATAATAATAATAATAATAACACACACAACCACAACAACGCCTAGCTCCCAAACTAAGCATTAGCTTGTATTTTGGGTACCAAGCGAAGACAACACATACATATAACAACCAAGACCCGGTGCCAGTATTAATATTCATCATATAAATACTGACCCGACCTGGGATTCGAACCCGGGACCTCCAGCTTCGCAGGCAGGGTCGCTGCCCACTAGGCTAAGCGGTCGTCAGTGTTGGACAACACAACGTTCTCTCTGCCTCTGGGGTCAAGACTAATAAACGTCGATGGTGCCGTTGCGGTACTGACAACGACCCTCTTGGTCACCATGTTTTCAGTTGCTCTCGAAGTGCTGCCGACCGCTTGTCGCGCTATGCTTCCGTCAGGCCTTTACTTCCGTTAACGTGCCGGCTCTGCCAGAACCAAACTGAATTGTACTTTACGATGGCAACAGACTCGACGATATCACCGTCGTTCCCTGGAAAAAAGAGAGGTCGCTAGCACAGCAAAGACCGCTGCTGAATATCTCAGTAAGCATATTTACACCATTTGAGATATTGCTGCTCTGCTGCTTTAGGAAGCAGTTACTAGTATATACGTATCTGTGCCTTTTGGGGTCGAGACGATAGGGCTGTGAGTGGAGGCCTGAAACGCGTCGATTTTTCTAAGATTTATAAAAGCGCCTGGTCGACGCCTCGGATGACCGGAGGGCTAGCGCTTACCTAGGGCAAAGCTTAATCATTGCCATACAGCAAGTTAATGCCGCCAGCTGCCAGTGCGCTACTGCTTTAGACGACATTGTTTTATTTCTACGTCATTTAACTTTTTAATTAGGTTTTAATTGAATATAAGCTTTTGTTTAAATTTATTTGTACAGATCATTTAAAATATATTGTTTAAATATTTTACTGTTTAATAAAACATTAAGATTATACCTACTAATACTTAAGTTCGGTGTGGATATTTATGACATAGTTCGTATCTTTCCCCACTACATATTAGCTTTGTTTAAATTGTTAATGCTACAACATATACACCAAAAAAAACTCACCAGGTATTTTGGAAAAATATTTTGTTGTCAGTTTATCAACATTTTCTTTAAATAACGTAAAAATGTTTAAAACAGATGTATAATATCGAAGATGAAAGGATGGTCTAAAACATCTGTGACATAGCGCTTTCTGTGACATCTGTGAAAATTGACAAATATTTTAGAAGTGTTATCAAAAATAAACTTCGACTTCTGTGGTAAAAGATTTATTGCTTAATTATTAAAGATTTATATTTATTATCGTGTCAAAATTGGAAGACTTATGAAGTGGTATTAACCACATACGCGAAAACACGCTTATTCTATTTATATATCTAATTAATTATAAATTGCAATATTTACAACAATTTAAACAAGTTCTAAGGGAACTAGTTTTCTAAGAGTATTTTTTAAATTTATTTTAGTGTGCTGAATTTCGCAAATATAATTCTACGCACGGAGATAAAAGAAACTGTCGAGAAAACAAATAATAGGCGATTTCACAATTTCACACATTTTGTACATCCTAGGTTGAACGCAAAGGACTGATTCATAAACTATTATGGAAGGAACAAAATGTATTCGCATTCATTAGGCCATGAAACCCCGTACTTGATTACACAAAGAGCGGGCTAATTCGCCTCCAGCGGACCTGGCCGCGCCTCCACATGTAAATACCTTAGGGATTATACAGCTTACGAAAGATGGAAATATTTATTTTCAATATTTAAATAAATTAATGGCTTAGATGTTTTGTTACTGTATAAATATTTGTGTTTTAAAATAGGTTTATCAAATATTAACAAATTATTTGTCGTCTAATTACAATGTTTGTATAGTCCTTAATTTAGTACCTACTCAATCAACAGATTTTAAAGCATACTATGTTATAATCGATGAGCGATTGGCCGAGAGGTTAGAGACCTTAACTGCGAAGCCGAAGGTCGCGGGTTCGATTCCCGCCCGAGACAAGTATTCGTGTGCATTACTATGTCTGTAAATACGGTGTAAAGTATCTATATACCATGTATATATTATTAAAAAAAATATTTAAGTATGTATATCAACTGTCTAGTAGCCCATAACACAATCAAAATACTTGCTTACTTTGGGACTAGATGGCGCTGTGTGGATATTATTATTATAATTTTCGGTTATAAAATAACGTCAGCCGGGCCGGGAAGCGAAATTTGTCAATCGATAAATGCTAATTAACAGATGGATTACCTAAAATAATAAATAAATGATTATTCAATTCCTACCCGAAAATCAATTGATGTTTCAATGCCCGTTATAACTGACTATCGCACAATAAGTAAGGTTAGCAAATTCGTAATTGTATCGTACATGTACCGACAGCATATTATAATCGAATCAATAGATGTTAGGAACGCGCCCGTCACGCGCGGGTTGTTTTAATTATTGAATTAGCATATAAATGATCTCCGTAACCGTTCATTTGTAACTAATGCAAACAAGTAGTAGCTGTGTGAATAACTTAAAGCCAAACCGAGCGCCAAAAGGGACGCTTTGGTGCCACGAATCGGTATTGGAAGCTTTGTTTCTTTACCACATAATATAGGATTTACATGAAATAAGGTATCAATGTTGATAATTAACTATCACTAGCGGTTCACAGTATTTTTATATAACATAACATAACATACGTATACATCACAACAACGTCTAGGCCCCAAACTAAGCATTAGCTTGTGTTTTGGGTACCAAGCGAAGGGTACCTATGTACCCTAAGTGGTAACACCACATACATATTATGTATGTGGTGTCACCACCACCACAAGACCCGGTACCAGTATCAATATTCATCATATAAATACTGACCCGACCTGGGATTCGAACCCGGGACCTCCAGCTTCGCAGGCAGGGTCGCTACCCACTAGGCTAAGCGGTCGTCATATGGTATATGGCAGTTATATTTACTGAGCCGTATAAAATTGCCATAAAAAGCCGTGTATTTTAATTAAACTGGAACGCACGTGCTTTGTTATCATTTTCGTAAAGTCTGCCAATGTTAACTGTTCAACAAAATGAACCCAATCAATGGAGAAAATAGAAAATGTAATATATAGCGGATAGCCATTGCATACATAAATTGCATTTAGTTCTGTGATATCATCGTTTGCGAAGACGAAAAATTATTATGAAAAAAGCTCAACGTGAATACATTTGTATTGTAAAGTTTTTATATATTATTAATAAAGAATTATATTGTTTAATGTAGAATAATAGTAAAAGCCGTATTTTAGGTAAAATACACACTATTAATTTGGCTAAGATCCGGCAGATAACGTTTAAAATTGTTTGTCATGATCTTTTTGTGATACAAGAATTGTAATTAAATTGCCCTATTCTCAGTATTATTATTTTTATTATTATTATTGCGTATAGGCTAAATCGAAACTAACCGTGATTATACTCTAATGAACTCTAAAAAAAATTTAGTTAATTTGTGGTTACTTTTAATAAGATCGTTGATTTTATACCAACCATAGCCAACAAGTCGCAGTCGTTAGTTAGGTAGGTACTTCTAACTTTTTTGTTTTCTTATATTTCTGATTTCATTTCATTTTTGTCTTCTGACACCATTTTAGGTTTAATGAAAGACTTCATAACTTGTTGTTAACTATTTATTATAATACTTAAATTAACAGACAATGTAAAAGTATTGCGAGACGTATCGTTAAGCACTAAATTGATCATAGACTACCTATGTGACAGTAATGTGGGCTATATTAATGTACTGCAGCTATACGTATTTTCCAATTTATTTTACATATTGAATTAATGCACAACACTTCAATAAGATAAGGTATGTGAAGGTATTTACGTACCTCCAGAAAATATTAAATTTATAATAATAATAATAATAACGTTTAGGCCCCAAACTAAGCATTAGCTTGTGTTTTGGGTACCAAGCGAAGACAGGATAAAATAATATATTATATCTACAGGTAAAATCAGCGCAGTTTTATTACGTAATAAAATAGAACCCTAAGCAGCCTTCCGTCACCGCTAACATAAAATTATATTTTTTAATGATTATAAATGATATAGATAGAACTATAGACAAGTTCATAAACAATCGTAGCGCGGAAATGGGATCGCGAACAAATGGCGGTGCGTAGGCCGTGCATTAATTAAAACAATAGGCCTGTCTGTCTGTCCGCGCGTACTCTGAGTTATGCGTCCCCAGTTCAGGCGCAGAGGAAATTAAGCGGCGACTGCTCGTGTCATATTTACGAGATTTCTGTCCGTATCCTGTACTGCCTCGCATCGCAAACAAAAATGTATGAACCTTTTGCGATAATGTGTGTTATTTTCGGTTTATCTAAAATGATTCGTAATAACATATCGTCTTATTATTATTATTATTATTAAAACTGTAGCAAAACGGAAGTAAATGCATATTATTAGGCCAGATACATAAAGTGATGAGCATATTCCTTGTCCCAAACATCCATCTGTCCAGCCAATATATCCATCCAGCCAAATGGTTTCGTTTATACCTATGATGCAGTAAAAAATATTTTCCGTTTTCGTGGAATTTTCAGAAGCCTGTATTATAAGATTGTAAGATTATTGAACGACCACCATTTGAATTTAATGTTTAATAAAATTAGTACCTATTTAATGTCTCTCGTATATACAGAAATCAGGATTGGGTATAAATGTCATGTAGGCGTGGTAACCGTGCTCTTACATGCGACATGCCTATTATATAGTGTTTAGTGCCTACATATAATTGCTATCATATCGCCTCGCTAGTTTATAATGAGCGCGTGCTCTTCAACAAAATCATGTAATATACGCTATTTCACAAGCTAGAATCATCATCATCATCATCATCAGCCCATTTTTACCTCACTGCAGGGGCTTAGGCCTCCTTCAGGGTGAGGAGGGGGGCTTGGAGCTTAAGTCCACCACGCTGCTCCACTGCGGGTTGGGAACTGTAACGACCGCCATCTATTGACAGCGTCCGGGACCGACTGCTTAACGTGCCCTCCGAAGCACGGTGTCAGTGATATTGTGTACTTAAGTCAGAAAAACTCATTGGTACATGCCCGGATTCGAACCATAGCCCTATGGGGCCTTATAAATTTGAGACAGGTTCGTTGCGCTCTGGGCTATCAAGCTAGAATATAACAAAGTAATTAATAACACTTTTTTGTTCAAATTCAATTCAAAAAGTTTTTATTCAATATAAGATGTTTACACACACTTATTGAAAGTAAAAAGAATTGATTAGACACCGGTTCCAAAACTAGAAGGAGAAGAACCGCCAAGAAACTCCTCCCTGTTTATTTTATTTAAATATATGTTTTCGAGGAAATAACAATCATTACTGGAGACATAAGAAATCAAAGTTTGTGTGTATATGATCCGCTTCTAACGTCACTCGGTGTGTGCCACGTAGAAATGATCCACGTTAGCCCTTAGTAATGTAACCGAGTGGCTTTATTGTAGATATCAATATAATTATTACTCTGATAAGTCTTTCTTAATAAAATATAACACACTGCAATAAAATGCAAAAAATAGAAGACTCGCTCATTGTAAATATTAAGTCGTTTATTTCATAATGGATAATTACTTTGTTTAAAATGGTTGCATGCATAACAGAAAAATGATTTACAAACGTTTGCAAATATAGCCAAAAGAAACCGGCTATATATTCGTCTATATCTCTATGCACATGCGTTCAAATTATAAATTAACGATTTCGCATATATTACATTACGAGTGATATAAGATTGAATAAAATAGATTCAATAAAGTGTATTTAATCCGATTTATTTTACACTTATTTTAGAACTACCTATTGATAGAAGTAAAAAAACAAAATCGATATTGAATTTTATTCTAAGTCAAATTAAATTACCTACCATTGTGTAACTTGTGTATAATTAATTATCCATTAACAATTATTTAAGCGAAGTATTAAGAACAAACTCGAAATTTGAAATGCAAAAAATTTGTATGGAATTCCATATCTTTGCAAAATGGTAAATTATCTTTCGGTTTTGGATATAATTTTTGCTGGCTCTGGAATTTGTTTTGGTATGGAATGAATTATTTGTAGAAACACCACTATCAAACCTATAAGCAGGACGATGAAATGGTTTTACATATATAATATAATAATGCGTGTTATACTTAAACTCACCTAAACTAAGAAACTAAGTTTAATTCGAACGGTCAATCTTGTGCTGTTACAGAATGCTGCATTGAAAGCAAATTACACCCCACGATGTTACCGTAATATACGAAAATATTTGCGCCAGCGCAGCTCCGTGAACTTTACAAAGTTATACTTTTTTCGGCATTAATGATCTGCAAAATGAAGACATTTTATATACCTTCATATACAGTTAACATAAGGATCAACTTGTGTAGGTAGGTATCTGAGTAGATAGGTAGGTAGGCACTGAGGTAGCTGAGTGACATTTTTAAGCAGGTATTAGAGGCAGCTTAACTTACCTGGCAAACTGAAAATTCCATGTTCAACGAACTGGCTTTTTTTAATATAAATTTTTAATGACGAAGATTACTCTGTCTAAATCTCAAAGTGCCTCTAGTATATTTTTGGATTTTTTGGAAAAATTATTTTGCAAACACCTGGCTGGGTTTTAAACCCGATAAAATAAATTGGATTTTGTATTTTTTAATTCCTCAAATATTAAAACCGCGGACATGAAAATTTCAAAATGCCTCAAAAAAAAAATTTTGAAAATTCGAGGATTGGTAAATTTCCACAACCTTTCAGCCAGGGTTTGGTTTTGTACTAGGCTATCATAGAAGAAGTATTAGACAAATTTTCAAGCTGTCTCAAATACCTGCTCAAAATTGTCACTCAGCTCTTAGACTATAATAAGCCTTAACCTTTTAACTAGTCATCAATCAATTGTATCTGTTAATTAAATTGGTCGTGACCTTCAATGTGACCAAATATGGTTAATGTGTAGTCAACAGGTGAATAACATTATTGTTACTTATTCTGCTTTTTACAACTGTAGGTTACCTGTGTATGATGTCGCTTGTTAACGTCGCTTGTTAACTTAGAATTTTAAAGTTTTGTGTGAAAATCTTGTATAATTGAAACTAAAAATGTATATTTATGAATTTACTACACAAGAATTTTTTTTTTAATGTCGTAAGCTTGATTTAAACCTTGAACGCCATTTGCATTCGATGGCCCAGTTACCAGCGACAAATGACCCGGAGTACACGCTCATTGTATCACGATAGGAATTGTCGAAATCTGTGTTTCGGCGGCACGACTCATTAATTCCACAATTTACGACTTTCGTTATATCCAATGCTATTATTGCTGAGGTAGGCTTACTATTTTATGTGCTTTTTCCCTTAATTTATGTATGGTTAACGAAAAAGAAAAATAAAAGTTCAGATAAACCGGTCAAGTGCGAGTTTAATCTCGTGTGCCGCGGAAATTTTGCGCACTGTATTAAAATTTCGATTTTTCACTTTCACTTAATAAAATATACTGTAAATTATAGAACTACTAGTATTTTTTAAATGTAGAGATCATTTACTCATTTATCTGTTTGATTCGGATATTTATATAATTCTTTTTAATTAAATCATTTGGTACACATAACACGCAAATAAATGGCTGTTGGTTTTTGTTTAATCTGTAATGAATTCATTTGTAGTTATCGATTTATTGCTTATAAATAAATATATGTTTTATTGCTTGCGCATATTTCTAGTAATAAATAGTATCAGAGATTTATACATTCATATTTTTTTGAACATGTAAAGAAACACTAAAAAACTACAACAAGGAATGCGAATATCCCTTTAATAAAAGGAACATTAAATATATTTTTTTTTATAATAATCATTTAATTTTCTAAATTCGATAATAATAAATTTGGTCTTTAAAAGTCACAGTTTTAAATAATGCCCCGAACGCTTTATTGCGATATCGAATCAAACAATGCGCCTTTTTAAATAGATGGCATTTACCACTTACGTTAAAGTGATTCTAGATTGGCCTACTTACTTTATTAACATTGAAACAGCATGGCCATTTTCGTACAGTGCTAGTACGGCAATTTTTGGTAATGTTTAATTTGCTGACTTATACTTTTCATTCCATTCCATCAGCCTTTTTCTACCCCAATGCAGGAGCTTAGGCCTCCCTTCAAGATGAGGGGGATTGGAGCTTAAATCCACCACGCTGCTCCATGCGGGTTGGCGCATTGTAACGACCGCTATCTGTTGACAGTAACCGGGACCGACTGCTTAACGTGCTCTCCAAGGCACGGAGTCAGTGACAGTTAATATACTTAAGTCAGAAAAACTCATTGGTACATGCCCGGATTCGAACCACGGCCACATGGCCTTATAGGAATGACTAAAATTCAACAGCTAAGGAAATCTACTTATCAGAATATACCTACTGTCACCTAAACTTTCGACTAACATATGTCGCACTAGTCAAGTGCTTTTGATATATTCTAAGTTATTAACGTCATTACCGTCAATTATAGGTTGTAATAACATATACATTTTTTGAAAATGTAAGATTACTAGCAAAAAATATTTTATTATAATTTACGAAAATTTGTTTTTTCATTATATTTTGTTTTCACTGAAATATATCAAAAACTGGCTAAAATAGAGAAATGATTCGAAAAATTTCTCTCGTAGTAGAAAGAAAATATTATTTTTAAAAACCTGTGTTTATTGCAATGAAACAAATTAAAAACCATAGTTCTGTATTATAACAAATATATTCAAATTGATCTCTATCCTTTGGTACCTACCCTAGACGAAATTTCATATAAAAAATTCCATTGTTTTTTAAAAGGTTTTTTTGTGCCGCCGCCGGTTTATAAAGCGCATCTATTTAATATTCTCATATTGATGACTAATACCAATATGTAATATTTTAGTGTTGGAAATTCTTGATTTTTGAAAATAACGTAATAAAATAGCTTCTTTTTTGTAGATTCACAACACAAAATACCCAAGTAAATTAGTTCAAACACATGTCCTCAAAGTCGCATAGAGTAGTTTCGACACAGAGGCAGCTATCGGAGGGGCATTATCGGATAGCGCGCCCTCCTTCCAATATAATGTGCGATTCCACGCTATCGGGTGCGCCTCTCTTTACATACTGTCTACGTTAAATTATAAAAACTCAAACCGAGTAATAGATGCGGTAACTTTGAAAATTATATTTTAGTATTATTTAATTGTGTATTAGAATCTCGCTTCACCAGTGTACCTACATAATCGTTGTTTGTCTTGAAATGTGTTGTTTTATTATTTTCAATTTTTTCCATGTCAAGGTGTTCCACCAGCCCATTATGCCCCACTGCAGGGTCTTAGGCTTTGGTGGATTTTAACGACTGCCGTCCGTTAATGGCAACCGCGACCAACAGCTTAAAGTGCTCTCCGCGGCAAGGAGTCAGTGATAGTTATGTACTTAAGTCAGGAAAAACTGATTGGTACACGCCCGGGTTCGAACCACGGTCGCCCGGCCTTCTAAACTCGAAACAGGTTCGCTGCGCTCGGGCTATCACGACAGTCACGGGCTGTCAAAGTATTAATTAAATACGAATAATAATATCATATTGATGTTTTTAATGTGTCGGATATGTTAGATAATTTTGAAATATTTTTCCTAGCGACTGGAGCTATTACACAATTAAATAATTTTTGTTGTTTCATTGAGATTTTTCTGTTTCTGTTATTAAAACAGAGCTCTTAAGAGCTCTTATAAAAAATAATTTTGTTTAATATTTTTAAAATCACTTTATTAATTGTTTTAATAAGTTGTCAAAAACCGTGCTGGTATTCCACAAAAAAAATGTCCATTCTCTAATTATAGAAACTATAATGTTGCACGTAGAAATACAATTTAATGCCGCCACCATTTTAAGAAGTTATTTCGTGTTCTCGTAAAATAAAGTAGTAGCAAGACGTGGTTGTCGGCCGACGACGACGCGTCCCGGGCGGAATGTTTTTAAGAAAATTGCAAATGTCTCGTGTGGACCGCTGACTAGAGACGTTCGATATTAAAGGATGGATACGACATTTACTTACATTAGTTCGGGTATTATCGTAGGCGATGTGTTGTAAAAGGTATTTTAAAAAAAAAGAAAAACTATTTCTATTGAATGTTGTGACGTGGTTTCTTCATTTTTTTCTATTTATTCGTGTAAACCATAAAATAACGAATTGACTAGAAGCCCTCTTCTGCGTTTACCGTCTAACCACTCATACTCCAGCTAGCTGGTGCAAGATGGCGAGTTTCGGTCCGCGAGGTCCTCGCGCACCGGTGTTCAACCTTGCGAAATTGCGTTTGACATTTTCGATACTGTGAAGTAACATTTCTGATTCTGTTAAACCCTAAGCTGTTATCAAATTTCTTCTACGTTATAAACAGTCAAAATTGATTCATAGTTTTATTAGCCGCCTAGGATAGCGTCCGAATGTCATTCGATAAGTTAACTTCAATATATTTTGATTCGTGTTTCAGCACGTAACATTAAATGCTTATGTTGATTATGAATTAATTGCGTGTGAGATTATAGTTTGTTTTATATAGAAAATGGAGATCGGATCCGATTTTCTCCTTATAAGTTTGAGGGAGTCAGTAATTAGTGATTTACCGAGTTGTGACGGAAAACTGTTTCGTCGTTATAATACAAGAAATTTCCTATATTTTTTTATTCCTTGTTTGTAATCGTACTTAACAAAGAGCATCGTAATAACAATACTCATATAAGAAAAAAAACATCCACCATCAATTCTGAAGGATCAAAGATGAGACCTTTTTAAATCAAAATTCCACGCCTATACAGCGAGTATCGTTCCCACATTTCGGCTTCTAATTAGTACGACTCTTTACCCGGAAATATCTGCGCATTACATCAAACTCGAAGAGAAGCAATGAAACGTCACAAATTAAACTGATCAAACTTCGCCCCGGGGTCGCCCGCATTCGTCGAATATCTGAAGTGAACAAGTTAGCTGATCGTTGGGAAACGGCGACCCCTAGCGAACGTAACCCTTCGTGTCATTTGCTGCGAACAAATTAATCATCATCATTTACATGCAATACTAGTAGCCAGATTTGTTTCTGTGATTGCATCGCCCCTCGTTTGAGAGGTCGAGGGCGAGTGGTGTACGAATATGGCGATGAAATTTTGTTGTTTTTCTTACAAGTCATATAATATTTTTAAATATCTAACAAACAATGCATTTTGTAAAGTAAGTAAGCTGATCAATAAATTTTAAAAATGTTTTGTAGATAAAATGGGTCACTAGAACATAAAAACTAAAAAAAAAAAGTGAAACAATGCACCGTAAACGTATACAAATCGTCCAAAATTCAGTGAGAAATTTATTAGGTTATAGTTGTAATATTTTTTTTTCATATATTGTACTTTAGCATATTTTAAACCACAACCGTAGGTAACTGTTTTTTTCCTAATAAATAAATAAATCTTACCTATTCTCTTGTAACACAAAGCACGCATGAATATTCGGCGAACCTTGCTGGACGCTTTCAAGCATCTGCACTCCGTTGCGTCTGGTGTATCATCTCTGACGTGAAAAATAGCTAAAATGTGCTATAGTGTGTGGTGAAATGACGTAATAATTTTTCAAGTAACTCGATCATTTGCTAAAACGTCCAATGTCACTCATGCACTTAAGTGTGCGGCTTCAATATGTTGCTTCACGGCACCCTGTCTATCTTTTTGGTCTGGGACTTGTAATAAATGAATAGAAATTTATAAATATTACAAATACTGTAAAATCATTGCTGTTAAAATCATTGATATGTTATCCACATTAAAAATTTTAAAAATTGTTTTCGCTTTTGAAAGATGCAAAATTACACTAAAATCATAACCCCGCATACAGTTATTACAACTTAACCCTTTCTATGTGCAGTGGCGATGATGCCCCGAGGCCAGTGGCGAATGGACAGCGTTAATTATTACGTTCATTTGAATAAAGCACAGAGCGAGCCGATCACATCAGAGGGTTAACTGAAGGGGAATAGATATCTTTGGAGAGGATTTTAAACCCTTTTCACGCCCACTGTTATATTGTCTGCTACTTGTTGTTTTAACGATGTTAATTTTATTTGTGATGGAATTAATTTTTGAAAATAGGAAATAAAGGATCGGAGGAAGTTTGAAGCAATTGTTATAAGTGAATGTTTTAAAACATCAAAATAAATTTTTAATACGATTGGATTCTTTCCACTGTAAAATATTAGAAAAAACTTTGAAAATTTAGATTATTTATTTCATAAATCTTATATACAAAAGAGAAAGTATCTAGTAGGTATTCGAGTCGGGAACCACATATGTGTAGTAATAAAAACGGAAATTCCCAATGTTCCCATTTCTAGTCCAGACTAGAAATGGGAACAAGATTCAGAACTCGACCCGCGAAGTTTAGTTCTATAACTACACAAACGTAATACGTAATTGTCTAAAATATCAAAACATATGTACCTATACGATGTCGTATATGCTATACAACATGTATTCAGAGCAATGTATTTGGAGTGCAGTATAGGATTCGAATGAAATTAATAATTGTTCTATATTAAATCCATACAATTTCATAGAGAATTAAGCGATACAGCATCGTGACAACAAAAATGTGAGCAAAAAAATATACACAGCTGACTAAATATACGCCACTTGATGTTTATAAATATTCACTGTGAAGTAAGATTTTCTGTAACCTATATGTAAAATTTGTACTGGGAAAGAAAAAAATGATTCCGAAATCGTATTTCGAGTCATACCTATTTTAACAAAATGTTTATTTAAACCAAAAATAACGACGGACGATCTGTTTAATTACTGAGTGTGATATTTTACTCACTTGTTCGATCTTTTCGAAGTAGGTGTGAGATATTTCATCGTGATGTTTATGTTATCTAAGATACTTTACCTATAACACCGTAAACACGTGCCTCAATAAAGCTTATGCAAGGTGAGATTTTAGTGACCGGCCAAAATGTTTCTAGATGTTAGGTATCACCAATAGACCTCATTGCGTAAATAAAAAATATGAGTTACATTTTCATAATAAATTATTTTATCTACAGTGTTATTTTATAACGTTTGGTTGCCTTCTTAACGCTATAGTAAACGTACGCGCCCGAGGCCTTGAAACAGAATGGGGCGGCGGGCATGAATGGTGACTAGAGTTATTGGTTTTTTCGGAACAGGTCTGTGTAGTCATATCTCAATATTTTTCAATGGAACGAAACTAAAAAGAAACAAGTCGTCTATCGGTTTTCTACCAAAGGTCATTATATTAAAATTTGGCTGGTCATTAAAACCTCACCTTGTATATGCATGCAACCTATCTTTAATAGATTTGGCGATCAATTCGTCCCGAAATGGAAAATGGCCGAAAATCAGAACAACAGCAGTAAAATAATCTATACGAGGATCCAAATCGAAATCAGCTATGGGGAAGTGGAATTAATACACTATTAAAAAACATTTTTCGTTTTCTTAATAACGAACGAGCGATGAGTGTTAACTATTACTTTGAATTAAATATATATTTTAAGTGAACTGTTAAAATATAAATTTAAATAACTGGAATGTGAATTTTTAAATAGCAGCATTATAAGATATTCATCCCTGAAGTCTAATAAATAAAGTACAGTTATTTCTAGCGACAATTTTCATGGCCTCATTAGCCCTTAGGGGTGGGGCGGGAAAATAATCTACGTCGGGTGTCGTCTTAAAGCAGAATGTTTGACGAGTTTCCAATATCGAAGGATGAACGACTCTCCGCGGAATTAAAGACGGAATTAAAACTCGAACAAAAAGAAATACCTCTAGGAAAGAAGACAAGTAAATATTATGGCGAAGTTTTGGCCAAGCTTTTGCTACCAAAGTATAATAAGAACTCTTAGTTTATAAACCGGAGATTATTATAATAAGTATCTTCTACTTTAGTTAATCCGGCTAAGTTTTGAAAGTTTTCTTACTAAACATGCACGTATATTGATGAGTTATATGCTTGTATAAGGGTTTTGAAATAAATAACGTGTTATCTATACCGTATAAGTTTCTTCGTAATAATGTTTTCAACGTAGCATTTATTACTGAAGACATAGTCGTAAAAAAAAATTGAATTTTCAATTGACACTACAATAAAATTTTCAACGCATTACGTATATTGTCATGAGGGGCGCACTTTCATACCAAAACAGCCAATACATGATGCATCACGTAAACTTCCAAGATACCGTCGCCGTACGCCAGATAAACTTCTGATAGTAAATGAAACCGCGTACTGTGAAGCATATTTTATTAATAAAGTCAACAAAACAAGCAACACGGTCACTTCGCAGTGTCCATTCGTTATTGAGATAAAACGAGAGATTCCAGCCAGTTGAATTTATGCGTTATCGATGTTAGAGTGATGCTTTACGGAGAACAATGGAAGGCGGGCGACCCCGCGGCGAGCGGTGACATCTCATCGTGGGTAGTGCAAACTAAGCTCACCGTCACAGCCTTCTTTCGAATATTAAAAAAAAAAATCTCAATAGGCAATACCTGCGTAGTTTTTTTGTCTTTCATTGCACATTATAAGTACATCTCTAAAAAGACGGGAAAACTTTTGCGCCATAAATACACTGATACGGAATCATTGGTTTTTAACCTCATGAATACTTGAGAATGACTTGACGTCGCAGCGAACCTGTTCGAAGTTTAAAAGGCCGCGACGCCGTGGTTCGAACCCGGGCGTGTACCAATGAGTTTTTTTTAACTTCAGTACATAACTATCGCTGACTCCGTGCCTCGGAGAGCACGTTAAGCCGTCGGTCCTAGTTGCCATCGATAGATGACAGTCGTTAAAATCCACCAACCCGCACTGTAGCAGCGTGGTGGACTAAGCTACGAGCCCCCTCACCCAGAGGGGAGGCCTAAGCTCCTGCTGCATAATGGGTTGGTAGAATGAAATGGAAATACTTCATGCCTTTCATATATACATATCTCCAGATACACTAATTTAATAAGTTCCCTATGTTTACGCCCGTGCGGTGATAGTTTAATTTGTGTAATAATAATCATTTACTATACTATATAGTTAGTACTTAAAACTGTATCATCGCAACGATTGTCGCTTTACCGAATAAGTAAAAAATTAAATAATATTGGTAAATGTATTATTCTTTCGGGAATTCCCCGTAATTTGAAAGATTAATAAAACGTATAAATTTCTAATAGTTATGTATATTAGATATTACAAAAATATTATTTTTTAAATCCAATATGAACCTTTAAGATAAGAAGATTATATCATGCATTTCTAATTTAAGTATAAAAATTTGAAACTTCTAAGCAATCTGCGTCCAGCAGCAGAACAAAAGCGGCGGAGTTTTGCCAAAAATATTCATAAGCTGTCATTGAACTGGACCCACGCCAGATGCGGCGAACCAGTGACAAAATATCTTCCTGTAAAATACTTACTCGGTGAAATACCCCTAGCTCTTTGATCAATTTGAATTCGAATTGATATAGAGCTTTCATATACGATAGAAAATGAAATAAAGCTTTCATACATAAAATTGCGATCGGCTTCTATTCTGAATTGTTTCGAACATCGACAAATGATTTGCAATGTTCATTAAAAATACAACTCAAACGGTACAAGAATAACGTTAATACGTAGAAAATACATAACAAAGGTTCGACTTTTGACTTCGTTGAAAACAGCTTTAATATAATCATGGTATAAACAAAATCATAAACAAAAAGTGTCGTGATAGCATGGAGCGCAACAAACCTGTCTCAAATCTATAAGGCCATGGTTCGAATCCGGGCGTGACCAATGAGTTTTTCTGACTTAAGTACTTTAACTATAATTAACTCCGCGCCTCGGAGAGCACGTTAAGCAGTCGGTCCCGGACGCTGTCAATAGATGGCGGTCGTTACAATCCCCAACCCGCAGTGGAGTAGCGTGGTGAATTTAAGCTCCAAGCCCCCCTCCTCACCCTGGGGGAGGCCTAAGCCCCTGCAGTGGGGTAAAATGGGCTGATGATGATGATAAACACAAGTATTTATTTTCTACTAGTACTAAAAGGCAACATAAAACTTCTGTAGGTCTTGCATAGCAACAATTCTAAATTTTCACCCATATGCGGCGCAGTCATTACATCTACCCCAGTGGTTTCTACCGCTATCCGTAAACGCTCTATTGCTCAGATCCGATTGCCCGTAGCGTCATTATTTATGAGCCACATTAAAAACAAAATGATATGCCTCCGCCGCTGAAAATCTAAAAAGAATAAGCAATAAAACGATAAAACCTAAATCTGATACATACTTGAGCCGTAGCCTCCCGCAGGGCGTGCGAGTAGGATGCAGCCATACGTCCACGAAATGAATCCGATGCTACTGTTTCATCTCTCACCTCTATCGGTTGGCGATCTCTGAAGCGTCCTATCTCGACTTCTTCTTTGCGTTCAATGAATCTTATTGCTGTAGCGTAAGGTTGAAATCCCTTCAATCAGGATAACAAATGGATTTGAGATTAATATAGTAGTGGCGGCACCCCCGCCTCACACCCCGGCCACCCCATTCGGCACTCAGCATTCAAATCGGAATCGAATGGATGACCAAAACATAATATCGGTGGAAGATTCAGCCGCCATAAATCAAATGAGAAATAATCTGTTTCGGAACGAGATAGTCGCGGACGGCGCGCCACCATAAAAACGCAAAGCGTTTTGTCTGATTGAAATCGTTACGTTACGGACGGCTTTTTTCCTGGTGCTATTTTCTTTTTATTTCCCTTGCTTGATGTATAATCAATGTGTTAACGGATGGCTCGCCAGCGCGGCCGAGCCACCGACTAGATTTCCCACACAAAAGATTCTGATATTGAGTTTGAAAGTAGTTTCTCTTTTCTTCTTTTATGTTAATGGCACTTTCAGTGGCGCCGTAATGGCCTCCGAATAAATGTCGCGTTTACTTATTTTGTACGCGACCCGGACGTTTTGTATTCGGTTATTGTTTTACGACCCTGATTTACTGTAATGCTAATTTCAGTAGCCTCATTTTACGATTCATATGTAGGCACTATATAACCATTCTTATTTAGTAAACTTAATTATACTTCTAGGTAAATTCAAAAACTTATATTTAAATTTTTAATATCGAATTTAAGTGTCGAATAACCAATCAACGTTATAAAGAATTATCAAAATCGACCTGATGGCTACAGCACCACATGTGGTCAACCTGTCCCATAACGCGGCACATGCCACGTCCTGACTCCACAATTGCCTCGTAACTTTCAAGAACTTGTATTAGCTTTTCACTCGAATACGAACCTTATTTTATAACGAACTAAGCTTAAATTCACGTTAAACTTTAAAGTATTCTAATAAAAAGTATAAGTGCCCGTTTCGACCATCTGTTCCGGATGATAGCTATCAAAAAATTAACAATTTGTTTAATGTAAATGAAGCGAGGCAGGCCGCCGATAAATTATGGCGGTATTTAGTTAGATCCTGGCGAGTTGAGTTTTATGCTCGCCGACTGTCACCTTTCCGGTATGCCTATCGTTTATCGTTGCGTATCATCGGGTAAATTAATACTAATATTGTTTGGGCACGCTCCACCGCGCAACGGTGGGACACCTGTTTTAACTATCACCACTTTTGCTTCTTCTTTAATATTTCTTTTTCTATATTAATATAATTGTTGTGTCTCTCTGACTGTCTGTCTGTTCCGGCTAATCTCCGAAACGGCTGAACCGATTTCAATGAAACTTTGCAGACGTACAGAGAGCATTATCGGGGATGACATAGGTAACTTTTTGTCTGTCTGTCTGTCTGTCGGTCTATCTGTCTGTCTGTTCTAGCTAATCTCCGAAACAGCTGAATCGCTTTCAATGAAACTTTGCAGACGAGCAGAAGCCATTATCGGGGGTGACATAGGCTACTTTTTGTCTGTCTGTCTGTCCGTTTATCTGTACCAATTTCAATGAAACTTCACAGATATGATTAAAAAAAATTCAGAAGTAACATACGACACTTTTTGTTTATCTGTCTGTCTGTCCGTCCGTCTGTTTGTTTGAACTGATCTCCGAAAGGGATGAACTGATTTCAATGACACTTCACAGATGTGACTAAAAGATTATCAGGAGAGACATACAATACTTTTTGTTTGTCTGTCTGGCCATCTCTTTGTCCGTTCGAGCTAAATTCTAAAACATTTAAACCATTGTAAAGTTTCAGAACGTTCTAGAAAGTGTTACAATGTTCTGGAGCCTCGCATTCCTTTAACTGTCCCAGTACAACTGTGTAATCCACGCGAGCGAAGCCGCGGACGGAAAGCTAGTTTTGTTATAAAATATTTCAAAAAGATCAATCTGCTTACAAGCTTGAAACCATGAAATTTAATCGTTCATTGGTTTTTATTTTCATACTATTCGATGAAGGGATGAAAATTGTGTTTTATACCGTCGCGTGAGTTATCACAGAAACTATGGAAATGTAACGTAGGTACATTAAAGATTTTTTATTTAGCTAAATATTTAGAGAAGCTCGTAAAGTCATAAACAATGTGTCCTCTTACTCCCCGAAAATGAAATTCTAACATAAAAAACAACTGTGAAAGTGTAGTAAGTACCTACTTAACAAACACTTTAAAAAAATGTAGAATTTCACAATTTTTTTTACAATTTAACATACATTGATGTTTTTGAGTTACACGCAATGTTCGGTTACCAACAAGAATTTCGTATAATTAGTAATTTTAATGCAATGCTTGTTGATAGTACTACGCACCACGGAACTTTAAGTCAACCCTCGTCCGACATGTACTTGATAGATTTTTATAGTTGCTTGGATAAATATTTAAAAAAATAACGCGTTTCGAGGCATTTTTCATTTCGTTCAACTGGTTTTAGACTGTAAAGGCATGATGTCGATATTCGCAGTAATATTTTTTTTAATTTCTAATTTATGTTTATTATACAAAATCAAAGTTTCAATCTTTCCGAGAACTATGAACTTCTTGGCAATAGTAACCTTAAGGTACAGAACCATGAAAGTAAAATTGCGAATCGAATAGCTGTCGTGACCACTAGCTTTATTTAGCTGTAAAAAAGCACAAATATTGAACGAGTTATTTCTTATAGCTGGGGTAATTGTTTTCAGTAGGTATCGTTAAAAACTTACCTTGACTCACTTTTTTTAATCGAAATTGTACAAATAATAAGCTTCAACTTACTTCTTGAACCGGGAGTTACTTGAGTGATTATTAAAAGATAAATGGGTTTCAATTAGAACGAATGGTTTATACCAGTTTGAGAAAACTATTCAGAATCTATATCGATTTATACCTATGTATATACATAGACTAGAGACCGCCCGCAACTTCGCTCGTGTGGTTCTCATTCTTCCTTCAGTTTCTACAACTTCGAATGTTTACGCAAGAATCTCAATTATTTTCGAAATTAAAAGAGTAAATGATTAAGATTAGCCCGAACAGATAGGTAAACAAACAAAAATAGAAACAAAGAGTGGAATAGATCTTTCTGACAACCTCCTTTTTATGTCTTCGAAGATCATTAAAATCGGTTTATCAGTTCTGAAGTTATCAGTTCTGAAGGTTAGCCCGAACATACAGGCATACAGACAAACAGACTGTCAGACATAAAAACAAAAAGTAGCCTGTGTCATTCCTGACAACCTCCTTTTTATGTCGGCGAAGTTTCATTAAACTTGGTTCAACCCTTTTGGAAATTAGTCCAAACAGACAGACAGACCAATAAACAGATAAACAAAAGTAGCCTTTGTCACTTCTTACAACCTTTGTTTTAATGTATGCGGAGTTTTATTTATATATGAAAGACTGACCGATTGACCCTCACTGCAAAGCCAAAGGTCGCAGGTTCGATTCCCGCTTGGAACAAATATTTGTGTGTATTGATTAACATGTCTATTTTTTCCGTGTCTAGGTGTAAAATATCTTTATTTTTGCTTAGTTTAGGATTAAATGGATCAGTGTGGGATGGGAGATAACCCGCAGGTATTATTATTACAAACAGACATTACGATTTTATATAATGTATTTAGAGATACATCACTACGTACTACGTATAGTCACCGTAACTACGCACGATTCAAACAAAAATAAAGAAATGCTATGAAAAAGACTATTAGGACTATGGAATTATATGACTATTCGTCATAAGAATTAATGCACCATGCGCAACTATGGTGATGCCACAATCAAATGATTACAATATCAAAGGAGGTAGGTATATTTATCTGTTTTTTTCCAGGAGAGTAGTTAGTGTTAATATGAGTTGAGGGTTTAACAAACCGAATCAGACTATTTTGTTTTAGAGTTTAAAAATATGTTAAAATATACAAATATATGTAGTAGGCAAGGTAAGGTAAGTAGCCAGGTAAGTACTAAAAAGGAATCATTTGAAAATTTGAACCCAGTGATTGGCAGACCAGAAACAACAAAGACATATTATTTTACAATTCGATATGGAACCTCGAGAATCCAATACTAGACCATAAAATGGTAACGAATGAAGCTACCAAACTATCGGAGGTCCGCCTTAGACAATCGCATGTTGACAAGTAATTATCAAAGCTCGTTTGCTTTAACTTTTTTTTTTTTGAGGTTCGTGACTTTTTAGGCAATAAATCTTGCCCTAATGAGATATTTATGCGAGCCAAGTCTTCCTGTCAACGATTAATCCTTTATTTTCGTATAAAAAGCGTACGGTTTTATTAATATTGATTCGGTGGCATGACGCCGACGCATAACGATATTTCATTAAGGACCGCTTAATATTCGTGTATTTCGTGTGTGTTTTATATTATTTCAAAATGTTTTTGCCTTCTTTGATTGGAGCTTTTTTTGCGTACAAAAGAAGCGACACCTTTTAATTCTTTTGTTTACGTAAGTTATGAATATGTTTATAACTAATCACAGAACATGTGTCTATAAAGGATTGTTATATCGCGTATTAGGTAAATACAATTATCAGCTGTTTGGGCTATTTCGCTCTAAATTCAACAAAAATACTTTTCCCTCATAATATCTTACATATAAAAATTAATTAACATAAAACGTTATCTGAACTTATATTAAAAAGAGAAAAGATTTGATTTTTTGTATGTTTGTTTGTGTAATATAAATTCAAAAACTACCTAATTGGTTTTCCAAATTCTTTTACTTGTTATAAAATCATATATATCCAAATATATTGGGCTGTATTTCATTTTCAAAAATATTAGAGGATTCTACGAAAAGTACAATAACGTCACTCAAGGTATCAAAAATTTGGTTATAAAATTCAATATTTGGCGTGCGCTGCGAATACCTACTATTGATGATGCATAAAATTAATGTAGTACATATTTATAGTACTTACTATTACCCATAAAAATACCCGCAAAGAGTATTTGTCTAACTATTATAGTTAGGTCACAATAACCGTTTTTTTTCCAATTAGTCAAAACACAGGTAGAATCGAAAGATGATGAAATTCGTGTATTAATCTTCATCCGACTAAATAGTTTCATAATCAATGTTGACTACGTACAGATTCCTCTTTAAATTATTAGAATCGGACCTTTTGTTTAAAAGTTACGGCGAGTATAAAAATGCTCAAAAAAAGAAACATGCCGCGGGGTAAGCAAACAACCCTAAACTTAATCTAATAATTACGTAAACTAGAAATAATTGAACAGTAGTTTGTAATTTAAATTAATTGACTACAAAATATTTTAGTTTGAAGCATCGTTATTTTCTATTTGTCCAAATGAAGTACTAATGTATCTTTCTATTTATCCACCCATGTGCAACACATAAATAAATTTAAAAAAAAATAATTAAATGTTTACACATCTGCTTGCACCTTATTTATAAAAATAAACTATGAAACTAAAAAAGATCAAGTTCGACTCGCATCTTGACGTTTCTCACAGAGGTAAAAAATACAATTCACTAAAATAAATTCTTTTAATTTTTTTTTCTTTATTTATGTTTTGAAGCTTTCCTTTGTGCCAAACAAGATTCTTGGTCAAAAGAGGTACCTACCCTAAAAGTTTTGATGAGGCGCATTAAGTGTTAAAAGGAACTATCTCTTTTTATATGGCACTGACCCAGAAACTTTATTTTTTTAATAAACCATAGGGCACAAGCCTCCGTATTCAATATTATCGTAATTTCAAATTGAAGCCTTTACCCGTTTGTAAGTAAAATGGCTCTAACCAGACGACAGACCAGACAGACCACAAAGCTATTCTATAAACGTTCCGTTTTGCTTCCTTTTGGGGTACGAATCCTTAAACTCGAACCGAAGCAAATAAACGTCCATATCAAACATATGAGAGAGAAGAGACTCGTAACTGTAATAATTGTCATCATCTATTAAAACTTCGTCAAAGATTTAGGACAGGCACTCCGCAAGAGCAGCCGATTCGCATTTAATAGGTCTACATTAAAAAAATACATATTTTGTACACTTTATGCATGCGCGGGAAATATTAAAAATGTACCTACTCTATTTAAATCTATACTATATAATAATATAATATATAATACATGGGACTTCCCACACAGCGTCATCTAGTCCCAAAGTAAGCAAGTATTATGCTTGTGTTATGGGTTACTAGACAACTGATATACATACTTAAATATTCCTTATAATATATATATATATATATATTTTACAAAGACACCACATACATATAACAACCAAGACCCGGTACCAGTATCAATATTCATCATATAAATACTGACCTGACCTGGGATTCGAACCCGGGACCTCCAGCTTCGTAGGCAGGGTCGCTACCCACTAGGCTAAGCGGTCGTCGAGGTCGAGGTATATATTTGGAATCAATGTAACGGGATATATTCTAATACTAAAATTATGTTATCATACTTAGATTCTAGGGCTCAGCTCAGATGAGAGTTCCCAGTACGGAGTCAATTTGCCCTCATCAGCATAACGTGGGTCAGGTGCTCTTTCTGTGAGGAGAAAGATTTCCCTGGGCTATGTGGTAGGGTCTGGCGGTAAAAGCAAAGATTGATTTTAAATTGAACAAAGGTTTAATTGAATTATTAATAGACAGTTTGAAACTAAAAGTGCAATACTAAATTCTAGGGTTAACAATAATAATAATAACACACACAATCACAACAACGTCTAGGTCCCAAACTAAGCATTAGCTTGTATTTTGGGTACCAAGCGAAGACACCACATACATATAACAACCAAGACCCGGTGCCAGTATTAATATTCATCATATAAATACTGACCCGACCGGGGATTCGAACCCGGGACCTCCAGCTTCGCAGGCAGGGTCGCTGCCCACTAGGCTAAGCGGTTGTTACTTTCGTTACATCGTTACAATCAAATTACTATCTAGGTCTGTACACTACAATTTCAATCAACTTACATGTTCCTGAACTCACAAATATTTTTTTACTTGTTTGTTACTTTGCACACGAATAAATGAAATACTACTGAACCGAATAAAATTTCAAGAATAAAGTAATAAAATTGGAATTCAATAAAATGGCCATGTAACCATGTATCATCACGTTGCACGAACTTATCGTAACAAAAACCAAACTTAACAGAAGGCGAAAAAAATGTAGGGTGGTCTGTGCCGGGTCACGGCCGCTTAACTCCAGGGATGAATGTGATGCCAGTACTAAATGTATGTCAAAATAACCAAAGGAGGGACTTGAATCTTCTTAAGCACGAGTAGTTTGGCCCAGGCATACCAAAAATTCATGGCATCAAAATTAGTTTATGTTTTATTAAGTATTATATTTATATTTTTTTTTGACGACTCTTTTTTACTTAGAGCTTTATTTTTCGAAGGACTCAAAGTACACTATAACAAAGGATCTACACAATTTTAACGTTACGTAACTTTTTGTAAATGACCTCTCGTCCGGACTAAAAGACGCTCATCAAATTCCCGTCAAAACATTTTATTACTGACTTTATAACAATTATTTATGACTGAATGATTGGCCGAAAACTTAGATCCGAATGGTTGACGACTCTAATTACAGAACTAAAGGTCGCGGGTTCGATTCCCGCCTTACACCAGTATTTATGTAGATGGACATGACTATTCCGTGTCTGTGCGTAAAATATTTATATATGTATACCTATATTATCAAGAATATTTAAGTATGTACGTCAGTTGTCTACTAATCCATGCCATGCCATCAGCCTATTATACCCCACTGCAGGGGCTTAGGCCTCCCCCCGGGTTAAGGGGCTTGGAGCTTAAATCCACCACGCTGCTCCAATACGGGTTTTGTAACGACCGCCATCTATTAACAGCAACCGGGACCGACTGTTTAACGTGCTCTCCGAGCCACGGAGTAGTAATAGTTATGTACTTAAGTAAGAAAAACTCATTGGTATGGTACACGCCCAGATTCGAACCACGGACACACGGCCACGTAAATTTGAAACAGGTTCACTGCGCTCGGGCCATCACTAATCCATAATACAACCATGATACTTGCTTACTTTAAGACTAGATGGTGCTATTTGCAATGTCCCTTGTGTTACCATTAGATAAATAGCTTATTTCAACCAAACACCTTACCTACCTACATACTTCAGTTTTCAATACGATGAAAACCAAATTTATGTTTTTATTTCTAGTTTTCTAACAATAACAGACATTAACAATTTTTTTATTTTAATTCTAAACTCGTATCACTCAAGTTCCAATCGAATACGTAAAGGGTGCATCTATTAACATATAAAAATAGGCATATTAATGTGAACTTAAAAGGCGTGTAATTCCGGCTATTCATTATAGCAATTAACACGTTGTACTATAAATTAGACGGTCTTTAACCGTGACGCCCATCTGTTGATCTTATCTTGTATTGTTGCTATGACACCGCCTTTCATTTTGTATGTTTGTGATGCCGATTACGTATAAACGTTTTAAACAATTTGCGTGAGCGATGTGAGAAAGATAGGAGCGAGTTCTTTTAATATTTTATTTCGTATATACTTATATATTAAAAAATCGCGTTACATGTACATCGATTTGTGGTGGTCTGGTGGGTAAGCGCCCCACTTTCCATAAAAAGGTCGTGGATTCCAATGAGTTTTTAATTTATAAAAACTTAAGTCAAAAGAATATCACACTCTCCGTCGATAATGTCGTTCAGCGGTGAAGCTCGAGAATCCCCAAACCGTATCATACCAGCGTGGCGTAGGCTGAGCTTATGTTCCAAACTCCCTAACCCGATGTCGAAGAGGAGCTGTACCCTCCAAGAAATGAGCTTGAAAGCTCAATCCCCTCATAACTGGTTTTGAATAGGTGTAAGACTATTTTGGTAATCCTTAGTTAGTATATATAGCGCACTTGATAGCCTGTCAATCGAGTCGATAGGGTAGTGTATAGGAAATGAAATGAATTTCATACTTTGATTAAATAACGTCTGGGTTTGATGGACCGTAAATGTACGAATTGACTAGAAGCACTCTCTTGCGCTTGCGACATCACCACTCTTCTTCTAGTCAGCTGGTGTATCTTTGGCAAGTTTCAGTCTGATTTCAGTCCACGAGGTTTCCGTGCGCCAGCCTTCACCCCCGCGAAATTGCGTTCGACCGTTTCGATACTGTGAAGTTATATTTCTGACTGTATTAAAACCAAACTAAATTTAAGTAAATTTAATTACTCTATGGGATTTATTACTACAATGTCAACAAAAATGACAGGCAAACTTTTACATACTTAATAGGTACTTGTATGTGTGACTTAACAGACCACATGCTCTTGCTACGCCATACTAACCATGTACAAACCGTTTCTATGTACGTGAATTATAACCTAACAGTTAGGTGATATTTTTGTCTATGTTTTTTGACGTCTACTCTATATCCAGACAATATGTACCTAATCAAAAATTGATCATCTTCTATAGTTAGATTACTTAAAGGTTAATTTTCCATAAATCTTAAAACAGTAATTTTTAAACTTCTGACCATAAAACCAAATAAATAATTTCATGGTCAGCTGTAAAAATTACTGAATTTCTTTACAAACCTTCATACACTGTGTTGATACCTTAAAAAGGTTAAATTCACAACATTCTTGAATGACTACATGTTTAGTTTTTGACCCAAAAGTGAAATAACATTTTTCATACATATATGACTTTAAAACTGACAGAGTCTCCATACAAATGATCATTCATCTATTGCACCCCTTTAAGGAAAGATTATGACAAACTTTTTAATTATGACTATAAAGCGAAATAATACCTACATTTCATGATTTTACGTTTCTTTAAAAATAACAGAATTCACTTACAAACTTTCATCACTCATTAATCCTCTTAAGGGCAAAATTTGCACAAAATTTTAGATTTAAACTCTAACGCCGAATAAAATTTTCATGCATTTAAGATAAAAATTGACATTTCCTCTAGGGATGCAATTTCGAAAAACCTTTCTTAGCGGATATTTACGCCACAATATACCAACCTAATGACCAAAGGTGTTGTTCACTTCAGCGATTTCGGCTCGACGTTGATTATAAATGAATCGGTGGTAATTAGATTTTACGTATATAGGTATAGATAAAAAATATGCTCTACATATTTCGTTTAGATTTTACGTATATAGGTATAGGTAAAAAATATACTCTACATATTTCGTTAAACACTTTTCCGCGTTATTTTTCTTTTCTTCTACTAAACATGAGTTTTGCTCATGAAACTAACCCCGCGATGATACATACCTCATATACATATTGAACCACGATTTCATCTGATTTTAACTATGAAAGTTTCATCAAAATCAGTGGAGTGATTTTTCAATAAAAAAGTAAGAACAAACGACAATTTAAAAAAAAATGTTTATGATGGCTATAGATGTCGCTCCAATCGAGTTCTATAATAGCATAGATAGCAATCCTGAAAATAATTTTTCATCCACCGGAAAAGAACAATATAGATTTCAACGGATTTCTTAGATACTTGTATCAAATTATCAATCGAGTTTATATAAAGTATACATAGCTAGACACTATATATATGTAAATGTACAAAGTTAATTTCAACATCAATCTTCATTAACCGACCTCATTACTTCAAGGAACTCGGCCTGAGCAGCGATAGCGTCGGCCCTGGACCGCTAAGTCCTCTTGAGTCACAAAAGTACCGTTATAAATCCCAAAATAAAATCCTCTTACGCTCAGGTAATTTATGGGCCAGCCGCGAATAATCAGCGAGGTGCCGTATAAATCGCGCGCCATTTGTAAAATGGGAATTACGAATCGCCATTCGGGATATTGTCAACTTTCCAGCTCCGAAAAGTCGTAAGGGAACCGATATGTGAAGCGCTTGTAACTTTTTCGAACGTAAAAGATTATGTAAGTCTGAAACGAAACAGACGTAAGTGTAGTAGATATCGTATAAAGCTTAGACATATTAGAAATGGAGCTTCAAGGTGTCGCTTGTCTCGGATCGTCTTGGTAGGGGGAAGTGGAACGGTTCTAGTCTAAGACATTAATGACTTACCTCCCGAATTTCATTAGGAAGCTCGCAAAACATTTCTTCATTCCTACTTTGACGCTTTTTTTACTATAATAAAGCTTTTGTGTTATTACTACCTAAGAGCGAAAAATAAATATTTTGTTCTATATGCATGTCGATGTTTTTTGGATTACATAAATTCGGACCTCGGGTGCCTTTGTGTCAAATCATCTTGGAATACGGCTGTTCTATGACCCTAGAAAATTTACTAATTAAATAAAATACTATGATATACTATAAAATAATATTTCGTTTTTAAACATACAATATCTTTTACATTTTGTGTATCAACTTTATTACATTTCATTTTCTATAGATACTATATTCTACCCTTAAATATAATTAAGAAAATTACTGTATTCAAATAAAATATTATCAAATCTATCAAGATCAAATCAAATTTTTATTCAATATAATATGTTCACACAAACTTTTTGAAAGCCAAACTGAATTGATTAGGTACCGGTTCGAAAAACTAGAAGGAGAAGAACCGTCAAGAAACTCTTTCCTGTTTATTTTATTTGAATATTTAAGATTGCAATATTTTTATTTAAAACGCTTACAACTATTACAATGATGTCCATGCTCACTTATAATTTAAATATTCGGTAATACAATAGCAAACTTTCTTCGTTAGTTGAACTTTAACAATTGCATTCTACTAGATACTAGTTTTTTATACTAGTAGTTTTAATACTAGTTTTTTGTTACACATATTTATTTGCATTTTACTCAAAATAGCAGGCGTTCAATTTAATTCCCCTCATAAATAATAATTCTTTTCGTTTCAATTGCAGAGTTCAAAAAAAAAACCAGTCAAACAGTTGTGAGTTGGAGACGTATTTATGAAAATAAATTTCCGGAAGACATGAAGTATGGTTAATACATTGTCATATTTATTTAATTTTTGGTATTTTTTAGTCTTATAAGACAAAATTATAACTTACAAAGTTTTTTCGTTAGTATCTGATTCAGAACTGTTTTTAAGTTCTTCAATATAGATGTCAGACAATCTTATTATTCTCATAGGTATTGCAGTAAGATCACTGGATTAGATCATTATGTAAAATTTTAAATCTATTTGAATCAGGATCATAAGAACTGTATGCAATTAGCGCATGTAGGCATCTAATTAAGATTTGTTGAATAATTTGATGATTGATAATTTAATTGATAATTGAAGTACGAATTGACTAGAAGCCCTCTTCTGCGTTAACCGTCTTATAACCACTCATACTCTAGCTAGCTGGTGCAAGGTTTCGAATTTCAGACCCTCCCCCGCGCGCCGATCTTCACCCCGCGTAATGGTGTTTGACATTTTCGATACTGTGAAATGACATTTCTGATTCTATTAAAACCAAACGCTGCTGTAAAATTTATTACTCTATGTGAAAAATAAACACGAGTGTTACTGAAGCTACCGTCGATGGCTATCTTGATAAAGTCATGTGGAATTCACTATTCCTGGAGAGTAAGGTTCCTATATAATAAGATAAAAACTTTGAACCTAAAATTCACGTAGTACAACGTATACATGTTATAGGGTAAGGACATTAAAACAGTAAGTTATTCAACAACAAAACTACCATGTATTCACATATCGGTAGATATAGGAATATCAAAGGGAGAGAAGCGCTCCACCCACAAAATTTTCTAATAAACGTGTCATGCACTCGGCTCACGCGCTCCGACGTGTAGCCTCCTGAAAAATACACCGCGATACATCGCGTCTCAGGAATTTTTAATAGTTTCGCCTCAACAGGGCTCACTCGGTTATCAGGGGCGTCACCCGGATCCGCTAATGTATTTGAAATCTGTCTCGAGCGGGCTTTATCTATTGGAAATGGCTGTTTCGAACTTCAGTTGGCCTTCGGAACTACTTTTAACTACGAGTAATAAATCCAACGTAAGGCCGCCGGCTAGCGTCTCTGTGCTATGCGCGGGGGAGAGCGGGCTTGCGGACTGAGTAGCTTTTTTGATCTATTGTTCTTTGGATTAAGATGTTTTCTATTTTTAATGGTCTAAACTGCAGTAGATCTGAAATAAAAAAATTTGTAGTGTCAGTGAAGTAATGGATGTTTGATATCACAAAATAAGAGGAATACGTGTAGGAATAAATACTATAGACAGGGTGATTTATATTTTCTGTTGTATCCTCGTATACAACGTAATTATGCTTACGCGCATTTTTTCTTCATATTTATCATATTTTGTGATGATATCGGTCATTCACTACTCTACCTGATAATTAATAATTTTAATATAAATTTAAAGAAATTTTTTCTCAGTTATTATAAATTCATTGGACTTTAAACCTGTTAGGTGTACTAAATAATTAAAGCTAACTTCAAATTGGGCATGCAATTAGAGTAGGATGTTTCTACAATTCAAAAATTGTAGAGAATAGTAGTTTACGTGCGGTATTAACTTTTTTTTTAAATTTATAACAACGTAAGGTGCAATGTAACATATTGTATCGTCGTAGATACCTAAACTATACCTACATCATATCATACCAATATCATAACTTAAAGTAATGCTACACAGAAAAAAAGGGAATTTCAGATCAAAAGCGAAAAAATATTTTTAGTTAAATATTTACACCAAAACATAAATTTCTTAATTCAAATGATGTTAAGTACCTACTTGAATTAAAAATTATAAGCATATTCGTCGAAATAATTAAAATTCTCGACGACACTTATGTGGTCTAAGAAAGTTTATTTGTTCCAAATATCAAGAAATTTTAAATTGAGAAACATATTCTCTTGCCATAAATAATAACAATTAGAAACTTGTATGGAATTCTTCCAACTTTTGCAGAAGAAAGCGAGAAATACACCTTCTTGTTTTGCGTAATGAAGGAGATTAGTTTTAAGTATAGAATAAAAGATGGCGCGTCAGTAATTTTTCAACGATGAAGCACCTTGTTAGATGCTATAGTAGGTATAATGGGCCTGTAGACGGAAGTAGTTGTAACAAAACTTCAAAGGCCTTGGCCGGGCAAGACGGGCTGATAAGACGGTGACGTTAGCATAGTATAGGTGGGTAGATAGGTAGATAGGTACAGGTACTAAATAGGTAGGTAGTGAATTCCCGTGATGCCTTGCTCTGCTCGCTCTGGCTAAATATCAGTCAGACCAGCAGACAGATTACTGCAGTATGAGCCTACGGCCTCAGGTTTCTGATGATGATCAGACTGTGTAGTTACTCGAACTTGCCTGTTTAAATTCATTATAGGTAACGTATTTTGCTCAAGTTTTTGTAGTTTTTGGCTGTAGAAAGACATTATTCTTGGAACAAGAACGAAATATCTCTTCGTACGAACACAAAAGTACATTGATTGAAATTAATGAGTTATCTTGAATGTAAGAATTGCTATATCTTGAGTGAAAATTTTACGACTTTCCTTATATGAGAAAGGCTAAATGTCTTGGGTCAAGTAAACTCTCTTTGGTCAAAGTAATTATTTTTTCTGTGTAATTATAAAAATATGAGGTAAACCATAACATAAAGTTATTTGAATTTTTTAAGATAATTTGAAAAAAAAACGTTATTTACCATATGCCATTTTTTTTCAAAAAGGATTAATTATTCATAAACTATACCTATTAATAAACAGGTAAAATTTATAGAGGTGTCTTATAGATCGATTTGCAAAAAACTATCTGTTCGCAACGTACCAGTGTTACTATTGCAGGAAAAATCTCAGATTAGTTCTGTTTATTATTACTATGTATTAAAGTTAATGACATCTTCTATTAACATTAATGACACCTATTATTAACAAAATTATTCGAGTAGGTAGGTAGGTATCTACCCACCCTACAAAATAACAAAATTTTACAAACAATTGCACACTTTAATATCATATAAATACCAACTCAAACGAAGAACAATACAGTTTGAGTACAACCAACAGAAGCACAAACAATTAAATTTTAACCAATATGTCCATTCAAGCCGCAGTACCCCAGCTCAGAGCTGTATCGCAGACTGCCGGAGCTTTTATACGAATCTCTCCTCTCCACGAAAATGCACATTAATATTAAATGGCTTGGAAATGCTGCGTTGTGTGGGAGGGTTGGGGGGTGAGCTATAAAAAAGCGAACGGCGTCGATGATACAACCTACATCTACGTACTAATACATATTACGTTTCAAGCTAATTGTATTTTTAGTAGATACTTTTTGCTCAAAATATTTGTCATGGTACCTAAGGATTGTTTTATTGTATTTAATTATAGTTTTTAGTAAATCGAATATAGTGTGAGTAAAGTTAATGATACAAGGTAATATTTAGTTCTGTTCATATATTTTGAACAGTTCTTCCTATACGATAGTTTTAATAAGAATAATTTATTCTACTTTCAGTGATATTTCACGCGACCGTATCCCTGAAACGTTTCCCGTACGTGTCATATTATAACTACGGAACACTACCCCCTCACCCCACGACGCTAGTTTCGCTGTCCAATAAGAGATGGCGCTATCTGAAAACTAGTGTCTGTACGCTCTCTCACGGCCAATTTACTCCTTACACTAATTAAAAGAGGCGAGCGAGAGAAACCACGCCTCTCGCTATGAACAAACAGAAGGGGGGAGAAGCAGACCAATCAGAGGGCTTGATTATTTGTAATTAGAACGTGGAGGAAGAGCGTTCGCCGAGATGACCAATGGGATTTCGTATTTAACGAGTTCATCTTACTGTTTACGCCGGAAATACGTTTTGTAATTAGAATTCTTGTTTGCTACCCAACCGTCTCCTCCAATTCCGTTTCTGCGAATTCCAAGGACCTCTAATGAAAAGGTATAGGTAATGTTTTATGTAATGAAAGGGCACTTTTAACATAATATATCATTCTGTTTTATTGAAATTCAAAATATATTAAGGTATTGTTTTAGGTAACTCCTTGTAGGCAGATAGGTAGGGAAGGTCCTCGTACCCTGGGACAATTTTTTTTCGACTACTTATATTTAAATCAATATTATTATAGTGAACCATAAATCAGTGTCATTTTCCATTATTATTTTATAACATTACCTAAAGTTAACTACATATTAACTATAACTTATGATAAATTTCAATAAAGCATTTAAAGATACCTATATGTCCCAAGGTATCTGCAGGTACGTCTTGTATTATGTGGCAGAGATTACCTATTATATACCTATACCTACTACTTTATAATGAAACTTTTTTAATTTTACTGTTCCATTGTATATTTCAGTGAAAATAGATACTAAAACCATCCTGAACTAAAAATCTCTTTTCTATTCGTGTTACTTTCAGAGAAGCGCAATCATTCACGAATAAAACTCCGTAAGAATAAGAATCAAGGAAAACGAGTCGGCCACAATGAGGAGAGTCCAACTTCTGGCTGCCAGTTTGCATATAGAGATAAAAGTGCGGAATATTAATGTGAATCGCCAACCCACCCTACCTCCCTGTCCTCCTTTTCGAATGGGAGGGACTTGGGGAGGACGAAGGAGATACTCTCCCTCACAGAATCGCCACGTCCTCCGCAAACACCGGACTGTGGAAACTTAAAGGTTTTTAATTATAACTGTATATTTGTTGGTAAGATAGGTACCTACTGTATCCAATTAAGGACGATATTTCAAGTTGCAGTGAAAGCAATGAATTATGGGAATTCTACACCAGAATAACGTGTCAACTCCTCATTCAATTGGATGAAAAATGTAATTTACCAATTTTGGTATTCTTATTTGATCTTAATTTAATTTTGAATCAAGAAAAATAGTGTAACAGTTTTGATTCAGTCTAAGTTTTAGTTTTAATCCACTGTCTATAATTCGAATTACAGAGGTAACGATTTTTTCCCAATCCATAATTACAAGACTTTAGGTATATATTCGTAAGCAGGTACCTAGTAGGTACGTCTATGTCATTATATTTCAATAAATAAAATAAAACAATCTAATATATTTACCTACGTAGGTACGTACCTACCTAAGCGCTTTTCACCTTATATGTCTTGCGGTATTAAATGCGATGGAATATTGCCTGATAATTACGAGTTTGATATTAGAGATTCCAGAAATGCGATCTTGGTTCGTAACTATCAATTTATTTTAACAGTGAAGGTATAAAGAGACGTGAAAGTTTTCTGTAATAAATACAAACTTCTAACTAAGTAACTTAGTTATTAAACACAAAACACCAATGCTATTACAAACGCTCGATCTTACAATTTCTTTACCTATTTAACCATAGATGGTCATAGAGATACAGCGCAGTGACAACAAAAATGTGTGAAAAAAATACCCCGTGGCACCAGTTGATATTTTGAAATATTCGCTGTAAAGTAGAATTATTGTGTGCTCTACATGTAAAATTCCTACTGGAAAAGAAATTAAAGATTCTGGTATTTCATTTTGTATGTAATTTAACAAATTGCCCTTTTGTTTAAAACAATGGTATGTCTATTCCAGTGATTAGATAACCCAATAAATCTTCTACAATATACCTACCTACAGGTACCTACAGATATAAAACTTAATTTAAAAAATAATAGGTATGGTAAATCTAAAAGTCTACACTTATGTATTATTGATGAACGCCACGATACTGATATGATCAGTGTGAAAAATGAAACGAAGCCTGGACGTGACGGTCGTACACAAGTAGGTAGGTACCTATAGACCAGTTTTACGATTTTAATCACGTCTTCATTTTCATGTTTTAAAAGTAAGCGAAGCTTTGGGCGATGTTAAAAGTTGCACACACATTTATTACTTTTGGGCGGGGAAACCAGAAATAAGGTGCTGAGGTTTAATTAGACTGATCGATTGGCCGAGAGGTAAGAGACCATAACTGCAGCACCGAAGGTCGCGGGTTCGATTCCCACCCGGGACAAATATTTGTGTGCATGAACATGTTCACATGTTCCATGTCTGGGTGTAAAAGTATCTATATATTATTTAAAAACAATTTAAAATATTTTTAGTATTTATCACAGTTGTCTAGTACCCCCTAATACAATCATAATACTTGCTCACTTTGGGACTAGATAGCGCTGTGTGGTGTGGGATGTCTTAGATATTATTATTAATTATTAAAACCTTCATAAGAAAATCAATGTGCCTATCGGATGTAGGTAGTGTTAGATATAGATAGATATTATATTCTTTAATGTTATAATATTTTTATAATTAATAAGGTTACAATTAATTTAAGTTTTTTGAAACATTTCAAAATACTAAAAAATATAAGTAAAATATAAATACACTTATTAAGTAATATATTAACGTATGCCCATTCAATATTATGTAGAGTCACATATAAATCATTTTTTTGATCAAAAACTTCTTATTTGAGGTAATAAATCGTTAAATAACCAAAAAAGTTTATTTATTCAACACCAAAAGCATTCACATCACCGAATAGAGAACTCACATAAATCTGGCTACGAAACTATTGTCAATGTAAAAACGCCATTACTTTGCTAAACAAATTCAAAGAACTCCAGTATTTTCACATATGCATATGTCACATATGTAAATACGTAGAGTTAAACTATGGAGATACACGCAGCCTCCAGAAAGAGAGGTCCTAACTCATTATCGACCTAGGGTCACGGCGCATGCTCTAACTTTGCTCTCAACCCTACGCTAACGAAGGCGCTTTATTGCGACAAAGGTTCATCTCGGTAATTGAGTTACGACTTTTTACGTTATCTTGTGTTATTTTTTGGTCTTTTATGTTTTATAAAAAAAATTTAGTTAAATGTCCTCAGCCTGATATTATTTGTTGGTGTAATTGGATTATCTAAAACACAAAACAATTTTGTCAATGAGCCCATATTTTTGTTCATCGTTTAGATAATAATATTTGGTTTAATAGTAGATTGTTACATAAGGGGTGATAGGGACCTATTTATGCATTCGAACTGTTAGCGTCCTCACTATGCTCGTGCGCCAAACCATCTCATGCCTAAATAGGTCTTTTACCCGAGGTAAACATACTGGTTTTCATTACGAATATGAAGACAGTAAAAAAAGCGTTAATTCCATATCTGAATCTGATCAACTCATTTTATAGAAATATCTGTCTATGTAACTAATCAGCACTTGAAAAAATAACTTAAGATCGAATTAACGTAAAATCGCCTTTTTATGTTTTTTTTTTCTGTGGCATTCTACCCAGCAAGTATTTTTTATCTTTGATGATGGTAAATATTTACGTCAAATCTATATAAATTAAATGTCCATGTAGTTAAAAGTAAATTGTAAGTATAAAGTCAAACTACAAAATTGTTGATAATATTTTTAATTTGAATTTCACGCCGTGATCAGAGTTGCCGTATAAAAAATTTGGACATGGCTTGCATAGTTTTTTTTTTTTTTTTTTTTTAATTTTTAATAGCAGGGAAAATCGTTTCCTAGGGACGAAAAGTACTATTTTTATCCCTGTGATCAGGTAACTTCAAGCGTATTTTCCGAGTATGAGTAATGAAAATATTTTCGTTATTTGTACGAAATTGGAAATGCAATCTTATTTTAAGGTGTTCGCAAAAATGATGCACAGCTTTTATATGTAAAATTTATATTCGTTTACATAAAATATTAAATTTCTTTATTAATTTTATTTGCCTGTATGAAGTATTATATTTTACAAGATTTTTTTGTTTGAATTTTCATAAATATGCCAAGACTTTTACGTAAGACGCTCATTAACTTTTGTGCTGCATAGAACCTTTATTCTCTTCAGAGACCAGAGATGTTGTAATTGGATGAAACTATAAAGAAAAATGTTAACAACGTAACAAAGGAAAATAAGTATGCTTCTAATAGTAGATTTTTGACCAAGGAGGCAAAATACTGTTTTTAGCTAGGTGTGGTGAAATAAAAAATCCTGCGTAGTGATGGATTCATTGCCATTCGTGAGGGAAACAATTTTGCACCCGAAGCAAACATTTTGTTTTTCACTAGGTAGGTACCTATTCCACCAGAATGAAATTATTTCAAAATAGTAAGCAAATAAAAAATTCCGAATAATAAACCACCGATTTTAATTTTTTTTTATGCACAAAGAAAAAATTTTGTTGACAATATTACCTTCATTTTACAACAACGATTTAGTTAAATTTACTAAATAAAAGAATGTTACTGTAGTAAATGATAGGTTTATCGAAAGATTTGACTTCTAGCTTGAATCCTAGATTCAAACTTATTCATTTTAAGACAATGTTGCTAAAACAAAGTAATTATTTATTGAATCCATTTGTAAGAGAAAATAACAGAATTATAAAACAGGAATTTGAAAAAGAAAAAGAGGAATAAGATTTAGATTTTGATAAATGGAAATACCATAAACAATCATGAATGAATTTTCTTAAAATAAACACCATTCCATTTCCATATCTATTACTAAAACAAAACCAGACCAGAATTCCAATCACAAATGTATTTTAGTTTCCACTATTACTCCGGTTAGTTGGATGTTGGGGTAGTTGTGTTGGTGACGAGCCCGCTTCTCGTTTAGAAGGTCGTGGTTCAAATCCCAGGGTATGCACCAATGATTTTTTTCTGACTTAAATACATAATTATCACTGACTTCGTGCTTCGGACAGCACGTTAAGCCGTCGGTCCCGGTTGTCATCGTTAGATGGCAGTCGTTGAAATCCGCCAACCGGAAAGTAAAGCAGCGTGGTGGATGGTAGATTAAGCTCCAAGCACCCTCATCCTGAGGGAAAGCTTAAGCCCTGTTGTGGGGCATATTGGACTGATATGGTAATACCCCGGTTAAATTTAAAATTAATGTTATTGAAATGCAGTATAACTTGAAGTCTTTGTCCTTGACGCTTCCTAAAGGGGCATTACAGTGATTGCTAAAAAAACAACATTGACTACAGGTAAAGAAGATTTCTCTAAAACATTTGACATCAATTCATCACTGATTCCGGCAACAGTTCTATCAGAGAAACTATTATCAATTGGCTGATTAATACACATATTTAGGAAACAGACTGAAAATCAAAAATCTCTGAATTCCGCGTTCATTTTAACAAAATTTTTGTAAAGAAAGGTTTATTTTGACTATTTGAATTCGACACACTTAATTTTTTGTAATGTTGATTGTATATCGTCAATCATTCTTTACTGTAACGCTCTTGACGATTAATTCTCTACGATATTGTAAATAAAACAATAACAAATGAAAATTATGAAAATTAAAATACCCACATTAAAAAAAAAAATTCAAATATCGATATATTTATTTCGAAATAACGAATATTTATGATTAACATTGTCTCTAGAAAGCAGAAGTTCTTTGGCATGGGGTGACCGGCATCATAAATACAAATTTAACAAGGTCAGTAACCTTCTTGATCAAGATTATTGTGTTAGTTACCGCCGCGTTGGCTACCAACTGCCGTCCAAAAACATAACAAATCATGAATGGTGTTTCTTACATATAAATATTTTTTAATATGATAGGTATAGTTTTTTTAATTTGTCAGTCGATGTTCTATCATCGCTAACAATGTGATACCATAATAAACGTAGATAATAATATATACCTTCACCGTTTATGTAATATGGTGCCGAAACGTGCCGAAACGTGGACTCTCACGGCAGGACTGATCCATAAATTCAAAGTCGCTCAGCGTGCTATGGAGCGGGCTATGCTCGGTGTTTCTTTGATGGATAAAATCAGAAACACTGAAATCCGTCAAAGAACTAAAGTTGTCGACATAGCCGAAGCGATCAGCAAGCTGAAGTGGCAATGGGCCGGTCACATTTGCCGTAGAACTGATAACCAATGGGGTAGACGAGTTCTCGAATGGAGACCACGTACCGGAAAGCGAAGCGTTGGACGCCCCGCGGCCAGGTGGACAGATGACCTGAAGCGCTATACCGGGGGTAGTTGGATGCGAAAGGCGGAGGAGGAGTGTGTGGTGGCGAGCCTTGGGAGACGCCTATATCCTGCAGTGGAGAGACACGGGCTGATGATGATGATGATGATGTTTATGTAATTCAAAAAAAGAAATTTTTTTGGCTGCTTATTTAGTATTGATTCGATAAAATACTTCTGTAAAATATAAGTCATGGGCGAAAAGGTTTTTCCACTATTTTACCTTGTTGATAAAATATAGTTTTAAATGCGTGGTAAACAAAAGAAGGGATTTTAAGAAATAATTTTATTTGTTTTTTTTCCCCTTCAAACATACGAAAGCTATGTCCCAGAACACATCCCTAGACTGTCACACAACAAAGAATCAATTGATTCGAATATGTTTGTAGCTAAGCGCGTTGCACGGAATCAAATATTCATTAAATGGCATCGCGCGGAAGCACTCCCGACTTCATATTCAGCAGACGCCGCCGTTAATAGTTCGGCTGCCCGGCCTTATCTTCGACACTCAGACCGGTAGCGAGCTTGCCATATCTTGATACTCAAGTTCAAAGTTTATTTTAATAATTATTTTGGTTTAAAGTTTACATTCGTTTGTAAGTTAAAATTGACTTTTTCACCAAAGAAAATCATCAGTATCTACTGTAATCAGTGATGTCGCTATAGGAAGGAAAATAAAATTTCTCATTAATGGATGACTTGTAAGAAAATGAACGAACTTGATTTTTGAAATGAGACAACCGTTTGAATAAAATTTAGTCAGATTTATATAGATAAATAGATATTAATTAGATAGGTAATAATAGACAACAAGATCTCTTTTAGAATTTTACCACAATTTTTTGGTCATTATAAGTATAGATCAGGGGGTCGGCATTCTTTTGAGATGGAAGAGCTAAAAGTTACAAATTACAAGATTTCCAAGTTTCTAAAAGAGCCACTAAAATTTTCAATTCAATAGTAAGTATTTGCTTGTAATACTCTACCTACTTTAAATATGAAATTGTGTTTATTCGTACAAAAACATACAAACAGTTTTAGCACAAAACATAATAAAGTATTTTAGCCAGAATAGTAAAATAATATGACTACAGTTATTAAATAATAGAAAGTTTCATCAATGGAGCAATATGAGCTTTGTATGCCTTTTGAAAGTTTCGTTAAATCTAGTTCATAACTTATTTTTTTCAAGCACGACTCTAGATTTTCATTTGTTAATTAGCTTTTTACTTTACATTTTATTATAGTCATGGAAAAAACGCTTGACTGGCTGAGAGATAGATATGGTACCTACTCACTAATGGATCGATTGTACGATTTTTAAGGGTTTTGCAATCATAAAATAATTAATTTTACGTATGGAACTGTAGAGCCACAACTTTGCATCTAAGGAGCCACATACGGCTCGCGAGCCGCTGTTTGCCGACCTCTGGTATAGGTCATTGGAAATATAGGATTAATAAATTTTCTGCAAATTCTTGTTAACAAATCAAAATCTATAAACATATTCCCTATTTCTGTAATAACTGTATTTTGTAAAATCAAGAAATATGCTTAATCTATATCTATTTATTGGTAGTAACAAAATCTAAATGCTTCATTATAGTAAAATCCATCAACAGGTATACGTATAATGTCACCTTCAAAAGCCGTTAAAACCTTTACGCAAACAAACTAGTAAATATACGAAGAAACCACGAGCTAAATTTGTAACTGTTTACGTGGGTCTTTTCTTTATTGTTATTTTAAATATAAACGGAGACTGTTCTTAGCTAAGCAACTTACCCTTGGGAAGGCCGATTAAACTCTAAAGTTTTCGCACGCACGAGCGCGCGGGGTGTGTGAGAGTTGCACCCACTAAACAACCGCCTGAAGCAGAATAAGGATGCCTGTCATTAACCCTAAAGCTCCAACGGCTTCATCGAAGCGGCCAGGAGGCACACTAGGGTGTCACCGGCACGAAGACGTCGAGAAACCCCTAAGTGTTACTCGATGCGAAATAATTCCGTTGGCACAGGCCTCCGGTTAAGATTTACGTTATTAATATAACGTGAAAAGTGTTTTCTTGTTTACTCATTTGAGATGAGGTCAGTAGGGGTGGGCCTTAGCTAAGCACATCGAGAAAAGTGTTCACAATCAGTAGAATAATGGATGAATAAAATCATAATAATAATAATAAGACATTTATTTGCTACAAAAACACATGTGCATCCTTAAATATATAAAAAAAAAAAAAATAAACATATAAAACAAAAGGTAATTGATACAATGCAGTTTATATACAAAAAGGCTGAGCTCAGCATTTGCCGACACGCAAATGGTATGGGCGCTGTTTTTCAGCAACAGCCTGACGCACGCACGCACGCGCATTAAAGCAGTACATTACACAAAAAAAATAATTTAGCAGGTATAAACATAACATAACAAGTAACAAGACATAAAAAACAATAACCTTTAACATAAGATAAATTGGAACACCAAGAATAGGTGCAATAAAATGATGAGCATACAATAATAGCTTAATGCTGAGCCGTATTTTTTCAGTTTCAGTTTCCTTGTGTTTCATGATAGTCTCTGCCAGTTATTGCTCTATTATATATAATCGTGAATCATCCATCGTTATGTTTAAAGATAATTTTTTTGAGTGCAGATCCCATTTTAATAAATACAATTTTCGTGGTAGTTTTGTGCTAGTAGGTTCACGTTCTATCGTTTCTTAACTATATGTACATAGTTTTTTCATAGTTTATTTTTTGTAAAATATAAAATTAGCCTTCTTAAGCAAGCCAAAAACGTATCTGTTGTGAGATCAGAGGCCAGTTCCAAATGAATACATTTTGTCGTGAAACGTACACTGACTAGAATATAGCCTTTTCCTATTACAGATCATCTAATGCGAGAGAGTTTGACCTCAATTGGTCCAGCAAAATCCACTCCGATTTTTTCAAAAGGTCGGCTAGTCATTGTGACTCGACTCGCAGGTAAAGAACCCATCAGCTGTCTCGCCACAGTGGCCTTTTGTCTAAAACATGTGACACATTTATGAGTAACTTTCTTTATTTCTACCAAACCGTTCACAATCCAAAACCTTTGATTCAAATTTGCAAGTAAGAGCCTAGGACCTGCATGCATTAATTTTTCGTGCTCACTTTTGATGAGCAAGGTGGTGATAATGGAACCTTTCGGTAGTATAACCGGGTGTTTTTGTTCATAAGTAATATCTGCATGATGGAGCCTTCCACCAACTCGCAAAAGCCCTAAGTCGTCTATAAAGGGATGTAAATTCTTTAGATTATCTTTCACGTTATGACCTTTACGTATAGAGTCCATTTCAGTATGAAAATATTTAGTTTGTTCATGCCTGATTATTAGCATCAGAGATTGCTTGAATTCAGAGCAACTCAGGAAGTCTGTACTATATTTAGTTTTATTTTTATTTATGTTATTCAAAAATCTTAATATATATGCAAAAATTCTGACCATTTTGTTAATATCTGAGTGGTTATGTAAGCGATCAAACAGATGACTGACAGTTCTTTTTTGCACCGCGCTACCGGAGAACGTCCAGTCATGCCTAACCTCTGGTAAATCGTGAGGTATATAAGTTTTACAGCATGAAAATTCATACTCACTGTTTTGCAGGAACTGTGGCCCATGCCACCATAGACTTTTCCCTCCCAGCTCGCTGGGTTGGATACCCCTGCTGATCAAGTCCGCTGGATTTTCAGTCGTTCTTACATATAACCATCGCCATTTACTTGTGTGTTCGTGAATTACTTTTACTCTGTTTCCTATGTAAGGTTGGAGTTTCGTTATATCTTTATTTAGCCATCCAAGGACAATTTGTGAGTCACTGAACAGATAAACATTTTTTATATTAATTTTAAGCATTAAGGTTTCATAAGTTTTTACTACCAGTTTTGAAAGCAAAAGTGCAGCGTTCAGTTCGAGTCTAGGCACTGTCATACCTTCTTTTTGCACTGGATTTATCCTTGATTTGGAACAGAGTAAATGTACTTCAACTTTACCTGCTGTGTCAACTTGTCGCAGATATATACAGCACCCATAAGCAGTTGTACTGGAGGCATCTGCAAAGCCAATCAGCTCTGAAGCGTGTATTCTGTGTGTACTTATATTTCTATTTATAGAGATTGGCTCCATTTTATTTAATTCAGTTGTAAACTGCAGCCATTCTTGTTCGATCTCGGTTGGTGGACTGTCCTTCCAATCAAGCTTTGACAGCCACAACTTTTGCATTATGGCCTTCGCAGTGACCACAATTGGGCTTGCGAACCCCATGGGATCGTAAATTTTCCCTATGTAACTAAGTATACTTCTTTTTGTGACCTTTTCTGAGTTGAACGCCTCTGGGGATGAGATAATAAAGTGATCATTTTTAATATTTATTTGCAACCCTAGAGCTTTCATTGTTAAATTATCTTTTTCAAAGTCTAAGCTATCAAAATGCTGCTGATCTGCTGGGATATTTGACAAGATTCGTTTATCATTTGATGACCATTTGTGGGTGTTGAAACCACCCTTTTTTAACAGATTGCATAGTTGGTCCCTTGCTGTGATAATTGTACTCAAATTGTCATTTGAATAAATGATGTCATCGACATAACTATGATTTTTTATTACATTTGAAGCTAGAGGGTGGCAATTTTCATACCTCTTTGCTAGCTCATATAAGCACCTTGTTGCTATGTAACTTGATGACTTTAAGCCATACGTCACCGTGTCCAGTCTAATACATTTTATTGGTTCTCTAGGATTGTCTCTCCAAAGAATGTTTTGAAGGGAAGTAAATGATGAATCTACTCTTATGTTTCTAAACATACGCCTAATGTCAGTTGTAAATGTGTACTTTCCTAAACGAAATAGTAATATAATTTCAAATAAACTACGTTGAACAATTGGTCCATTTAATTGTAAATCGTTCAATGAAATTTTCTTATTAGTCCGCATTGAACCATCGAAAACTGTGCGCAATTTTGTTGTTTTGCTGTTTTCGTTGAACACTGCATGATGGGGTAGAAAGTAAACTGCTTGTTTATTCAAATCATATGACTCAATGTCAACATAGTGACCATGATTGAGAGACAAATATTCGTGAATAAAATTTTTATACTGGGACAATAACTCTGTGTTCGCATGAAGCCTTTTCTCTAAATTAAGAAATCTTTTTAACGCAAAATGAAAAGACTGCCCCAATATCTCATTGACCTCCGACAATTTTACTTTCAAAGGTAATGCAACTTCAAATTGATTGTTATTTAATTTGACCGTTGATTGAAAAATCTCTTCGCAGAGCTCATGCTCTGAAGTTTTCTCATTGAGAATTTCAGGGACCTTTTCATTGGCCCAAAATTGGGCTAATATTTCATTAAGTGAGAACTCGCATTTTAAAACAACTTTGTTGCATGTTGGTCGAGATAGACATTGGGGCAAGTTACCTGCTACAATGCTACCAAACACAGTGTCAATTATATGTAGACTACTATGCTGCAATGTGGGGCAAGATCTCGTGTGGTCTCCCTGTTGTGGCTGCGTAGAACTTGCTGATTGTGCAACCTTGACGAGTTGCCTCGGCTGGTATGGCAGTAGTGCCTGAAAAAACACATCACATCCGATTAGCATATGGATTTCAGAATTCACATTAAATTTTTCATCAGCTAAACTAACGTCTGGAGGAATTGTAAATTCAGAAATATCAAATGTATATTGAGGTAAGTTACAAGTTATTCTGTCTATAATTTGACAAGTTATCATTGTTTTAAATGGACTTTTTAACGAAAAAATCTCTAACTGAATGCAAGCGTTCATCTTGCTTTTTGCATTGGCAATGCCAATGATGTTTATGTCGTTGTGTTGAGATTTTAATCCCAACAATTGAACGACTTTTGAGGTGACGAAAGACACCTGTGAACCGCTGTCCATGAGAGCCTTGACATGATATTCGGTGCCATCTCTGCCCACCAGTTTTATTCTTGCTGTGGGAAGAAGCACGTTATTATTTATGTTTCCTAATAATGTGACAGGTGTTGCAGGTGTAGGCGGGTTGCAGTGCACCAGAGTGTTGTGATTACCCTTGCACTCGGAGCACCGAAAATGAAACCTACATTTCCCTGAGTGTGTACCTAAACATATGTTGCACATTTTATTTTGTTCAATGAATTTTATTCTGTCTGTGTTTGTTTGCATTTGAAATTTTTTGCAATTAAATAATTTATGTTCTTTTGACTTACAGTAATTGCATGTTCCCACGATGACGTGTGCTGTCACCTTACTGCTGCTTGGACGCTGTGCCTGGCTGTGACCCTGAGTGTGACCTTGCTCGACATTTTCTAAAGCGAGCGCTCGCTTTTCTAAATATTTCAGGAATTCTTCTAGCTTTGGCTCGGTGTCATGGTCACGCTCGAGCTGGTATGCCCGCGCAGTGAACGCATCTAGTTTGCGCGTCAATACACACATTAGCATTACGTCCCAATACTTACTGTTGGGTTCATGATTTTTAATAGCGGCTAATTGTTGCCTGACAGACGATACAAAGTCCCTCAAGTTGCATGCCGTTGACCTAACTATAGGTTTTAAATCTAATATTTGGCCTATGTGTTCAGCAGTTATTCTATATTTGTTTTCATACCGATCTGCTAAAAGCTTTAGTGACTCGTCATAACTTGCGGCTGTAACTGGTAAGTTCTTTACCAAGTCTAAAGGTTCGCCACTTAAATAAGACCGTAAGTAATAAAATTTTTGAATAACATCAAGGCCTATGTCATTGTGAATCATAGATTTGAAAAGATTGATGAACGGCATGTATTCTGTGAACCTACCATCAAAGGCCTTTATCGAAATAGGAGGCAATTTTTTAGTTAGCGTTACAGGTGGACCGGCAGACTGTGAAGTCGGTGTAACGGAAGTTTTGAGCTTAATGGCCTCGTCAAGTGCGGTTAAAATTTGATAGTAATTGTTTTCGACGCGGTCAACTTTCTCATCGTCGCGTGGGTTGAGAAAAAGAATATCTTGGCAAATTCTTTCGTAATCAGCAAACGCTGTAATCAATCGCTGGCGTTTGGTGTTTAAATATTGAAAAGAATATTGGCTCAAATCTTCTTCTACGCACGAGAGTAACCTAGTAATGGTACCTTTTAGATAGCCACGCGCCGCAATCTTTTTACTTAGTTCCTCCATCTTTCCGGCTGGCAATCCACTTGCGCCACTAGACTCGGTCATTATTTTCTAATTTTTAGCGATGAATTTACAAAAATTTACAAACTAGAGTACACTTTACAGAAACGACATGAAAAAAATGAAAAAAAACAATACACGACACACGACGCCTCACGTACGGCACACGCGCATTCACGATGCAGTTTTGAATTTTTGAACGGGAGCTTGGAACTTGGAACCGAGAGTAGTTTTTCTTGCTCGGTCTTGGGCTCTTCGCTAATTGCGTCTTTTTCTTTCTGCTTTGTTGACGTTTATCGCCGAGTGAGATTTATCTAACGACAGTAGCTCGGAGATTCGTGTGTAGCGATGTCTTGCGTTTCTATTGTTTTTGTAAAGATTGTCGGAAATCGCGTTATGAAATTGACGGCTATACCCTCGCTGCTCGTAGCCAACAAATATGGCCGAGCGGTTCGTTTGACTTTTGCTCACCGCTTGAATCCAATTGTATTGGTTTTGCTATTTTTTTCCTTTTCCGAAGATTCTTCTTTGTAAAATGTCGAAGGACCATGTAGCGCGTCGGACTGTATTTGTTGTTATGTAGGTGGCTGGAGTCTTCGTGGATCGGGAAATAAAAATACTCGAGCAGACGTATAACCGTGTATTGAACATTAAATCCGAGAAACAAGAGCGATCTTTGACATCGAATTTATAATATTTGTATTTGACAATTTATAATATTTAAATGTTGCCATGCGCAACATGCTATGTCTGTAGACATTAAATTATATACGTGTATTAAATCTCAAGAGCTTGAATTCCGACTAAATTATTCTGTTCCTTACCTTATATACCAAGACTACTACAAGGGTTGTGAGAGTGGGATGAGGTCGTTCGTTTGTTAACCAAACCGAAAAGTTAGTGTGGATGCGATATTAGATAAGAAAAATAAATTTTAAAATTTAGTCTTTTTACATTACATTTTATTATACTATGTGATAAATTATACATTATTATTTACCAATATTATTTTTAAGAATTCACACAAATTTATTTTTTATACCTAATATAAGGTTACTTTCTGAGATAACGGCAAGATGAAATCCAAATTCAGAAAAATGTGTACGCTATCTTAAATTATGATCAGTGGTTGTTTTACTGGTAAAACTGAAAAATCGATTAACAACCTGGAAATAACAACGATAACAACAATTACAAAATCTCCATAGCTTAGAGTATTAATAATCTAGTTTTAAAATTGTTATATGTATATACTATTGTATATATCTCCTTAAAGTTTACAATTGCCTTCGAGTTAGCCACTGAAACCGTCAATGATTACAAATAAAGAGGATTGTGTACTTGCTTTCCATATATACGGCCGGTTGCACCCTAATAAACCTTAACCGATTGCCTCAAAAAAATTATATGGTATTCAGATCAGCAAAGACTAGATTCAACCGTTTTTTTTTATTTTGATAGGTAGATAGATAGGTAGATAGATAGAAAAAAAAACTTAAATGTTTTATTTAAATTTATGAAATTGTTTTATTTTTCACAACATGTTTATCATTAAACTAAATGCATTTTCAAAACAAGTTGTGAAAAATAAACCGATTTCGACTAAAAAACACACGAATTTAAGTTTTTTTTTTCTACATGGCAAATAATTTAAAAAGTAGAATTTAAACCTTGTCTTTGCTGATTTGAATACCGTTTAATTTTCTTGAGAGAATCGGTTAAGGTTTCATAGATTCCAATTGTTAAGGCCGTTTGTATGGAAATTTGCAAATGCACAATCCTCTTAATAGAAATGACTGACTGACTGACTGGTTGGCCGAGTGATTAGAGATCTTAATTACGCAGCCAAGCGTCACAAGTTCGATTCCCGTCCGGGACAAATATTTGTGGACATGAACATGTCTACTTGTTCCGAGCTACCCACAAGCTTTGCTTAGTTTGGGACTACATGGCGCTGTGTGACGTACGAGGTAAGCATTATCATTATTTTAATTAAATACCACGTTAAACAAGCGAAGAATATCCATAGCGCCACAGCGTCGTTTAGGGGGTGTCCGCGGGCCTGGGCGGGCGGTCAGCGCCGCCGAGCGTCGCAAATTAATCTCCATACATTTTACAACCGCTATGCCGGCTCTCCGCAACTACTGTCGCCGTTTATACATTTATATAAATTTAGTAATTTATGTTTAAGTCACTAGTTAAATTATTTGACTTAATTTTTGTTGTAGTTGTGCAAATAATTACAAATTATTCAAAAAATTACTTCAAAACTATATCTCAATCAAAATGAGTTTCATAATTAAAATTGCGACCCATAACTTGCAATATATTTATGTACCTATCTATTAATATGGTAAGATGGTCACAGAATTATATACTAGGTAGGTACCACATAATACCGCTGCATATAAATATAGGTACATTACGTTAGCTAAATCATTTACTGCACTTTTCTTGTTTAACGCAGGTACGTCTAGACAATCTACAGTACATGAAACAAAAAAATAGGTACCTAATAATGGTAAAATTTCTTGTAGACACCGATGAAACATTCTTATACGAATAATTTCTATTCAAAGCGACTTCATAAGATTAATATCCACAGAAAGCTGTCAAGACTTCCTCGTACCTGGGCAGTCGGTGGATATTCGTAATGGGACATCCAAATGTCTGGTTGAGCTGCGATCCCACTCTTGATCCGGCATGATACATCAACGTCGCTGTCCGGTGCGCGGCCCGCACGCCTCGCTGGCTGCTTTTTGCCCACCGCTGAACTAACTTTGGAAGGAAATTTAATTTATAACTTGTTTTAGGTACTACTACTTCTCGGTTATTAGGTATACTTATAGCGCGATATAGTTGTAGTTGTCGCTGCGTTAAATAAATATTACCTAGGTACATATTATAATATACAAAGATCTGCATATGCAACGGATGTTTTATGTAGTCACATTTCAGTAACATTAAGATGACGCTATTCCTATAATGAAATTAAAATTTTTTTAAAGACGCCGGTGGACGAATTTCAGATTTGAGAAGCCCAGGATTAGAGCAGCAAATGGGAGTAAAATTTTAGGAATTTTGCAGGTAATGTAGAAGGATTTTTTCAAATATTCGATCTTATTGCTGTAGTATTTCAGAATAAATTATAAATTCCTCATTATAATAATTAGATAAAAATGATGTCTTATTCCAAGCCTATCAAATAAATAAAAATGTAATTTATTCCATTTTAATTAGAAATGAACCATGACTTGGACGGTTCTCGTATAAAAACAAGTTCATTTAGTTTATAGTTATACTGATGCAAACTATTTAATTAATGACAGTAATATTGGTAAATGCTTTTTGACGTAGTTTTCTTATTTTATAATAACAAGACATTATGACATAAAAATGTATAAATAAAATGAAAAGTATAAACCACCATACAGATGTAAGAACCAATATAATATATATGTCATCGTGAATGTCCGAAAAGCTGCGAATTACAGAGTACCTTAGTGCACATTCACTAATCTAGGTGGTGAAAGCCCGTGCTTTTTATTATTATGATTATTTCGGTCTTACATCAGATTCGAGAATGTTAATATATGATATTCGTTCACTTTTTGTTTGTCTATATCAATACGGGGAAAGAAACGGAACGGAGTGACGATCTACCCAGATGAAGCCCTTTGATCAGTTTGGAACTTAGCCCGGATAGGTTGAAGATTGATTAATTTTTGATTAATCTATCGGTTTTCTCGCTTCCTGAACATCTACTGGAGTACGTTAACATTCCAAGATTTCCGAATTGGTTTTCTAAGAATCATAATAATAACAATATTTGCTTACTTTGGGACCAAATAACGCTGTGTGGGATGTCCCCATTATTTTTATATTATTAATAAAAATACTAAAATGACTCAGTCTTACACCAATGAAATTGATGATTGTCAACGTACCCCAGTGCATTTGAAACAAAACAAATTCTTCCGTCTGCTCACTGGAACTCGTATGCGCGAATAACGTACGATTTTGATTAGTGAAGACTTCCTTAAAATAAAAAATCTGTTATTTGTATTATTAAATATTTTATCGTAATATTTTATTAATGATTTTGAACTAATAAATAAAAATTTTGGATATTTTTTTAAATATTGTAAGAGCATTGTATTTCAATATTTCTCAATTTCGTGAAAAAAAAGAGTTCCATGCCGGAACGAGAGCTATTTGTTTTTAATTTTTACACATACCTAACCAATAAAATTAACAACTCTGTTCTGAAAGTTTTTAAATACTTTAACAGGATTTTTCTTTTGTGATTTCCATTCGTTCTATTTTCCAATACAATTAAAAATGAAGTACAATGAACATTTTACTTTGCTTCAACCTGCACCGTCGTCATCTCAAACAGAGTGACTTCGTGCCCGTGAATAATAGTTGTTTGGAGTACGGCTTTGCATACAGGACTAGGCTTGTTACCGGCCGAATTAGCAGCGGTCAGTCGTTGTGATGAGTGGCCTTCATTTGTTACCATTACGAGGGCCGAATGTTAATGAGCGGTATACCCTGGGAGGCGGTATACATGCGAGAAATTTGACTTATTAATTTTCCTCTATTAAAATATATATATATTTTTTATTTTATAACACACACAATCACAACAACGTCTTGGCCCCAAACTAAGCATTAGCTTGTATTTTGGGTACCAAGCGAAGACACCACATACATATAACAACCAAGACCCGGTGCCAGTATTAATATTCATCATATAAATACTGACCCGATCTAGGATTCGAACCCGGGACCTCCAGCTTCGCAGGCAGGGTCGCTGCCCACTAGGCTAAGCGGTCGTCATATATATATATATATCATCTTAAGAACTTAAACTGCAATATAAACTCAAAAATGACAGAAACGCAGTGAAAAAATGCAGTACGTCCTTTATAAAAAATTATTCGTATTTTGTGTTATTGACTTGTCTATAAAATTTTACGATTAACTATTGAGAAGGACTTTCATTAGGAAGAAACTTGTAATCTACTCATGGAAGTTCTTTAATACTGTACACAATCAGTCATGACAGTACCTAACTATTATAACTACTTTTATCCTATTATCGGCTTTGCGATATAAATATAATAAAAAAATTACCATATTTTTAACATACAATTTAACTCGCAAGTACATTGGGAATATAATAAAACTATCAAAATGCTTGGTTTGTCCTTGTTAGAATTATTTCATGGAAACACTACCCATACTAGTGAGTTTCCGCACGGAAAAAGTCATATAACACAATATTTTCTCTGCACAACAAAATAAGGTCTTAAATAGTTGGAAGATCATATCAGAAAAAAAATCTATCTTCTTGGTTAATTGACTTTCATCTTAGGATATGATTTATTACTTGTTTCAATATTTTCTATTACTTCATTTAAGTTCAAACAAATTCTCCTTTGAAGACTTATAAAATTGTACTTGCAAATTGCACTGAAAAAATATTCTCATCTATTAAAGCACTTTGTTTCTGTCTTGCCTTCGAAATTAGAGATAAAATTGAATTTTTTATTAGCACTGTGCTTGGGTTGCATCCAGCCACATCCAGATATGAATTCAATTTACACCTCACGGAAGCGCTCAGTCTTGGTTCGATGTGATCCAAATCAGAATGCAACTGTACACAGAGCAACGACTAAATAAGGGGGTAGGCTTTTCATACAAAAAAGAGGATTCAGTTCGTGTCTAATCCTCACTGTATTTCAGTATCAATGTTTACATAAAAATATATGTAATAGAATCAATACTGTCACAGGGCGGTATGTTTTTTTTTTTATTAGCTTGTTTAGTAGTTTTAGAATAAATTCCTGAACAACACGATTTCCGTCGGTTCTTTGTTTTTAAAAATAATTAGCCGTAAATTCGATTTTACCTAATGCGCATTTCAAAAAAGAACAAAACGTATCGCCTTAGGTCCTTATATATCTTTTCTTAATGACCCTGTAAATTTTAATTTCAATTCTCAATTTGGTTCCAACAGTCACAGCCTGCAAACTGTTTCGACGGCATCGGCATTTTATAGATATTTTTGGAAATTTGTTCTTTTCATCTGTCACACAGGAATTGGTGGGGGAAAAGGGAGAGAAACGGAGATAACGATGCCAATTCGAAGCCGCGGATTGAAAAACTATCCCCTTTTTAAGCGACTTCAAAAAAGAAGGAGGTTACTCAATTCGACCGTATATATGTTTTTTTTTTTATGTGTGTTCAGAGATAACTTCGTTGTTTATGAACCGAATTGGATAATTTTTTTTTGTGGAATGGAGATATCTTCAGAGTGGTACCATGATAAAGAAACCAGGATCTGATGATGGCATCCCAGAGAAATCGAGGGCAACCTTCGAAAATCGTATTTTAAAGTATCGTATTTTAAGTATTTTGATAAAGTACTACTACTAGTACTATTTAATGTAGGTCGGGAGTCGATCTGATGATGGAGCTGAAAGACAGTCGAGGGAACTCCTTAACGATTTACAGCAATTACCTGGTGTTTGGACTTAATTCATTTCTATTGATGAGAACTTTGCACCTATATGGGTTATAAGTACCATTACAGGTCTGATGATGGAGACCATACACAATCGAGGGAACTCCTCAACGATTTACAGCAATTACCTGGTGTTTGGACTTAATTCATTTCCATTGAAGAGAACTTTGCACTCATATGGGTTATAAGTGCTATTACAGGTCTGATGATGAAGACCATAAACAGTCGAGGGAATTCCTCAACGATTTACAGCAGTTACCTTTTGTTGGGCTTACTTTATACGGTTCAATGTGCCAAAATGTTTACTTTGGACAAAAATGATAATTAAGATTGAAGTTTTACATAGGAATACCACTACCTACTAGGTATGCTGATGCGTAATTGCGGTGCTGTCTCATTTTTTGAGTAGCGCGTTTAGAAGCCCCATTTATACTAAATACAAATAAGTTACAGATGCGTTTAACTAAAAATAGTTTCTTACTCTTTTAAGAAGTATTTCCATTTGGAGGATGTATGGAAATTTTCTTAATATAAGTTTTAAGAACCTTCGTAAATTTAGTAAACTTCAACCAAATAATTTTTTTAATTAAAACAATTAAGAAAAATAATCTTCCGCCGACATTTACTCTTTCTTTGATTTAAAATATACGCTCTTGTATCAAATTTCCTTTTTTTCAGTTTCATTCAAGCACTGGTGTTTCTTGAAACAAGTTAATTCGTTTGCAATAAAAAACACTAAAGATGCTACTCGCTTTGTTTGAATGAATGAACAAAATAATAATTAATTTTAAAAAAAGAGATCCGATGTCGATTTACTTATGGAAGTTGAATCAAACAACAGGAAGTGCATTATTTTACGTAAATATGGGATATTTAGATACGTAAAAAATCATTTTTTTCTATGTGATCTCTAAAAAAAGCCTTACATTAAAGGAGGATTATCTGTAGTTCTCTCATTGTAAACATATACACAAACAGTGCACATTAGTGGAATAGTTGCGATCTAAAAGTGGGTACCAAAACTATATACTCTGTCATCAAGCAAATTAAGTTCTAATTGGTGGAGCTACTGTATATTTTAGAAAAGAAACTGTCAATTTGTTTTTTAGAACATTTAGTAAAAAACAAACGACAACGTCATTGAATTTTTTTCAAAATGATGAAATTTACTGATTCTTAACAGACTTTTAAAAGCTAGGACAGCTTAACAGCTTACCACGTTTTATCAGGACTCCGTAACATATAACTGTCTAGTGGCGATGGCGATGAAAAGTGTTACAGAATACTGGATCTGGCATCCATGCGGCTTTTATATAGCTAAATAGTAGTGTTGTACAAGTTTGGTAGACAGCAATATAAAATGGTACAAACGAACTGCATTGCATTTTTAGATTCATAGATAATGTCTGGGCTGTGGCCTAGGTTCCATGTCTTACGTTACCTAAATCTTAAATAACTAAAAACATTCAAGTCTATAGCGAGATGAGTTATTTTATTACATAGAGGATCTTAAAAATACATCGCACGTCGCCATCCGCCGGTGTCAGAGCACACAACAATGTTTTTCTTCCATCAGACCGCCTTAGACGCGAAGTTAAGCATTAGATACGCAATTTATCTCGTTATTTTATTTGTGGTTATTTTATTATTATTTCCCGGGACGATCATTAGACGGGATATACAATGGAAATCTCCCAAACAGAAACTTGTTTACATCGTTATATTCTAAACAAATATTTGAAAACAATCTCGCTTATTAATTTATAAATCCATGTTTTATGTGTTTTTCGGTTAACAAAGAAGTTACCAACGTAATAAAAATTTTCTTACAAAGAAAATTTAATATCTGGTTTATAATGATGATTAATTTGAATTTAATTTTATCTTTTATTATCAAGCAGACCTATATTATTTATTTTTTTTGCAATATGTATTGTATCAAAAGAAATGAATATCGTGTTTTTATGTTTTTGTTGATAAATTGCAAGATTGCTGAAATTGTATACTTGGGAGGACACTGGTTTCTAAAATACAGGCCCTGCCTAGTTTAGAAATCAGAGACCAAATATTTTTGTATATTGCTTTTTTCTAATAAATAAATAAATAAATAAATAAAATCTGTTGTCTGAGCTACTAACAATTGAGGTTTTCATTATTTCTATTTATTTATTTTAAAAAATTCCATTTCGTCTTAAGGCAGTCGTGTGTAATAAAATTTGTACAACAATGCTAATTTCAGACCCTAACTTCCTTGGGTGATCGAAACAAAAATTATTAACTCCCCCTTATGTTTGGTGAATTTTCGTGCCCGTGTTCCAGTAAGGCGTAAAAAACTCATCTCCGCTCCTCCCCCTGCTTCTCTCTAACCCCCTCGGCCCATCCCCAGCACGACGGTGAAATATGATGTTTTCCCGACCGGCGAGGACGCGATTAGAAAGCGCGACGAGCACTACATAACGTTCCTATGCCTGCCTCTGATAGTTTTAAGGCGTTGTATTACAACTGTGTTTTATGATATTGACGTATTATTTACCTAGGCTTTCGTGGTACACTTGATAGAAGTAATTTGCTTGTAAACTGAACGATTGGTTCGATTTCAGTTTGTACATAAAAATATGTTTTCAGACGTGTTTGTTTCTTAATGTCTTTGCATGGGTAATTATGGTACAGGGAACCCTAGTTTGCAGTTAGATGAGTGTCAAAGCTTAATATTAATTATTTTTTCCTTAATAATGCAAATACAGTATATGAAAATATACATAATTACCACCACTTCTTCCTGTGATAAGAGTGCAAGCATAGCTTCTGTCTCAGTAAATAGACATAATTAAGTAATACCAGTAAACAGACTATGAAAACAAATAAAATAATAAGTCACTTCTCGAAAATTATTATTATATTTAATTAAGTTGTTTATCATGACCGAATCGACGCATTTCCATCGAGTTTAACCTATTTCAACCGACTTCAAACTTTTTATTTAATTTTATGTAAGGAATTCAGTATCCTGTCATATATAAAAGTGATGAGAAGTGAGCCTTGAGTTGTAAATCAACAAATAATTAATTAAACAATAAAACAGAACCAAGAAAAAGTTTTTTTTTTTTAACTGATAGGAAAGTAATAATTTTAATTATATAGTAGGTATACTATCAATTAATTTTCATTCAAATCTGATGAAATTTTCATCGGATAAGCATCACAACACCAGAGAAAAAAAAACGAAGGAAATTTTATTGCGATGTGCTGGAGTTTCAGCTGGTTAAAGGGTCATTAGCTATTTTATTAGTAGGTACAAAGGAATAAAACTTGTAATCGTATATCGAGTAGGTTAACTTCATCTTCCACCTAATATAAGTTCTCTGTCCTGTAATTGAAATACTTTTTGTTTAACTTTATACTTACCATGAATATAGAAAAATAGAGATATAGATACCGCGTCGGGAACACAAAAATGTGGGTAAAAAAATTCACGCCACTTTATAGTTTGTCATATTCACTGTAAAAAAGAATTTAGTGTGACGCGCGTGTAGAATTCGTATTGGAAAAGCAATTAAAAAGTTTGAAATGACATTTTATATGTAAATTAACAGAATGTTTTAAACAAACAATGATAGTAACCGGACCTCATCAATACAGGCTGAGCCAAGTGTGGAGGTACTTGTCTTTCAAACAGTCTGGTTATCTACACGACAAATAAATTATTTTCTTTCTTTCTCTTTCTATCTTAGTTGATTCGAAACTTTTGATTTTGGGGAAAAGGACGTATATCTAAAACTTTCTTATTTTTACGGAATACAAACGTTTGCCCACGGCTTCGTCCACGTTGTAATATACAAAAACTAATTAAACTAATGATAATGAATCTTCTAAATATTTAAAAAAAATTATAAGTTGGTTATTTGTGTATTTGGTTGCCAAAAAAAAAATTAGCATTTGAGCTGTAAATTATGCTGCTCAAATATATCAATCTCGATCAAATATCAGGCTGAATAAGTGAAAATTATCAGCAACTTTTTTAGTCAACTTCAATCAGCTTAGATAATATTTATTCATTTGCAAAATAAATAGGCACTGTACAGAATAGTCATTCAGTCAGCAAAATTATAAAATCAGCCTGCACGAAATTGACATTTGACATATATACATAAGTTATAATGTGAATGAGTTTTGCACGTTTAAATTATAGCTATACCTATAACTAACAAGTAATAATGAGCTCTACGATAAAATTTATTTAAGTATGATTTTAATAATTTTTGTACATGAGTTTCCTTCTGAGCATACTCATAGAAATGTACTAAATTATGTATACGCATACTAGATCGATGTCACAGCGGAAATAGAATGGTGTGCTTTGGGTTTTAAAATATTTGTGTAAACATAGAGTAAATGACATTTTATATTTTATTTTATATTTATATTAAAATATTATTTATATTTTATATTTTACAGGAGCGTTTGGTTTTAATAGAGTCAGAAACGTCACTTCACAGTATCCAAACTGTCAAACGTAATTTCGTGTGGTTGAACGCCGGCGCGCGGGGACCTTGTGGAGTGAAACTCGCCATCATGCCAAACGGACACACCAGCTAGCCGCCAGCTAGCTAGAATGTGAGTGGTTAGACGGCAAACGCAGAAGAGGGCAGACAGACCAGAAAATATGTCCTTATTATTGTTTTTTCAAAGATTGGTAAAATTAAATGTAATTTCAGAATATTTCTTTTTGTAATCCGACTTGACATGCGTGTTACACTTTAGTGTGACTTTCACAATTTTAGGATCCCGAAGCACTCCAAAGCAGGAATAAAAGCCGGAGCACCTACACTTTTATGTCCGTCTGTCCATCCATCATATCTCTTCTGTCACACCCTCGTGTTATAGTTTCTACATATATTCCATTCCACCATTTCATTTTGGCCCACGGCAGGGGCTTCCCTCCAGGCCTCCAGGATGAGGGGGCTTAGAGCTTAATTCACCACGCTGCTCCAGTGTGGATTGTTGGAAATGCATTTATATGCGACAACATATAGATATGCCTACAGTCGTACTAACGGCAGAACCCTATACTGCGCGTGGACAGACACGCAGTTGACAGGTTTTTACCTTGTAAATTGATCAAAACTGACGCGCCGCGCCGTTAACTTTATCTTCTCTATGGTTGACTCAAAAAATTGTAAAAAGCCACTTCTTCTCTCGGAAAGGTTATAACCATGTAGTGATGGTAAGGAAATAATAAACTTAAGCAAAAACTGGCTACATGTGGAAGCCGTCTCGTTCGTCGTCCCATTATCCCTGATTTCTTTGCATTGCGATAATGTAGGCATAAATCACATATCGTATGTGTACAGTGCGACCCGCGCCGCTGGAGGGATCAAAGGCGCTATATATCAAGCTAATGCTGATATGATATGTTAAATAAATTGCCGTCTACACGGTATTGCTGTAACATGTGAATCTTACTGAAAAATTCTTATTTGTATAATTTTGTTACAAAAAAAAATCAAGAATCCCATACACTATATCTAGTTACCTATACCATATTTAAATAAAACCGAATAACTGGTCAAGTGCGTACTACACTTCCACTTATGGCGATTTCACTTGGGGACCCACCCCTTCGGATTCAAACTTATTGTTATTTTTATTATTGTCTTCATAATTGCCACTCTAACATATAACCTATGGAAATACCAGCCGGGTAGGTACATCTTGCCGACACCAGTTAGAGGCCTGTGACAGACAGACGGACGAACGAACAAACAATGTAGACTCAGCAATAGGGTTCGGTATTACCCCTTGGGTATAGAACCCTAAAAAAGGAAAAACGAATTGGCCAGTTTTGTGTTTTTAAACAAAATCGAAAAAAAAGTAATATGTAAATAACATCCGCGTAATAAAACTCGTATCTATCTCGACACCGCATCGCATAAGTGCCAATAGAGTGTCGTACTTCTCACTATCTACAAAAGAAATTACATGTTGGTGTGTTTGGGAATGAGGAGTGGGTTGAGGGGGAAAGGGGTTTCGAAAGAGGTGAAGGGTGGAACGTGACGTCACCGACGAGGCCGCCTCGAATAAATGCGATGGAAATTGGAGGATTTGTTTACCTATATTCCTCTCACACTTTTGACACTAAAAGGCACTGCGAGCTACGCCCCCACCCCCGCTCCGTGAACTATTATTCCCTTTTGTTCTCATGCATAGAAGTCTCATGTGTAAGTTGCGTATGTATATGTGAAGCTCTCGAGTAAGTTTCATTTTTTTAATAAAGAATCTATATACATTTATTAATATCAAAATGTAGTCCTTAATTCCTTATTAACGAAATGAAAATAAACGACAATGCCCGTTACGTTATATGCAATTGACCCAAGTTATTAATACGTGACTATAAATTGCCTCAAATTGAAACACATATCATTGAAAAGATCGTCTTTTGCGAAAATTGTAAGTACATTATAATATTTATGAGAAAGCAACGTATTCGGAATATCATATATTAAAACGTGTGCTTATGGCGCTATCTCTATATGTTAAACAATTGCACCCGAATGTTTTTATTTCAAGCTATACGTATTTCTCCGAAATCATATACCTATGCCACGTGTTTGAAAGTATATACTATTTTGTTAAAAATGGAATAATTATGTTTTCGTCAAGACAGTTCTAATGAGACCACTGTCTGTTGTAAAATACGCGCCATCTGTGGTACACTATAGTAACTAATTAAATTTCAGTTTATTTCGCTGTGCATAGATATTTCATTTATTCCATTGCAACCTCACTATTTTTCAAAGTTTATCAAACATCGTTGGACAAAAAATTGAATATTTAACAGAATGAGATTACATATTGTCCTACATCCTGATTTCTACCTTCTTATTACAAGTACGAATGTCACTTAATTAAGGATTTGTAAAAAATATTTTTAAGCAGATCTCGCACTAAGACTACCCGGGATCCAACAGCCAAGCTAGCGGAATAGCTATTACATAGTTTGGATAACATTTATATTAGATGATGTGGTAATTTAGAAAAATAAATTCGGGAAATTTCGTTCGTTCGGGCGCAACCACTGTGATTATATGAGTAATATTCGTGATAATAATAAACTAATAATGATAGGCATTTATTTCAGACTTTAGAGTCCATAATAGGTTAGTGACTATGTTCTTAAAACTTGTGTTAGTACACGGTTTACTTTAATTTAAAAACAACAAAATAAGACTAAAATTAAAACTAGATGTGATAATAAAAATATAGAATATAAAATAACAATCCAATATATCATCATATTTTTTTTAAATTAACCTAATTAATCTGTTATCTCTATACATAGACATTATTGTAAATCTATAATCAATGATATGTTTGCATTTAAGATATTGTTAGGAAATTTATTTTATGAAGTAAGTAATTTAATTAATCATCCCTGTCCCGGAATATAAGCTTTTTGCCTCTGTGTTTATTCAAAAGCTCAAGAATCACTAATTACACTGATTTTGATGAAATTTTGACATTTATATAGACGAAATTAGAGTTAAACGTACGTATAGGTATGCGTAGGCCATATCTAACGGTGCTCTTTTCAGGAGCAAAATAGTAAAAATTAAAGCAATTTAAAGCCGAGTTAGAGATTTAAAAAATTTAACAGAATATTCATTTAATTTAAAACTAAATGAAGCGAATCGTGAAACACATCTGGACGAAGGCGCCTGGGTTTTCTAATATAAAATAATATTTAAAATCGTTAAATTAGAATAGGAAATAAGAAATAATCTATTTACATTTCCCTTTGTAGTTGATGTCCTAAATAGTTTGAGGGCGCGTCGCGTACAAATGAAAAAGGGAAACCTACAAGCATTCGTCTTGTGCGACAAGCGAGTAAAAATTGCAGCGAACCAAAACGGCGGGAAAACCTTTTGGGGTCTTTGCATTTTTTCGCGACCCGTGATGGCCCGAGGCGAGAAATTTTAAAAGATGCCATCTACAGTTAGGGTGAACAAAAGGCGCTCTGTGTACCAGCACGTGATTGCAATTTGCGCGCCAAAAACGTGAAGCCTGTCGCTTCAGAAGAACGTGTATTGTTTATATTATGTGAATTAATACTGCATGAGTAATATTATTATTACTGTTGGACATTTTCAATTACACTTCTTATTATACCATATAATAATCTGTCTAAAGCAAACAATATTCGAACGTGTATTTGTATTATGTAGCCGACTGGTAGCGTGCCCGCTTCTTGTTTAAAAGGCCGTGGTTCGATTCCCAAGGCATGTAAAGGTCGCCTCAAACTTTATGGCGGATCCGAAAGTAGGCACAAATCACGTCGCAGTGAAAGGTGTCAGCGGGACGCAGTGGAGCGAAGAGGTAGTGCGTTGCTCCCGGAAACCCTACGGCAGCCTATCCCACCCAACATTTAGCGTTATATTCAGTTCCGCCATAAAGTTTGAGGTGAATTATGCCAACGAGTTGTTTCTATATAACTTATGTACATAAATATCACTGACGGTGCCTCGGAGAGCACGTTAACCGGTCGGTCCCGGTTGCCATCAATAGATGGCAGTCATTAAAATCCAACAATCCGCACTAGAGCAGCGTGGTGGATTAAGCTCCAAACCTCCTCATCCAGAAGGAAGGCCTAAGCCCCTGCAGCGGGGCATTAATGGGTTTATAGTTTTTAAATCACTACCTATAATAAAATACGGGGAAAACCTGTAATTTATAAATGTAACTGAAAAATATGATAATCGTCTTGACAAACTACTGATTGAGTTACTTACATCCAAGCATTGTAGGTTAAATTCTTAAAATAATAATAATTCTTTGACTGGGATGTATGTCGTAGGAGTATTTAGAAATTGCATTAACCCACAGTTCTAGACAATGTTAGATGGCGGCATTTTAGATAATTATATTTTCACTATTTCTGACGTCTTGGTATTTTGGTATGAAATTCGATGTTAAAAAGGTATACTGGTTTGCTTTTTCAAAAACGACGTGGAGTGTAAGGTTGGGCGCTGTATTTGGTTGCAAGAATATTCATTATTAATTGGTATAAAACTATGAGTTGATACGCCGTGTTCGGCTGAATGTAATCCAAACTTATGGAGCATGTAGAGCTTACGAACTAAACAAAATCAAGTTGGCAAATGGCGCAAACTAACGGCTATCGAGAATAACACTAACAGAATTACAATATGAAAATGATAAATTTTTATTATGTTAGGTTTACTTGCAAACTTAATAAAACACCGCGAGACTGTCTCGCGTATTGCGAAATTGGAAAAACACTGCACGCGAAACTTTGAATTGAAATTTTAGTGAATTATTTTGTCATGCAATTATTCTTAAATTGTCGGTTGGCAGTAGACCAGCTGTTTCGGAATAATATTAGGTATCTGAACAGTAGGATGACCGAGCATTTTGGTTGTCCGTGTTGTGAATTTTTTTCCTCGGTAACCGTTAGTTCGGGCCACCTGCTTACTTGAAACTTTTTGTTTAGTTCTTTAATGTTAGACTACGTTCAACCGAACGCGACGTATACCACGAATTAGTAATGTTAAAAAAGTCACTATACTGTTTAACTTTACCATACTTGTTTTACTTTAGTTTTTGTGTACGATTTCTTGTACACTATATTTCATGCTATTCCTTCTGAGCATAACGGCTCGGTAGTTTAATCAAACGTTAAGGGATTCAAGCTTAAAATAATCTCGGTAGAAGTTATAGCGTCGGCCCCGGGCATATGATAAACCAGCGATAACGGGATATGAGGACGAATGAATTGGCGAGCCTGAATGTGCGTCGTCCTAGATGTACCCATTCGAACTGTTTTGTGTTTTGTAGGATTTATTGGAATTCTTTTAAAATTAATTTCATTGCCAGCTAAAAAGGACTCATTAACAAAATGTTGTTATTGTCTGAGCTAATTTTTATGGCTAGAATACCCACGACTTATTCTATATACATAGTTATGGCTTTTCGAGATTCAAAAAGGCCTGCTACGATAACGCACTATACGTAGTACTACAAGCCTTCGTTTGGCGTCCTCTATCGTAGGAAACGTTTTCGCTCCTTCGCATTACATTTTCCCATATGTATGTATTACAATAGTACACTCGTTGACATAAACTTTATAACTTAGATAAGCAAGAATGTTCCAGATGATACGATATTTTTGCATACAGCATGATAATAGTGAAATGTTAGCTCATTTTCCAGTTGACAGTTTATTACGCTTCGAATTTGTGCTCCTAATGGATAAGCTATTAAATATGTCAATTCATTATAACCCCAAGCAAGGATTAAAAACAATGCATGAGCAAATAATAGGTACACAGTTTACGCAACCTACAGATTTCTTTATATACAGGACTTAAGTTCAAGATGGAATATATTTAATTTTTGAGTCTTTCATCAAAATCTTCTAAATTAAATTAATTAAAAAAAGTTAAGTATCACCAATGATCGTTAAACACTGAGAATGTTATCTTAACCGTAAACCAATAACGCAATCGTTTACGTACGTCTTGTCTTAAAAATTATCCCGAAGTTAATTCTGCAGGGCCGCGCCCGCCCGCGTCTCTAGAAAAATGGCGTCGGCTCCACGACACCGGAATATATTATGTAATCGAAGTGAGCTAGTTTGTATGTGAGGTGAGTCTCAGGATAAATGTGTTGGTTTTGCGACGCCCCCTGTAGGCGCGCTGATAAATAGGCCTCCCTAATATTTTCTGTTCTGAAAATCGCTAAATAAATTGAATTGGGCTTTGCTTCGGGCGCCTTGCCGCGATCGCTGCGCCGTGCGAGTCGACCGCTCACGTGGAGGTGTATCTCCCAACCCATCTCCCCCCTGGCAAGTTCTCGTGTCATTAAACATATAATTACGGCTGCCTGATGCCATATGACAATTTTCATGTGATTTAACGCATAAGTAAACCTGATATGAGCTCTTTTTGTTAAGTACTGATTGAAAACTAAATTATTGTGTCCATCGATACTTCAACTTAGTATTTGAGATAGACATGGTAAACTTAAACGAATCATCTCACAAATTTAATCCGTTTTGTGAGGTAGGCGTGAGTTGTTCCATCCACAAAATGATTTGCGCAATTTACACAGAAGTGTAAGGATTCCTCAGTTTGTGGGGGGGGGTCATTTGTAGAGCACAGAAGGCATGTCTATCTCAAATATTATATCAATGTGTCGATTATTGATTATAGTTACTTTAAAAAGCAAATTGTTGGAATATTAGTAATTAACGTATCTCTTTAGATTTTATTTCTATCTTATAACAGGGCTGTATTTTTTTAGGCGAACCTGAGACGATTAATCTGGGCTCTTATCTGGGGGTTAGATTTGCGTTAAATTGATTGTACGTAAATGAGGCTTGATGAAACACAAAATATATCTATTTTCGGCGTCGATCTCGGCCAGATTGATACAAGGTTAACTATGTATTTGCGATCTGTCAATCACCGATGCATTTGTCAATCCACATCGAAAAAATCTAGATCCAAACCTAGACCCATTATTTAGAATTGACGCCATATTGATTGTCTGAAAATAAATTTAATCCTGTAAGACTAAAAAGTAATTGAATTATTATTTTGCTTTTATGGACATTGTTATTATTCATTATCATCGAGCCAAATTAATCGTAAATGGACAGAATATATTGTCAATAGGTAGTCGTATGCAACTCTACATAACAATCCTTTGAAATGATATTATATTACACTAACAGCCGAAATACATCCTTTACACACTTCACACCTCACAGATCCATATATCCATTTGCAATCTGGTCCCTCAACTATCGCAAATAATACGAATTTCTCTCACAAAAGAGAAACCTGGGGGAAGAAATAAAAAATATAATAATTCAAAATGGCGTCTGGCCACTTAATAACTGGCTGACACCATTGGGAAATATAATTTAATTTTTCTTTGGCGCCGTCCCTTTCGCGCCCATGGGAGCGGCGTATACTCGGATCGTTCACTCATTTCCTCGCTTCGAATTTCCCACCCCCCACCCCCTGGAGGACTTCCGTTTGTTCGCGCCTCCCCCCCTCAACCCCCTCGCGTCACCCAGTGTTCTGGACAAGAAATATTTGCGATATTGTGTATTAGATGATTTGTGTATACGAAGTGTACGTGGACCAAATTTATCGTGCTATTACGTTGTATTGAAAAAGCGTTGATCGCTTTTTTCGCCAGTCGTGATTGGTTTGTGAAAGAGAGCGCATGGATTCTGGAGTTCAACAAAAAATACTGAAAAGGTATAGAGGAATATCTAAATATTCTGATGCAGTGCTACCGGATTAGATTAATTACAAAATTTTTGGATTTTATATCATAGATCAATTGTATTTCAGAAAATATTGTATCTATCAACTTCTAGTAGCATCGATAATGTAGTTACTATATTTTTAAAGATAGATATTAGAATAATTATTACGATGATCCTGGCATCCATCACCTTTACAAGAAAATATAATGAAGATAGAAACTGTAATTTATTTCCTTGAGATGTCACTACTGTTGAGTGACAAATACTGATTTTACAAGTCAAAATATAATTTTACAGATATCATTTAAAATTACCTGTTGTGCAGCTATTGGTTGTAATAATATAAGAACTCGTGTATTTAGAAAAGCTCCTGTAAGTTCTTACGTAAAAAAAACTAGGGGAAAATCTTCTTTAAAGCCAAAATTTTTATGTTAAGTCCAAGATATGTAGAAATAATTTTATATCGGGTGACTGCTATAAATGCAACTTTTACACTAATAAGAGTTTTTGGACTTATATTTGTATTATCATACTAGGAAGCATATCAATTCATTAAAGTCCACCAACGATAGGCGTCATCTATGGTTCGAGCTTTCAGTTTTTAACCCCATTCACATAATACCATATTATTCATCACGTGATGTCTTTGCCTAATAGATATTTAAATCTACCTACGAGAGGTCGCGTCCTACTATAAAACTAGGAAAAAAACTGTACTTACGAACGTCGCCCCGCGGGACCCAGGTGCGAACGTAATATTCTAATGTCGGTAAAAGCGTCCCGCCATCCATAATAATATAACCCCCCTCGCACCCCCCTCACACCCTTCCACTTTCGCACACGTCGCTATCTAAACTAAGTAGTGAGATATGGTTTTTTATATCTTTACTGCCTTAGGAAAAACCTGTAGATATGTATAATATTTCAACATATTATGTCTAAAACTTCTTAGATATAACAATAATCCGAGATGTCTTAGCTATTGTAAATTCATATTAATCAACCAGGTTGTATGATTTAAAACATTATATTATTTTCATGTTTTCAAAGTATTCAACCTGAATATTTTATAGTTGGAGTTTAATTTATTTTTGCCTGTTCTATGAAATTTTAATATACGTACAAACTTGTTTGTAATTGTATTCGGCGAATCATAATGATATACCATTGCACGTTTATTAAGTATTAAGTTTTTACTTAATTGAGAAATAACAAAACTTGCAATCTTTTAGGTATTTCCAGTGTTTAAATGAAAATGCTGGTACATAACAGTGTTCCCTTTATAAATTTTATTACTCTGTTTTACAGTGGCGAAGGGTGAAATTTTTTGACAGGGAAGCCGAGCAAGATTGGGAATATTATTTTTGATTATATTACTTTAAGAAAGTACACAATAAACATGAAAAATGATTCTGTTCATAGTGTTTATATTACCTTAAAAAATTACTCAGATTTCTTCTTTTTTTTGTTGAATTTAATTGAAACCACTTAATATACTAAAAACCACTGATACTAATAACTAATGGTTTCAAGCATATCAAAAGGGGCTTTGAAAAAGTCTTTTACGTGTGCCTATAAATAAAAGCCATAAACTACCAAAATTAATGATTATAATTGCAATTTCAGTGTAATCTTTAAAGTAACTACGGTTAATCTATCTACTTTATTTGTACTCTAAAGTGATTGTACGACTTTTTTTTATTGAAATATTAACTTCTTCGTTTCACTTCACTTCATCAGCCCATTTTTACCTCACTGGAGGGGCTTAAGCCTCCCCCAGAGTGAGGGGGCTTGGAGCTCAAATTCACCAAGCTGCTCCACTGTGGGTTGGGGATTGTAACGACCGCCATCTATTGACAGCGCCCGGGACCGACGCTTAACGTGCTCTCCTAGGCACGAAGTCAGTGATAGTTATGTACTAAAGTCAGAAAAACTCATTGGTACACGCCCGGATTCAAACCATGGCCCTATGGCCTTATAAATTTGAGACAGGTTCGTTGCGCTTTAGGCTATCACGACACATACGAAATATTAACGATTCAATGTATAATTTCCGCGATTATCCGACCCAGGTTTTTGTTAAAACCAAATTGTCTGATAGTCAAAATACTACTTAAATATTTTCTTCCGTTTGAAAATTTTTTTTGTTTGAAGAATTTACTACAGTTTTGATATCCAAGAAACCACAGCGACTCTATTTGAATTTGAAAAAAGTAAAAATGTATATCGAAACATTTTATTTTATTTGCAGCTTCCCGTCAACCATCAATATTTTTCATACAGCGAATTATGAAAATGCTTAGTAGAGCCATCTGTTTGGTTAAAAATCAGTTATCATGAAAGGTTTAGCACGACGACAGTGGCACGACCGATTAATTTTATCTAAGTGCTTACTTTTCTTCCCTCAAAAAACAATCTGGAAAAATCATTTCCTTCTTGCAATAAAAAATTAGTACCTACTTAACTTATTACGTGTTAATTCATTTAATTAGGTACATAATGTTTAAGATAGACGACTCGGCAAAAATACCTCACAAATTGTGAAAGATCTTGATCATACTTGAGCGTTTTCGCATTCAGCTAGGTAGTACTCACTCTGCAGACGAACCGATTTCACCAAAACAGAGGTTTTGGTGGATAATTCGTTTGAGGTTATCGTGTCTATTCCAAATTTTATACATAGGTATTGACATGTCGATGACCTACCTTATATATAATGAGGCCACTAAACATTAAAGTTACATTATAAATTAGTTATAATATATTTAATATAAATTATTGATGTACACTGAAAAAAATTTCAGCATGAAAAAAGGATATTGTATTTAAATCGTGGCAGGTATTACTTGATTTAGCGTAGCACAGTATATTACCTACACCATGCAGCTGCAGGACAAGTCTGTCGGTGTACTTTTGATGTATCATCCGTATTAATGTTATATTGTACGTATTTAAGTCTAAAGTATACGTTGACTGTATATTTCTAAAATATACGTTCTCTGTACGAAGGATTTCTCTCGGTGTAGTATAACTACTCAATTGCACACAATAATCGATTTATAAATATATCAAATCTTGATTGTTTCCAGTAGAGCTGAATGCTTCAAAAGATGTACCTACTTGAAACTTAAAAATAAAATCGGCTAAGTGCGTATCGAACCACGCACAGTGAAGGGTTTCGTAGACGGGATAAAAATTCACGGTTAAAATACAAAGTTCGAAAGCAAGTATCCCAATAAATTATTTAAAGAAAAAAAAAAAACCGACTGCAAACCCGAAGACAAAACAAACCATATTTCATAAAATTTGATTTTAACAACGTAGAATGCACCAAACATGCATACATACATATATACATACTATACATGTAGGTATACATGTATGTATTTTTTTAGAACTCTATGCTCCATAATTGAAAAATAAAAGGGAAGGGAGGAGATACTTTTTAGGAGATCAGGAAGGCATCATAACGACTATTGAATTAATTTAAAAAGTTATTTTGAAATGTTTTTATCACAAAAAAATTGTAATTTCGCTACACCATTGTATAGATATACAAGATTACACCTACTTTCTAAATTTTATCTACATAGTGCCAATAGCCTTCGAATAAAATAGCTGTGACAGACGGACAGACAGGGCGAAATTATAAAGTTTACGTTTTTTGCCATTTGGCGACGACTCTGACGAGGGTTACACAGGTATATTGTATTGCAAAGACCAAATTTGACGCAATGTACTAGTAGCCTGTATACATATAAATAAAAAACAATAAAAGAATTCAAGTATCATACATTAGGAGTATTTCAAATAATCGTTAATAAAATAGATATGGATAGTAAAATAAAAATTATGAAACGGTGTCGTTCCACGAAAATCATCGTTCATAGCGCTTGGATTATTTACTGAAAAGAGACATCTAGTGACGTAACTATGTAACTGCAAAGAATTAACCTTTGCACAGCCCCTTGTAATAAATAGTTCGTATTAACTATACTAGATGGTAGTAAATCCAGTGTTTAAAATAAAAATAGTATTCTATCAAAAGTATCTTGTATTTAAGCACTACAATATACTGTATATTAATATCGTATTCTAATTATTAGATAGAGCGGGTGCCGCTTTGAAAATGTTGGGTATCCATCGGGCTTAAGAACAGACGTGTTTTTTAATAGTACCTTCCTACCTACCTAACCACTGATCTGGTCATATGGTAGACAGTATTTTGTTGGATATATTTTATTACATATTTGAAAAATATGATGTATAAGAGAAAAATTTAAATGTAAGAAATCTTTTCTTTTATATATTGTATAGAAAATACTAATAATAATTTGGCATTACTGCTGCTTCTGTTTACCAGGCCACCCATATCCGTTTTGCCAATGGTTTTACCCTGGTTACAAATATTTTTTATTTTTAGATTGTATATAGGTAGGTACTATGCACAGAATAATTCACCAATTTTAAATTTTTCATAGAAAAATTATTATTGAATGATTTAATACAAAGGATGATTTGACAAAAGTCTAGACACATAAAATATGTCAACCTAATTCTATATAGTATATTATACCTACATCAATCCTAAAGAAATAATAAATAAATTATTCTGATACTTTTTACAATATTGTACCTTAAATTTGATTTTTTTTTTAATACACAAGTTACGAACTGCCAATGATGTGATAAATTCAACAATTCAAAAAGATATAAGTATTTCTGATTTAAACATCGGTAAGTACCTACATTGTAGAAGCGGTTTCTGCTTGTACTCGTAGTTCGTACTTTATTGGAATTGTGTACCTGCTAAATTAAACTAAACTAAAATAATATTTATATAATACCCTAATTTTATATCTAATCTCAAAACACTTTCAAAACAAATTATTCAGTACTTAGCTATTAAGTATCTTCCGTTTTTAAAATCGGTCGACTGTCCTATTTGGAGGTCCGAATGGGACAGTCGATCGGTTAAAAATGAATTAAAAAGGTCAAATGGTATCTATGCGTTAGGTACCTACATAAAATTCTACTTCGTTAAGTCTAAGTGATATAAATATGGTCCTGAAATACGCAAATGCGACTTGCGTTTATCTAGTTTTTGTCTACAATTTGTCTATGCTATAAGCGATACGATACTATTGCTGTTTTCAATAGTGGCTATTTCAAATATTTTCTCTCGAGCTAACATGTCATTAATGATATTTGCCTTTTGATATCAATGCTTTTGATATGAGATAGCGAACATTTGCTCAATGATAGTGTGTACTGACGACAGTCCGACCCTCTGACGATTGTTGGATTTGTTTAATGATTCAATTTAACTGAATGTGAGTAGATAGGTAATTGATGAGAAGGTAAGGAAAGTGTAATTAGTTATTCTTAGATTTTTGACGTCGGTCATTTTCTGTGAGCCGCAGGGTTCGATACCAATGTCCCAAAGGCCCTAATAGCCGAGGCCTATTGACACCTCTTTTATGGGAACCCTTCACTTTGTAACACTTGAATAACAAATACCTACTAGAAAAAAAATTGGGAAGGTGACAAGGCGGATTGATATGTTGACGGGCGATCACGCGGGTAGTGGAAGTTCGAGTGTTAGGTGCCCAAGCGCAGTACATAAATAACGCTTCCCGAATTACGACTTTACCCAATATTTAAGCAATACTATAAATAAAAAAAAATTGTTCATAACCAAATAAGTGTGTATAATTTAGTATACGTAGTAGGTACTTAAAAATTCTGATGTTCCTAACATTTTTAGTACCTACATTTAAGGCATCCTCTCTTTTATCCATTTTTTGTTTGCTGTGCCTTTTATGACAGGGTCCACAATAATAATATAGCTTGTCTATTTCGCATGTAAACGTATGCTAAAAATTGTGGAACGCAATAAAATTGAATGTTCTAACGGACTTGACGTCTATTAGATGATGAGCACAGTGTACTTTACACCTCGTTTCCACCAAGTATAATACACTGTATTATACTGTCATATCCATACTGTACCACTGTATCATAGTGTATTGTACTTGGTGGAAACGAGGTGTTAAGTTTATAGAGTTACCAGTCACATATCTATGGTCAAATAAATCGATTGACGCGCTATTCGTGGGCATAGTCGGAACTAAACATTCGTATTCCATACCTTTACATACTAGACTAGATAGGTACGCATTCATACCGTTGATTTTCCAGACATGCTGATATGCTAGATTTTCTTAGCTAATTTCTTTAGAATTTGTATTTCTTATCAGGGAAATTGCCCAAAACTATTTTACTCATTAGAAAATATCAAAAGCGACTAGAACGTATTAAGTTTTCTAATTTGAATAAAAAAAAGAAAACCTGATAAGAAATTACATAATAAAAGAGAAAGTAGCCAAGAAAATTTAGCTCTGACAAATACATTTGATGGGTTCATTGCCAACATATTAACTTAGGCATTTAAAGTAAATAAAACAAATGCTTCATTCTATTATTTTAATTTTTTTTCCTTTTTTCAAAATAGGTGAAAAATAATTTTTGAATCGCGTCTTCTTTATCATAATCTGTTCTACTTCCTTTTAATAGTTTATTTGTGTCTTTACCCCAGTAAAACAAAAAGAAATTACTAACTAGATCCTACATATATAACAATATTTCATTATTATGTTCTTCACAATTAATAAAATTAAAATCGCATAAGATGGACATAACAGTTTTTATATAAGATAATGCCACTAATTCGCTTGCTGGGTAGGTCAAATGCTTTTTCTGTATTTGATATTCTTTTCATAATATATTTTTGCTTTCTTTTTCATTATTAAATAAAAATTTTTGACAATATTCACAGTGGTGAAATATTTTTATTTTTGTTTTCCTAAGGACGTACCCAGCAACATATTCCAATTGTGCCATTATTTTCGTATCTTTGTTTTAAATGCCAATAAACATTTGGTCGCTTGAAATATGATTAAAGTCTATTTCGGTAGGTACAAAACCTGAATCCTGAATATCAACAAAAAATATTGTTTTTAATGTTATATTACTGCACTGGTCCTCTTCACAGTTTGCACCTGGTGAATGGCTGCTATTTAAATTATTTACTAATAACGCCATAAAACCACCTTCGAAACTAGTACGTGTAGGATTATTATTCCTAAATGCGTGACTATGGATGCAACCAAAAAAATTTTCTAAAGGATCCTGGTTAAAGTGCCTCATCCAATGATAGAGATAGAGGTAGAGATTAATGATAGAGGGTACCACACCTGATTTTCCAGATACTTTATTTACAAATTTCATACTTTTAAACTTTTTTAGCTTCTGTCCATAATGCTTGATGACATGATGTTAGTGTGACAGGAGCTAATAAAAGTTTCCCCGATTTTTTCGCTGATTGATGAAAGCTTCCATTTCCTGAGTCGAACAGATTGTTCAGGAATAATATTACATCTGCAGATTCTATACATTCCTTGGCCAGTATTCCTTTTTCTGAAACAATAAATAATAATTATATTGAAATGTAATTTGTCCAAAAATAACAAAACATTAAATAATGTTTTATTACAATCATTATTTTACATCAATGTTCCAAAATTTTGAGTTCTTCTTTATTAAATCTTAAGTAACACCTTTTTCATTGGAATGGGAGATTGATGTTGACAATTTCGGGTTTGATCCCACAGTGAAATTGTTTGTCATGGGTATTTTCTCTCCTCAAATAATAATATGTGGTACTTCTCACACATAGTTACCTCGCTCATGTCAAATTAAGCAGCGCCTGTACTATGGGTGTCAGCCAATTGATATACATTTTTAAATAATACTTGCATATATATTTTACAAATAGACATGTTCACAAATCTTTGTCCCGGGCTGGTATCGAACCCGCGACCTTTGGGCCTGCAGCCGGTGTCTCCGACCACTAGACCAATCACTCAGCTAATTTTGTTAAATGGTTTAGTTTTAATGTTCTTATTTATTGTTTGTTTACTTACCAGATAAAAATATCATGTTTATTCCAACAGATCTGCTGAAGACTTATGTGGCGCACTTTACCTTCATCTTCATTATTTTATTTGGAACAACATGATTCTCCGCCAATTTTGGTAACAATCGTATACCTTGATAGGCAGGGTTTTCGTCATATAGTTTTATTATATGATCCCATTTGGCCAATCTTTCTTTGTTTTTTATGACATACTTTAAATCTTTAGTCAGTAAGTTATTTCGTAACCCTTTTATTAAATGTGGTGGATCGTACAGTCGTACAGACTATATTGTTGTCAACTAGAAAAATGTTATTTTTATACTCCTCATTCCTTCTTAAATATTCCGTCTTTGTTCGCTCTTTGAATAAATTTATTGCACTAACATTTGAAGATCTCTGATCACATACAGTTGTTAAAACTTTAAAGCCAATTGTATGCAGTTTCTTAATTATTGCCACAATCTATTCTGTTAACACTTCTTTGTTAGTGCTACCAGCACAAAATGTATAGACAATTGGTTGCTTATAATTTACAAGGATTCCACGGATCATGAACACCAGAGCGTAATCAGCTTAATTTTTCTTGTACTTCTCCCATTACTTACCACTTGTAGGTTCTAGGGCCTTGTTTATAGAGCAAAAGTGCTTTTACTTTTTCGTCCTAAGTGTACCGTCGGCCCATTTTGTCTTTATTTATTTCTCTAAATTGGAGCATTAAAAATGTGGTCGCTACAGAAGTAAATTTCTGTAATGCATTTTAAAATGAAGCATTTTCAATGCTTTTTTGAGTTTCGCAGCATAATTGTTTTTAGTATCCTTGAGTTTTTTTATCACTTCATTAAGAATGTCCACTTCCTTTGCATGAACCTTCGACAAAGATATTAATCTGTAAAGTTATGATTACAAGGGAAACAATGCCTGTGGGACATAGATATTTTCTGTATTTTGGCATGAATTAAGTGCTGCCTATCACTACCTAGGATGATCGAGTACTGCTCACAGGTGTCCTCTCAATGTGGATCCAAAATAGTTCTTGCCGAGATGCTCAGTGAGATTCATGACGATGATCTCGTGAAGGTTCTCGCGAGAGCGTAAAGAGGCCTTTAGGATGCTAACCAAAGAGGCTAAACTAATGTTTCACAACATCACTGATCCATCGATAGAATAATCAATTCCCATGCTGAGATTCAATTATTATGCTTATTAATACTTGGATTATTTACGTTTGCGTTTGGAAAACTTCAGACTAATTGTTTTCACTGGAACCACGGTGGCTTCTGTAATGATAATAAGAAAGAACACTACAGTACGAATGTATAAAAATCATAACATAATTGGTGAAAATAGTCATTATTTTAGTTGAAAGACCTTCATTAAATTTTGCAATTTATTGGAACTGTTCATAGGATAGACATCAAAACCTCTGTAGCTACTGGGAAACGTTTTCAGGGAGTCTAATTCAACTTTTGAAGTTATTTATGCCCATAATATATTAATTTGGAATATGTTGAAACTAGACTTTAGTCTCATCATCAGGATTTCAGGTTTTTAGTTTAACAGAATATTTTCGCACATATAATTTTTAATAAAATTTATTAATAGTGTTACATATAATGATCAGACTGTCAGGGGAAAAAATCCTATTAATCTGATGATCGCACCAAGCAGTCAAACTAACGGGAGAAAGGCAATAAAATTGCTTATATTGAATACCTTCTGAAGTTGTTGGTTGCGGTTCCAGACTACTCAGATGAACATTAGTCACATTTTGGATGACGCCATGCAATGGCTCCTTTATCACAGCAATCCTTAAAAAAAACCAATACTTTAAAAAAAGAAAAGACGAAGTCGTTCCAACTAAAGAGACCCTAATTTTATGTGGCACGCTATAAAAATTACGAAACCGGATTTCCAGTTTGTCAACTACTCTTTGACATAGCATTTTACCATGTGAGATTTGTTGTTTCCTAAAGTTTGTAACTGCCAAATTATACTTACCACACCAGCAAACTTATGAGAGGATTTACTAACAATGTTGCCAAAATTTGAGTACTTTGGCTCTTTTACGGTTAAAATATCAATATTTTTTCCTAAAAAGAGTATACAATAGTTCATTACTATTTTAGAATCTCAACTTGATGGACAAGTTTTTAAAATAAACAGCAAGTTTGACCTAGCACAATTTTTCACCAGAAAAAGGCAAAACCAGGCAAAAAAGTAGATAACTATCACTTTAAAAATGAAATTATGATGTTAATATTCTGGTATTTGTAAACCTGTGATGTAGGTTCGACAAGATAAGACTTTAGGAATAATAAGCAGACAAAAAAAAAACTAACTGGACAGAAGTCAAACTAACGAAGGAAATACATGTAACTGTTTTTATTTATTACCTTTCGAAGTTGTTGGTTGTGGTTCCAGACTGCTATTGCTAATCTGATGGAGACTGGAGACATTTTGGGTGACTTCACGCGATAGTTCCCTTCTTACGGAAAATCCTGAAAAATATTTCAACAGGCTTATATTATTTAAATACATTTTAAGTGACAAGCTTATAAATAAGTATGGTATAAAAAATTCTGAACAAGATTTCTAGTTCGCTAACTATTCTGACCGAGAACGTCAATAATTTGGTCATCATGCAACACTGTAATATTTATTGTTTCAGATTTAACGGACACAAACAAAAATCATTATGCACATATCAAAAACACTTATCATCAGTAGTAATGATGGGTTTTGACTAATAAATATTGTCTGACCGTGCCGCCTCCTATACACTCAAGCGGGAGAAAACAAATCCGGTAAAGATCTGTGTTTGTTTGAAAGTTTGAACTGGAATTCTTAAGAATGGATTCTTAACATGTTTTCCATCATCCTTCAGGGGAGGCCTAAGGGTATCCCCTCAAGATGAGGGGGCTTGGAGCCAATATGGATTTTAATCCACTACACTGCTCCAATGCGGGTTGGTAGATTGTAACGACCGCCATCCATTGGCAGCAACCGGGAGCAATTGCTTAACGTGCTCTCTGAAGCACGGAGGCAGCGATAGTTAATGTACTTATGTCAGAAAAACTCATTGAACTCATTGGTACACGCCCGGATTCAAACCACGGCCACATGGTCTTATGGTGAAACATGTTCGGTGCGTTTGAGTTATCACGTCACTTCAAAGAAGTAGCTGGCTAAGTACATTAAATTTGTAATTAGTCAACAGTAAATATATATTGCTTGTGGTTGTGTGTAAAGGCTTGAACTTACCTGCCAAACCCAAAGTTGGAACTGCATTTGCAGTTAAATATTTGCTGCATGTTGTATATTTGAGCTCAAAGTGAGCATGGCACACCTTCTGTTATGTATTTTTTATTGTCCAGCACCAAAATGTCACCACCAACAACATATAGCTAAGTACGAAATCGATCTGCATCTTTATCTGGATTAAGAAACTTGTGAAGTATTATGTCGTCAGCATCTACAAAAAAGCAAATAAGTTCTTTCAACATATTATCACAAGTAGATAATGTTAGAGAATAGTGATAAATCTAGATATACCAAAGAAAATGCAGTATTACTTAAGACTCATTGACTTTTGTGAATTTAGGTCAAACTAATGCTGTACCTATGTTGAATTGGGTTAATTTTAGATAAATTTTTAAATATTCCCTAGGAGACCATATTTTACATTTTTACTAGTAAGTGTATAGAGTGCCTCAAACAGTAATATAGAATAATTGAACGCTGTCAGCTTCAATTTTAGATTACAATTTTGTACATCAGAAGTGGGGTAGGTATCCTAAGTCACAAATATAATATTTTACAGCAGAGATGTTTAAAAGATTTATTTAGGGTCTTTTCATTGAGGTAGATTTAATTTAACAAATTTAGTTTTTTTTTTGTTAGACATATGATTATTTTTAATAGAAAGCAAAATTGTAGATATATTTATGTGTCACTTTTATTTGATTTTTCCAAACTTTTGGACTTAACACATTGTGCTGCACAGTTTTCATCTATTTAATTATTACAAGAAAAGGTAATGTGTCATATGTTCAAAAAATGTGCAATATAACACAATATTTATTTTACATATTCATTTGCAATAAGTTTTTTACAGCAAACTGAAACTGAACTGAACTGATTGAATCACCGGTCACTCAAAAGTCCAAAAAAATAAATGTCAACATCTCCTGGTAAATCATTAGTTCATTAACCGAGTCTGGTATGTAATTGTAAAAATCATGACTATATGACGGCAGAAACTGTACACTACTAGGTCCATTAGATTATTTTTTTTTTATTTTAGTATTTTTTGCTGAAATTGGATCATTTCCTGACATAATGTTATATCAATTTTTTTTTCAAAGTAATTGATTTTCTTGTATTTTTTTGCAGGTTTACAAATTGTTCATTGTTTTCAAATGATGTTTTATTTAAGAATTGTTCTTCTGAGATTAAATTTTCGAGTGATAAAAGGTGATGTCCCTACTACACAATACAATTTTTGGAAATTCCTGAAGTACCTACTCTTTTTAATAATTAGCAACTCTTCATGTTCTGGATCATGGGAGATAGCCTTTAGTTAACTTAAGGGTGAATCACGGTCATCGCATGTGTTTGATTTGGGAGGCTACTGTGGATTTGATACAATATGCTCTTCAACTTTTTCATTGTAGGTACGTTTTTAATAATATATCCGTTCTAATGAACAACTTCCTATAGAAAAAGACAATCACTTACTTGTTTTATAGCAACCGGGAACACAGCACTTTTTATCCGCCATTATCCAAGCAAGCAAGAAATCGACCAAAACGTTAAGTAAAACGAAAGTCCAAAATGAATAGCAGAGGTCAAATATTAGAGGCGGAACGTTAATCCAAAAAACAAGCCGGGTCAAATAGAAAATATCACAAGGAGAAACTGAGGAAAAACAAAAAGTTTGAAGTCTTTGCGTATAGCAGAATGCCATAAGTCATCAAACTATGGAACCCACTGAAATACACCAATCTCGCGATTTCTATGTCTGAAAGGAAGCGGATCCTTTTTACAGCGTAAGCTGCAGAACTGAGCCTTTTTGCCAAGTTAGTAATATGAGGATCCCATTGCAATTTTGCATCCAATGTGATTCACAATAATACAGTAGAATCCACAAGGTCCAACTCTTTACTTTTAATGACAATATTGGTAGGTGTCGGTTTGACGTTCGGTAGTGAGAATCTTATACATTTGGTTTTTTTTTTCATTTAGTAATAAATTATTAGCCGTGAACCATTCAACTATTTTGGAGATAGCATTGTTTACATCGTCATAAGTAAATTTCTTTCTGTTAACTTTGAATATTAAAGAAGTATCATCAGCAAACATCACTATCTCGTGATTATTTTTAAAGATACATATCTATTGCAGCCCCTACTATTGGAACGATTGGGTTTATTGACTTCCATTTAGTTTGTGCGATTGCGTTCGATTCTTTCAAGAACTTGGACAAGGCGTTCGAATACTGTAATCATTTACAAGCTAATGCTTAGTTTGGGACCTAGACGTTGTTGTGATTGTGTGTGTTATTATTATTATTATTATATTCGGGCATTGTTTATTTCCCTAGTATTGTCTATTGTCTGCCTATTTTGTTCAAGCTCTATCAATCTTTCGCTTATGCGGGCATAATGCTCTTCCCTCTCTCTTTCTAGAGCTAGTCTGCTCAGCTCTATGTCTGCAAACCTTTCCGCAGCAAGCTGAAAAGGCGTTGGTAAGCGACGTCGGCGCCTTTGATCTGAACGCCTCGGACGGGGCGTACCTGGAACATAATTATATAATTTCAGCTAAAAACTAATTTGAAATACATATTTAAAAAAAAAACAATGTTATATTACAATAACCATATAAATTGTAATGTAAAAATTTCATAATTGCGTTTATAACTAACCTGCCTGACCAGCAGTTTCAGCTTGAAGTGCAGGAGAGGGTGAAGGATGAAGAGTTAGGGTGGGGGAAGTGGTGTTTGAAATTTGGGCTGGTGGATGATGAAGAGTAAGGGTGGAAGAAGTACTGGGTCGAATTTCGACCGGTGAAGGATGAAGAGTTAAGGGGGACAATGTGGTAGGCTGAATCAGAGGCAGTGGACGCTGGACAGTAAAGGTTGATGATATAGTGGGTCGAATTTGGGTGGGTGGAAGAAGGGAAGTTGGAGTGGATGATATGGGTGGTTGAATTTGGATGGGTGGAAGATTAAGAGTTATATTGTCATTGGAAAGTTGTATTTGTTCAGACGTTGAAACGTTGAGACTTTCCACAGTTTCTTGCATTGGCTCGTTGTTACTTATTTCACTGATCTAGAATAAAAAAATTGATAATAAAGCAACAAAAAAAAAAAAAATTGAAATTACTTTGTAGTATCACCCACTTTAGTTCTTTTTTAATAATATTGTACAGCCTAAGACAAGAATGACTGGGAAGAATGGGAAGACAGATAGCTCGCTCTTAGTCTTTTGCCATGTAGACAGTGCCTTTTTTATAACTTGAGCTTACACATGCATGTACGGAAGTATGTAGGAGTATGTATATTAGAGATGAAACGGATATCCGGTGCCTATCCGGCCCAAATTTACTATTAGTATTAGTAACTCAATATCCAGCTGATACCGGATATAGATAAATTTTCTAAAAAAAATCCTTTAAAACGTACATAAAATAAGATAACTGCTCGCAATTATGATTACTTTTATTAAAAGCGGTAATAAGGAAAAAAACACAAGTTACAATACAATTTTTTCAAAAAAATTAAAATAACTTAAAAGTTTGCGGTTCAACTAAGATAAAACTTAAAAAAAAATCTGAACACAAAGCACTCTAATCTACCGCAAAAAAACATGTTTTTATTATTATCAATTTAAAAATTAATATTCATAATTAACAAGTGGTAAATTATGGTGGACAAATACTAAATTTTCGGCGTTCATAGGCAACAGGCGATTTCGTTTGTTTGCGTAAACCAGACCTGCCTCAGAAAACAGCTTTTCCCTATAAAAGTGTCACGGGTGCGATCAATCCTGTCTTCAAATAGTAGTCGATGTCGTTTGCTAATGCGTTTTTCTCTGGATCACGACACTGGCTATTGTTTACACAGTAACTTATTATTTTCACGGTTAATGTCAAAATATTGCCAAATAGGCGATCTTATCTTTACTGATAACATGTTTCTGTCCTTTAATTGTTTTATTACGTAGCTATTTTTACAATAATATCAAACAACACACGGCCAGCATCATTAAGTCACGCACGATTACTCCTGATTAGTCCTGATGACATGATACCGTTCTAAATGATGCAATCCCGTTGCCCGCAGTTATACGACGTTAAACATGTTACAACTTGAAAAAGCAAATTAGAGACATTGATACCTTTGTATGGCCGGATAACCGGCCGCCGGATATCCGGCCATCCGGCCTCACAGCTCGCCGAATATCCGTTATCCGGTATCCGGCCAAACAACTATCCGTTTCATCTCTAATGTATATTCTACTATTTTTCAATAACCTATGGCAGATCACAAAGTTACTGGCAGAAGCAACCTTAATGTAATTTATAATTGATATTTGAGAAAATATTAACATTAACACAAGTTGACAGTATTGCATGACAGTCTCTGTGCACAAGTCTGACTCGCACCATACCACTTTTTATAGTGTACAATAGAACTTTGATTGAATTGAACATGAACATGAACAATTGAACATGAATTTGAAAATTGAACTTTGAAATAAAGTTGGTATACATAACAGTTTTGGATAATATTTTTACAAACATCTGGAAAGCCCCGTTCTACACCAGTGCCTTCAACAGCTGTCAACCCCATGATGACGAGTTTTCGCTCTTCAAAAGGGTTCATATGAACACCAATGTTGGGTCCTCCGCCCGTCGCCATAGCGGAATTTCTAATTAGCGCGGCCTTCTTCTTGGTTTTGTTCTTCCAATCGGCCCACACCTGTGACAGGCCAAATGCAATAAAATCACCACAAAATTTCATCAAAGTTGTGTCAGTCCAATAAACAATACTATGTTAAATAAAATAGGCAGCAAAATATTCCAAAAGTGTCAGTCCAATAAACAATACTATGTTCAATAAAATGGCAGCAAAATATTCCAAATTAGAAATTATGTATTGATATAAATTGTATATTGGTCATACAATAGGCAATTTCTGTTCACAATTTACTTTTCACATAGTATTTAAAATATGTTATTAGCAGAATCAACTAATATTTTATAAATATAGTTAATTGTAAATATTTTATTAATATTTTTTTTCCTAGTGAAACAACATACTTAGATATTAGTCATAAGATTTATACATATACTATTACTAAATGAGATGTCAAGAATATTAAAGCTTTACAAAGTGGAATTCACAAACAATATCCAACTATTAATTGCAGTACATTTTCATATTCCTTTTGTGCCTACAGAAAAAATTAATAGTCCTCTAGTTAGTAGTAATAGCTCGTGGTACTACGAGCATTGTACTATCAATTGGTCCACAGCGGATTTTTTTGCCCATGAACTAACTGTGTACCACTGGTTGTACAAAAGGACATTTTTATTTACCCATGGTACTACCAAGTCTTGAATTAGTTGAAAATTGTTACATTAAACTGATCCTATGGCCACGGGACATACATACATGTAATTTTATATTGTGATGATGAACCTAGCCTACCCTAATAGACGATGAGGGTTGGCTTTCCAAAACTACCACCCTAGGGATGTTAATAATAAGAAAGAGGGGGGCGAGGTAAACACAATAAACCAACTTTTAGAATTTTTAGAAATGCGGTAATAAGAAAAAAAACAAATTAAAAATGAGTATTACATACTTGCTATTACGACATTTTCAATAACTTTTAAACTCAAAACACTTGAAACCAGCTTCAAACACTTAATTTTCTTTAAGTCTTCACTGTTAAGGTTTAAAAAATTATAATTTTAAAACTATAAACCATTATAAAACGTTTTTTTTATGCTGCTAGAGTTTACTAACACGAACAATACGTTTACAATTACTGTAATAAGCACCGGTAACAAGTATTACTCGTAGATGAAATGTTGCACTATTTTTTTTATTTCGAAGTATGTTTCACTCTAATAAATTAATTGTTTAATTGCACTGATTATTTTTATTAATATTTCGAAGCAAGTTGCAATCTAAAAATGTAAAAAAAGAATGATTTACGTAATTATTCTTAGCTTGTTAATTGATTGAACAATATTAACAACATTGATTGACTTTGCTATTGAGTGAACTTCAGTTCAGTTTCATAAAGCAAATATAAAGACAGGTTCACATTTTGACCCAAAGCATATGAATGCCACAGTTCGATACGCATGCAAGTAGATTGTCGCACTTTGTCAATAGGAGAGTTCTAGAGTCTAGCTAATAAATTGTGACGTTAATTTGTTTTGTCCCTTTATGTTCCAGCAGTTCTATTGCATAAAAAAAAAGTCAAAACACAGTTAATTCGGTTCACGATTCATTTGCCAAAGTCTAGTCATTGTATCTACCTTATAAGAAATAACATTATGAAAGAGGGGGGCGAGATAAAGAAATTAAATAAACTTTTAGATTTTATAGTAATGCGGAAATAAGAAAAAAAAAACGAAATTAAAAATGAGTTATACATACCTGCTACTAAGACATTTTTGATAGCCTTCACAGTAAAAATACTTGATACTAACACTAAATGGCCAGCCACTCAAATCAAATCAAATCAAAATTTTCGTAGTTATGTAACATAATCTTAAATTACGTCATAATATGTCACTAATAAGTTTCAACTATTTAGGTTTGGTACATAAAAAAAATTTAAAAAGAAATTGAGTCAAGGCAGGTTGCTTTTCTAGGTACCATTTCTCAATCAATAGTTATGTGGTTAGTTTTTTTTCAAAATGGCACAAGTAGAACGTCGTGGTTTCTGGCGATATTTTGAAAAAGCTCCATATTAACCGTACTACGTTGCCTATTCTTGTTATTTTTTATTAAAAATACAAACAGCATATTTCGTTGTTAGACACTGAATCAAAAATCAAAGTAATAGCCAAAGCAAAGTAATAAAAATATCAACTCGACACTGGCGAAATGGGTACAAACAGAAAACGCCATAATTAAGAAGAAGGTGGTTAGGTTAAAATAATATAGTAAAAATCGAATATATGGGCACGATGCTAACTGTGCAAAAAATCGATGGTTCCAACCCACTAGGAACATAAAAAACGCGCGAGGCGAGCGAGCGAAGCGAGCGTGCCACGGCAGTGGCCGCCGAGCGCCACGCAAATCGAATTGTTACTTGTTACTAAAGTTAGGTTTAAAAGTTCTTAACATATTTATTGTTTTCAATTGATTTTAATTTTGAAGTCTATTCCCTCTTTCAATAGTCAACTCTTTGATTATGTCAATGCAAAGAGCGAATTCATGTTGGTGGTAACTGGTATGTATTTTTTTATTTTCGGTTTTTTTTTACATTTCCGCATTTCTAAAAATTCTGGAAGTTGGTTTTGTGTCCTCTTCCCACCATCACCTAAATTATTATTAATACTTCTAGGGTTGTTGTTTTGAAAAGCTATACCAGTTAGATTTCTCTTTGTTAATGCGAGGAGCAAAGCGGAATGACAAACCACTAAAAAGCTTTTCTATTTATTTAAAGTTTGACCAAGATGGATTAAATGTCCATCATTTTTCAATTCAATACGTTAGGTTATGTTTGTCTATGTCAATGCGAGGAGCGAAGCGGAGTGGAGCGACGAGCCACCAAGAAGAAATTCTATCCTTTTAAAATCCGGCCAAGATAAATTGATAATAATATAGTAATGCTAATGATCCACTATTTCTCAGTCAATAGGTTAAGCTTTAGGTTCGTTTACGTTAGTGGGAAGGGTGAAAGGGAATGCAATAACAAGCTATGCGAATGACATATTTAATAATAAAAATTATCGAAGTATTTGACAAACCAAAAATGGCAATCAGACTACTAAAAAATCAATCACAAAAATTATTATACAAAAACATATTTTTTAATCAAAGAAAATACAATATTATGGAAAAAAGGTTCACATATTAATAAAAAGGTTATTATTGACATAGTATTTTACTTTAATCACACAGGTTTATGAAGCATGCCATACTGTCAGTTATAGACTTTTGGTCAATGTGTAAGCCTAGCATTACAATTATAGTCGAGTGTCTCACTCAGTTCATTCAATCTTTGCGTTTAGTTCAATCAGATCATTTCGCGCCAATTTAAAAGAAATTGCGGCATGAAAACCACCAAATTATTTTTAAGATTGAATTACTATTTTTCTCGGTTGTATATAGGTATTTAATTTAGTAACATTAGTGTAGGGTAGTTTGTATATACTTAGATTGCATTTTCAACAAGTTTATTAGTAATATTAAGTTTTTAATAAAATGGCTTCTACGTCTACAAGTGCGTCTGATGTAGATAATGAACAATACACTAAGCGCAACTTGTATTCCTGTGAAGTAATATCAATGTGGAACATTTTAAAATTAGGGCGCGAATTAGGAACCAGGGAACAATGTGTGGCATTTGCAGAAGAAAAAGGACTTCTTAAAACTGTTATGTTGTGCCGGTACCATCGAGTACCTATGCGTGTTATTTATACAAAAAATAATATTGTTGGGCATTTTAGATGTACTAAGGGACAGTGCAAAACTAAAGGTGGATGCATTAGTAGAGCTTACGGCACGTGGTTTGAAGAAGTGCACATTTCATTGCCACGAGTATTTTACCTATGTATTGTTTTGCTCATCAATTTAATTACAATGACGTTAAACGTGAAGACATTGATCGTTCGAGTGAACAATGTTTGTCGGACAGAACAATTTGTGATTGGTACAATTACTGTCGCGAGTGCATTGTATTGTACCAATTAACAGTAGAAGAACGACGAGGGAAAATTGGTGGACCCGGAAAGGTTGTGCAAATCGACGAATCCAAGTTCGGCAAACGAAAATATAATAAAGGTCGCCGAATTGAAGGCCATTGGATTCTCGGCATGATAGAGGATGGTAGCGAAGATCTGAGGCTGGAGATATGTGATGATAATGTACGCAGTGCAGACGTTCTCGTTCCACTTATCAAAAAACATGTCGCTGAAGGTTCAATCATTCACACTGATTGTTGGCGTGCATACGATTGCTTAGCAGATTACGGGTATACTCATAATAAAGTAAATCATAGTGATCCCGATAATCCGTTTGTTGCAACTGATGGCACGCATACACAAAGAATTGAATCTCAGTGGCGAGTTGTTAAACGATTTTTTGGAAAAGACAATTACAATCATCGAGAAAATTTCGCTGACAGTATACTAGAATACTTATGGCGACGCAGAGTGTTACGTGAAAAACTTGATCCGTTTATTGCGCTTGTGGACGCCGTTAAATCTGTATATAATGTATTATAGTGTTGTTTACTTTTGATAACTTTTAGTGTATATACGTAGTTTAAAAATAACTTTGTGTTAGTGTTCTAAGTTCAAGGAATGACAAAAATGTCTTTGTAACGGGTATGTATTTTATTTTTTATTTTTGTCTTTTTTTCGGGTACGGCTTTCCAAAACTACCACCCTAGACATATTACTAATAATTTAGAGGGGGGTGAGACGAGCACACAAAACCAACTTTCAGAATTTTTAGAAATGCGGTAATACGAAAAAAGGGTCGGCTTTCCAACATAGCCTGGTTCATATCATCCATCTTGTATAGTAATTGTATAGTTTAGGTGATTAGAAACACACTGTAAAAATATGGATTCACGGAAACACTTTTATTCCAGTTTAAAAAATTGAAATTGTTTGTATTTACTATGTAAAATTACATTAATCTAATGGTTTTAAAGGCCATTTTTGCATTCAAGTTTATTGTTGCTTGACAGGTGATTGATATTTAAGTAGATTGAATAGTTTATCGTTTTTATTTTCACAAATCTAGAATTCAATCAATCCATTGATTGAGATTGAGAAACTTAAACAACATATTTGTCTTGTTTCTCCTAGATATTGGTGTTCTATTTCCTACTAGTTAAAATAAAATGTAAGTTGTTTTGTAAAAAATTTCATTGCTACCTATTTTTTATCAAACGAATAAAAATAACAAGAAAAATTAGCTTAAGTAAAATACTTACAGGAGCTAAACACTCAACACTGGGAATATTTCTATAAACCGAAAGCACCTTAATTGAGTAATAATAATGATAAAAAGGAATTATTGAGACAATTGAGAGAGTTATATTCATATAATACATTTCTTGGAGAAAAAATAGTTATTTTTATTAAAGAACAACTTGGAAAAAAACATTAATATAACTCTTAAAACCCGAATAAAATAAAATGAAATAAAAATCGAATATACGGACACTTCGACTACTATTTAAAGCCATTAGGAACATAAAAAACGCGCGAGGCGAGCGAGCGAAGCGAGCGTGCCGCGGCAGCGGCCGCCGAGCGCCATGCAAATCGAATTTTCACCCATTACTAAAGTTACATATTTAAATATTTAATGATTTGGTTTACTTTTGTTATTTGTTGGTGTATTTTTAGGTTCCTTTTGGTATTTTTTTTTTGTAATATAGATATGGTTGATAACTTTATTTTTACTTCGTTTGTCAAGGTAGTGTCGGTATGATTCGTTCAATCAAAGCAATCAGTCTCAATCTCAATCAATTTTTTCATGAGTGTGGAGATGATTTAGGTTCATTTTGGTGGTAAAGTGGATTTATCTGGATATATCGTGCGTGACTATTACAGTGAAATTACGTCTTAGATTATTTTTAAAAACCATAAGTTAGTTGGGAATTTAGTTTATAATGTTAATTTTGTGTTTAGTAATTTACCTACTACGTAATTTTAAGTGTTTTAAGTTAAAGAATAGCGGAAAACCTGTGTTGTAAATACGTATTTTAAATTCTTTTTTTTTTATTTTTCTGCATTTCCTGTCAAAAAAAACTAATGATTGGAGTTTCTTCTTCCTTCCGCCTTCCCCCTAAATGCATATATCCTCATTTTTCAACGGGCTATGTCGTAAAGCGCTACCAAATTGATTTTGCGATGTTCTGTTCGTCATCTGAAATAAAATATGAATTAATAAAAACGTATGTTCAAAGTTTTAGAAAAAATTTCGTAACTTCAACTCGAAGAACTTCAAGAATGTAATTCATTAATGTTTTCTATTAAGTATATGAATTTTGCAAAGCAAGTATTCCCTAAGTTATGTGTAATTATATAAATACCATCTTTAATCGATGTTTACTTACGTTTTAGGATTATTTCTGCTGATATTTTCACTTCTTTAAGGCTTTGTTGAAAAAAACGTATTCTCGTTAGAAAATTCAAAACTGTAGTCCATAGATAAGTATACTGTAGTCAATTGTCTTGTCAGTCAATTGTCACTAATCACTATGACAGCATTGACAGCGTTTCTTTCGCCAAATGACCGAATGACCATAAACATTATGCGATCCGTTCCATCGACTTGGCGAAAAGAGGCGAAAAGCGATAAAGATGAAGGCGATTTTACAAATCGCATTGATTCGAGCATTCGTATCGCCTAGACGAATGGCATGTTGAGTAACCCTGCAGGTAACAGAAACCTTCATAGAATACGAAAAGTGACTGACTGATTCTGTGAGTGAATGTTGTCGTCAGTTGTCATTAAGGAGTTTTTTTCAAAATGGCGCATGTAGAACGTCGTAGTTCCTTGTGGCATTTTGAAAAAAAACTCCATATTAACCGTACTACGTTGCCTGTTTTTATTATTGTTCAATAAAAATAGTTTAACTCTCATACACTAGACATTGGCAGAATTAACATATGTTAGAAAGCCATTAACCAAAAAAAGAAGAAGAAGTTGTTAATAACGGCATTTTTTAAATTATATTAATGATTACATCTTATTTAGTCGGTCAATTACTGTCGAATTTTACTAACAAAATTAATTTATTTTAAAAATAAAATATAAAATACAGAAAGTAATGTTAATACTAGGAATATAGGTACATAAACTCGTAGTACCCACTAGTAATTCATTGAAAGATAATTGTGCAAGATTTTACAATAAACTTCCAAACAATATTATAAACTGTTCAGTCAATAAATAAACAAATTTAAGAATTATGTAAAACGACAACTAATGTCTAAAGTATAGGTATTATTATTTAAAAGAATAAGTATATAATGTAAAAGATATATTTATATTTATTATACCTACTTGGGATTAACTTTCTCTAAGGTCAGGTGGGATAAAAAGGAAAACCGGAGGAAGAGGGACTGGGTGGGTACCTACCATAACTAGTAGGTAAACTAAAGCGTTTATCACTATACGCCTTCCGTCGAAAAAACAGGCAAGGCGAATTAGTGCGAATGGTTTTTGATAGATGTTCCTACGTTACTCAGAAGCCGCGAAAAATGAAGAAACTTCTGACGGTTGTGAATTCGACTACCTCAAAGTCGACGCGTTTTTTGCAAACCAATAATTTCTTGAAAAAAACAGTGCTGCAAATTATTTACAAGTAAAAATACACGGAGAGAACTGTAAGTTTTACTTTCTATTAGTGATTTTAATTTAAAAGCTACTGATTATACGAGTTTTTTTCGCTTGGAAATCCTGAACTCCAAAAACACTAGCTGGGGTAAGAGGGTCACTATTGACAGGGTAAGAGGAACATATGTTTCTCTTTCCCTATGTCAGGAGAGCCACACATTTTGAATAACGGAACAAATATAATGACCACCAAAAAATACTTTAATACAACTCTTTTACCAAAAAAAATATAATAAACACCAAAAATTAAAGTCTACAATTACAATAGTTTTAGCTATTTTAGTCACGACTGCACTTCAAAATTATATTCAAAGACCAAATTTAGTAAATGATCACCTAATTTAGTAAATGATCACCAATCTTAGCGAGCAAATTAATGCGCTATTTCTGCCAATATAAACCACCATGATTGCCATAAAATGTTGGTACATTACCAAATAAAGTATAATGATGCCAAATTAAGTTATGTCTCCAGCTTAAAAGTTCCTCCCGCGACACCGCCCCTCCCGCGATTTAGATTCGGGTATGGTTTCCGGTGTAGTATTCAAGACTTTCTTACTTTTTGTAATTTTTCACTCCATATTGTGTTACACGTGTCATTTATCCATGGTCTATTTAGGAGTCTATTAATCAATTTCCAATCATGTCAATTTAGGTTAATGGTCTATTTTTTGAAATCATTAGGTTAGGTTAGGTTGGTCTATGTCAATGCGAGGAGCGAAGCGGAGCGGAGCGACGAGCCATTCAGAAGCCTATTAATCAATTTCGAATTAGTTTTGTTTAGGTTAATGGTCTATAAATTTATAAGTTTGTTGATCAATTTCGAAAACAAAACTAATTCGAAATTGATGAATAAGCTTCTGAATAACATGAAAATATTTGCATGTTATTTTAAATTAAAATGTGGTTAATATTATGGTGGTCATAAACAATTTTTGGGTTAACAATGATTTGTTTGGAGTCATTTGCTTTAATAGGATAGCAAGATGTAAAAACTTTGGTTATGATTTCACATTAAAATGCGGTTATAATTTTGGTGATCATTTACTATTTTTGGGGTAACAATGATTTGTTTGGAGTCATTTGCTTTAATAGGATAGCAAGAGGTAAAAAATTTGGTTATAATTTCACATTTAAATGCGATTTTTAATTTTGGTGGTCATTTACTATTTTTGACGTAATATTTTACTATATCTGGTGATAAGTTAAACATAAGCCTTTGAATAATTAATAATTTTAGTTAAAATGAAAAGAACTGACTGACCCTTTTTTTTTGGAGTTCTGCACTAAAATTTGAAATTGAATCTGTCTATCAGTCTTAGTCCTTTATTTCAGAAATTATTTGCCCCTGTGTCGTATAACACAATTACTATTGCTACGCAAATCGTTTATAAGTTGTGGTTGTCAAATGTACAGAACAGATGCCTTATTTTAAATTTTAGGGTTAGTTCTATTAAAAATTGTTATACATAATAGCAATAACGTATACATCACAACAACGTCTAGGCCCCAAACTAAGCATTAGCTTGTGTTTTGAGTGCCTAGCGAGGACATCACATACATATAACAACCAAGACCCGGTACCAGTATTATTCATCGTATAAATACTGACCCAACCGGGGATTCGAACCCGGGACCCCCAGCTTCGTATATAGGCAGGGTCGCTACCCACTAGGCTAAGCGTTCGTCGCAAAATACAATCAACAGCTCGTCAAGCTTTACAGTTCGACCTTGAGAGCGTCTTTAAATAGTTCGTGATAGCGGCGGTTTTCATAGTACATGCAAGTGTTAAAGCCTGATGTACGCTTGACTGTACATTATCACTGTGTAAGTAATAGATTTTTATCACCCCTTGCAATAAGCTGAAGTAAAAGTTAGAGGATTTCGTTGCCCCAGGCTCCAAATAGTGTTAAATACTAAATAAACTATTGCACAATTACATTTTGTAATGCGTCCTTTTATAGTCAAGACCTAATTTTAAATTCTAATATTTTGCTATATTGTAGTAGGTACGTACTTTTGACTGTTGCAACAATAATATAAAAGGTTCCGCGATAAATTTGTAGGTAAGGAAATCAGATAGGAATAGATTATCACAACCAAAAGAACAAAAATAGCGACAGGCACAAAAATCATCACTCATGATCATGTGTACGAAAGATATAAAAAAATGGAATGAGAAAAAAATGAAAAGTAGAAAAGCAAGAAGAAGAGAAAGCAAATGAAAAAGACAAGCAAGAATAAAAAAACAGGGACAGGAAAAAACGACGGGGAAGAAAGGTGTAGTAGATCGTGGTACTGTTTTAGAATGCTCTATTGTCAAAAAAGTTCTCCTGTTCTCAAAACCTTAGTAATTTCAAAGAGTTTTTTCTTTTGAATTAAGAAGACATGTATATTTTTCTTAAATATTTATGAGGAATGCCGTACTGCAATTTAATTGAACCAAATGCTTTGTTTTAATAATATTTTCACATATTTTTATACTATAGTCTTGGTTTCAGTTTTAAAGTTTTTTTTAGAAGAATTAAAAAAATCAACGGATCTCCTGCTTTCGCACGAACTTCTTACGACTTTGGAAATGAACCTAACGGAATAAAGTAAACACATATTTTGGATAATATTTTTCGAAATATTTTTATTTCGCATAAATATAACACAACTGTATCTGAATAAACTTCATCATCATCATCATCATCATCAGCCCATTTTACCCCACTGCAGGGGCTTAGGCCTCCCACTGGGCGAAGAGGGGGTTTAAAGTTTAAATTCACCACGCTACTCCAGTGCGGGTTGGGGATAGTAACGACCGCCATCTATTGACAGCGTCCGGGACCGACTGCTTAACGTGCTCTCTGAGGCACGGAGTCAGTGATAGTTAATGTACTTAAGTCAGAAAAACTCATTGGTACACGCCCGGATTCGAACCATGGCCCTATGGCCTGAATAAGCTTAAAACTTCGAAATGTAACATTCTGTACGACATTTCGATCGAACAAACCGAATTAGTACGGAATGTTACACCGACGCATTTCCGATTTCCAACTAAGGGCACCCTTAACCACTACTTCCGGTTGTTCGATTCCAACAATCTCAATTTTAGTCTCAATCGATCCCCCGTCTAATTACCCTGAGCCGTTTTTTTATTTTTTCTTATTCGGACCTAGTTCTCGAGATATCAGGCTCCCAAAATGAAAATCGGGGAAAAAAATTGCGATTTTTTTGTTTTTTGCCGATAATTTTTTTTTTAACTTTTTCCAAATTGTCTTTTGCCATCTTATAGAGCTCGCCGAGCTGCGTCTTTTGACACCACGTTCATCCCGATATCTCGAAAACTCTTCGTGCAATCTGCCTGTCTCACAAAACTCCCAAATAACCCCCTATACTCCAACGAAATGGAAGTCATTTCCAATGACAAAACTGATTCGCAATATTGATCTCGTTACATATTGCCACTCTTATTTTTTAAAGTGTAATTACCTACCCAAAACCTAGATTCAATAAATATAAAAATACAACTGGTTTATTTGTTTTTAGTTTCCCACTCATGACCGAACCTATATGTTCCTCTTACCCCGAACTGATTTTTTTTCTTTTTCATTCGATAAAATACTTTTTTTCAATGCACAAAGATCTGATATTTACTGAAGTAGCTCTACCTAGAAAATTATCGATCATTATCAACGTATATTTAAATTTAAGCTTAATTTTTATGAAATACAATGACTGTCCCTCTTACCCCATGCGAAGGGCAAGAGGGACGTTTATACAATCTGGACATTTATGCAAATATCGTCGTAAGAATTGATAGTAGCGTAATGACTCTTAGCCCATGGGAAGCTAATACATAAAGGCATGTTTTGCATGTTTCAAAGATCTTGTAAGACTTAACCTGTTCTTCCTAGCAGTCAAAATATTTTATTGTAAATAAAGCATGTTCCTCTTACCCCACTGACCTTATTACATTTAGTTTTTTAAACAATGGATTGTAGCCCCGTCACTAAAAAAATAAGCCACCATAAGTTTCTTGCAGAGTTTTTCTTAATGTGGTCGCAATACGAACCTGCACGTAGAAAAAAATGTTTCTTTAACCAAGAAAATATGATTTCATATATAACGAAAAGAATTTTTTTCTCCATTCCACCAGCCCATTATACCCCACTGCAGGGGCTTAGACCTTTACTCACCACGCTGCTCCAGTGCGAGTTGGTGCATTTTAACGACTGCTATCTGTCGATTTCACCCGGGACCGACGGCTTAACGTGCTGCCCGAGGCACGGAGCCGTGATAGTTATGTACTTAAGTCAGAAAAAACTCATTGGCGAGTCATTGGGCGAGTTAAACTTTATGGCGGTTCTGAAAACACTATATGCGTGCTTGCGCAGGTGCAGTCATATACCCCTCGCTCCACTCCGTCCAGCTACTCCGTCTCCACTACGCCGACGCGACTTGTGCCTACTTTCTGATCCGTCATAAAGTTTGATTGTAACTAGGTATACACGCCCGGATTCGAACCACGACCGCACGCCCTTCTAAACTCAAAATAGGTTTGTTGCGCTCGGGCTATCACGACCAGCGAAAAGAATATTCTCTCGAAATGAGTAGGTAATTATCTTTCTTCAGACTAACAAAAAACATCTTGCAACGACAATATTTACTTATTTTGTATATTTACTTATTTTGAGACAATATTCTTTTCCTTATATATCAAATCATATTTCTAAGTAAACTTAATGTATAGTTTATCCATTATTTTAACCCACACCCTTTGAGACGCCGTCAAAGCACTCAAGCAAAAAATCCACAAAGAAAGCCCCTGCACGTGCCGACCGTCACAAAGGAAACCGACGGGTTTCGCGTGCAGCGTACAGTTTCAGCGAAAATTTATCAGTTTATTTCGACGCTTCACGGAGTAATTAAATGACAAAATAGAACGTTTTATTATGAACACAGGGGGTGATCGAATGATACGTCGAGTGATGAAGAATGTTTGTCATAAGTTTTTGTTTCATGTGATAAGTTTTTGTTTTCTCTAAATAAATATATTTTGATTTGTCTAATTCGTTCCTTTTTTGCCTTTCAGTGTACCGAGGTCTAATATAACGGATAGACCTTACTTAATAATCAGCGGTCCCTGACGCCTTTAAAGATCAAAAATCATTTGGAAATTAACAAACCTCTTTTATTTCAGACTTTTTAAAAATAAATTTGCCTTTTAAAAACATATAATACAGCTGCGTTCCATTTTTTATTTCGATCATTAGAAAACTTATGAAGTGACTCATGTAGCGTTACCTACATAAAATTTTTAACTAAATGAAAATGACTTTTTATGAATATTTTTTTTGGATTATGTGCAAAGCGCGTCTTTCTACCTTCATGCTGATTGCGTTGTCATTTCTTTGAGATACCTACGTGACCTAAAAATGTGCGTCAGTCCGTGACAATCTTCGTTCTTTTATTTTAAAACTTCAGTTTTCTTCTTTAAATGATTTTGAAGAAAAAAAAAAACGGAGACGAACAGACATAACTAACAACGAATTGATTTCTAGTTCAGGTAATAAATAATACTCGTACCAAACGAATATTTTAATCGGACTTGACCTGAGGGCCTGAAGGCATTTAAGGCATAATATCCAAAATAACATGTAAACATGTAAATTAATGAGTTTCTGTTAAATATCTTGTTTTATATATCACATAGCACATCGTCATAACACACACATCGACATTGAAACCATTGTCATAACACATATAACGCACACATCGACATTCAAACACCAGATTTTTTTTCTGTAGGTATTATTTATTGTATTGATTGTTTTACACGTTGAAGTTAGCAGACACATAATAACTATTGTTTCCCTGAGGTTTAATGATATCTTTCTACGTATTTGTTCTAAGATCTATGTAAATCCATTATTATCTTCCTAACAGTCATAAAGTTAGCAGATACAGATAGCAAGCTCAGACTTGAATAGTTTGAGTAGAACATTGAACGTGTTTGAATTATCAGGATATTATTACTTATAGTAACTGCAGTAATTTCGATTCGAAAACATGAAAATGACTCAGCTACCCACATCCCCTATATACTTCAATGTCGCTGAATATTGTCTATTCGGAATAATATTGGGGGTTATTTTCGGTGTTATTGTTTATTTTAATTTGTTGAACAAAAAACACAATACTGTTTCTGGATTTTTATTTGGCGGTAAAAATATGTCATTTGTGTCTGTAACTCTTGTTTTGATTGCTAGGTGAGTATAATTAATTTGCTATAATCTGTTGATAAATTTGCTATGTTCCTGTACTTTGATTATATAAATTCATGATAGCTATATGGCATTATAGCTAATATCTATTTGTTATTAATTATTTTTTCCTTTAACATCTAAATTACTTGCAGTCATATTACAAGTATCACACTACTTGGAGTGCCCTTGGAGATTTACTTGCGAGGAACTCAATATTGGGCGTCGGCTTTGTCACTGATAATTGTAACTTTCCTGACAGCATTTATATATTTACCAGGTATGCAATATTTTATTACATTCAAAGAGATGTCTGTGGGCAATTTAGTAAGGAAAATAGTTTTATTCAATTCAAAAATTGTCATGTCATAAACATGACTAGCAATTGATTCTTTTAAAATATACATAAACAATCACAATACACAGAAAATATAAACAAATTTAATGCACCTAAAAATTGACGGTACTTTTTAAAGTATTTTATTTGGAATCAAATTGGCATTATCATTTATTTGATATATTTTCCTTTTTGTAATTTAAATTATTGTATTTTACAGTTTTTCATAAACTTCAACTCACATCTAGTTTTGAATACCTTGAGATTCGTTTCTCTGCACACACAAGAACCATAGCCGCAGTGCTTTTTGTTATAAGTAAGCTCATGTTGCTGCCAATAGTGCCGTACGTGCCGCTGTTGGCTTTTAGACTAGGTAAGTTTTACCAGTTATTGATGCGATTCGAATGGTTTCATACCTATTCGTTTTTTATAACACACTTTTGATTTTATATTTATACAAAGTATAGATATAGAATTTTATAAAAATAAATTTTTATGACGGTCAGCTATTTTACAACTATATGTAGTACAAATTTTTAGATCCTGAAAATCTTGTTCCTTACTAAATCAATTGATATGGACTGAAATCCTTGCAACAATTTACAAATTTAGAAAAAAAAAGAACCGGCCGATTGCGAAATAAATAATATTTCATTTCATTTCATTTCATTAACTGTCAAGGTCATTCATTTGAAATAGTAGGTAGTAAAAATGTTCGTAAATAAGTATATAAAATAAATATATTCGTTAAAAATAAATAAATAATTTAAAAAGTACCTTAAAAAGTTATTATTAATTAATAAAATAAGATTTTTACTAAAAACGTCTTAATCTTTGTAAGTTTTCAGTTGAAGCGTTTTTTTAAACAATCACTTAACCTCCAGTTTTTATTACTGGTACTTGTTAATCTATATCTATCCTCAAACAGATTAACATATTACGATATTACGCCCCTAATATTAATTTAGGTAGTCTGGCTACGCCGCATCCTTAATTCTCTTATATATCACTACTAGCGACCGCCCGCAGCTTCGCTTGCGTAGACTACAAATTCCTGTTATAGGTACTATTAACGTTCGAGATGGTTTATACGTACTTTTTGCTGGAACCAATTTTGGTCACACCGATTCAAACTTTCAATCTTCATTCCCCTTCCACCCTTTAAAAAACCGATACAATTTTTCATCTCCCGTTTCCCACTCTTAAAATGTGAAAAACTAAAAACCCTGAAACACGTCATTATTTAAGTCCCTCCATTCTCATCCTTAAGTTTGAAATTTCTAAAAAAGCCTTTCTTAACTTTATAATGCTCACGTTATAAAATAAACTTATGTTCCAAATTTAAGCTTCCTAGACTTAGTACTTTCGGCTGTACGTTGCTAGATCAGTGAGGACAAACGACAGAAGATAGACAGACAGACAAACACAAAAAGTAGCTTATAACACTCTTGACAACCTTCTTTCACGTCTGCAAAGTTTCATTAAAATCTGTTCAGCCGTATTGGAAATTAGCTCGAATAGATAAAATTGAATCGAATAGACGTACAGACAAACAGACGGACAAAAAGTAGCCAATGTCAAATATCTTGACAACCTTCTTTCCCGTCTGCAAAGTTTCCTTAAAATCTGTTTAGCCGTTTTGGAGATTAGCTCAAATAGACAGATACACGTACAGACAGACAGACGGACAGAAAGCAACATTTGTTAGTTTTAACGACCTTCTTTTCATATTCATTGATGTTTCATTTAAATAGGTTTAGACATATGGACGTACAGACAGACATACGAAAAGTTCTGTGTTTCACATATGGAAAGGGTGTAGTCAAAAGATTACATCCTGTTATATGTGTAAAGTTTCATCAAAATCGGTTAAGCCGTTTTGGCCGAAGCCGATTTGCTCGAATAGACAGACAGTTCGTTTTCATGTACATAGCCTATAACTCTCCGCTAGAATCAGGCTATCAAAGGCAAAAAGAATTTTTCAAATCCGACTGGTAGTTTCAGAAATTACCAAATTCAAACAAACAAACAAACAAACGAACGAACGAACGAACCAACCAAACAACCAAACAACCAACCAACCAACCAACCAACCAACAAACAAACAAACAAACAAACAAACAAACAAACAATCAATCAATCAATCAATCAATCAATCAACCAACCAATTATTCAATCACTCAATCAATCAATCACTCAATCATCAAATCAATCAGCGCGCGTGACGGAAGCTCTCAAAGGGAATAATTTTTCCCGTTTTTGCAACATTTTTCATTGATGCTCCACTCCTATTGGTCGTAGCGTGATGTAGTATAGCCTATAGCCTTCCTCGATAAATGGACTATCCAACACAAAAATATTTTTTTAATTTGAACCAGTAGTTCCTGAGATTTGCGCGTTTAAACAAACAAACGAACGAACGAACAAACGAACGAACGAACCGACCGACCGACCGACCGACCGACCGACCAACCGACCGACCGACCGACACACAAACAAACAAACAAACAAACAAACAAACAAACAATCAATCAATCAATCAATCGATCGATCGATCAATCAAACAATCTATCAATCAATTAATCAATCAATCGATCAATCAAACAATCAATCAATCAAACAAACATACAAACAAACTCTTCAGCTTTATAATAAGTATTTCTATTATATAGATTAATAGATTATAAGATAATAAGAAAATAAGATATTACTAAAAACCGTATCAAAGTCTATTGGTTTGGAAGTAAAAAGTTAACGAACAGAGGCAGACAGCGAATTTATTTACTCCCGCTATAGTTTTTAAATTTCAATAAAAACTGTTAAGATATTAATTTAAATTGTATGATGTAAAGGGCAATTATAATATGCATGAAATGCTTAAGACAACTAACGTATTTAATTTGATAAGGATTAATATCACGTTTAAAAAACATCTTCGTAAATAGTACATTACATTGAACAAATTTGATTGTCATAAAAAAGGTTATAGTAAGTTAACCTTAAAAGATACACATATGCTGTCGCGGACCTTTGGTTAGAACTTTTATAGGGGTACAATTCCGTAGTACATGATTATTGCTTAACATCAACCGTTTACGCAGCGCGCGCGACGGAAGCTCTGAAAAGGAATAATTTTTCCCGTTTTTGCAACATTTTTCATTGATGCTTCACTCATATTGGTCGTAGCGTGATGTAGTATAGCCTATAGCCTTTCTCGATAAATGGACTATCCAACAAAAAAATAATTTTTCAATTCGAACTAGTAGTTCCTGAGATTTGCGCGTTCAAACTATTAAACAAACAAACAAACTCTTCAGCTTTATAATATTAGTATAGATTACCTTTCGATAACACATTCATTCCGCCATTGTCTTTTCTATGCGACGTACTAAAATTAACCACCTCTGCGCTTTATTGATTCTTACAACTAAACCTGTGTTGTTCGCGCCATAGATTATGGACTCGACGATTTCATTCACTCTCAATGATCGCGCGCGCCGGTCACGAGCGACTCGCGCGGTGTTCCACGTAAATCACTCACTCACGTGTTCTCGCTCCGAACCGTCGGTGAAAAGTGTACGTCGCTAAACAAAAAGAACCCAAATTCGAGTTGTTTGAATATCGTGGGATCCCACCAGCGCTAGATAAAGACAGTTAGTGTATAGTGACAATAACATCAGCTCAGACCGTTACTGTGAAAACCCCGGCGCTGACGCGTAGCAACACAAGGCAAGCGAGGTGTCTCGCCAGTACCATCACCATCAGCTCAGATCAGTTTTCCTTCTCATTGTTTCATATTGTAGTCGAAAGACTACATTACATGTGTAATGCATAAAACATTGTGGACAACGCTTCGAAGCATAAACTGTAAAGTGGTGTGTGCCCGATATTTGTTGGTGCCGCGCCCGCGCCGCCAGACGGGAGCTGCTATCTGCAATCGAAGATCGGAGTGTGTCGCACAATTAAGGCCAGTCCCTTATTCTCTATCCTTTCTCTCCGCTGTTGCTCCCCGCTATATTATACCAACGCCAAATACAGTTCACTAAAAACGGTCGGGTCAGGTTGAATTAGACCGTAAAACGTAACATATGAAATATCGTAAATAACTGTACCGTTATACCAAGCGATCGTATAGTGTACTGAGAGTCCAATATAACAAAATATTTAGGAGCATATTAAGGTTGTCTAGGTGTTATACTGCATCCTGGATGTTTTGTACTGCACGCACGCACAGATGGGTTTGCTATTGTTATTAGAAAAAGGTGACTTCACTGAAATAGAGAGTGCTAGACAGCCCCAAACCATTATAGGAGCCGTAGCCACTCGTTATGTTTCTAAAATATTGGCATTTTGGCATGATATTTTGATTTTGAAATGATTAGGAATTTGCCATTATTGCCCGTTGATTATGTACTATTTTAATTATTTTGCAACTCTGATTTTATTTATTTATTTTGTATATTTTGTGTGTTTTGTAATTATTCTATTAATTTAATCTATTTTTTCGTTATTTTGATTTATTTTATTAATCCAGATTATTTTTATTGACATTTTTACCTTTCGTTATTTTGATTTACATTATTTTGTTGACATTTGTAATTTTTGTTTAACTGCGCTCGCTTGTATGGTTATAAAATCCGAAATAAAGATATTATTATTATTATTAGAACACGTAACGTAACCTTGACGCGGATTAATGAAAACGTAACGTAACTTGAAAAACCTGTCTGAAAATAGATTCTTTTTATGACGTAAGCAACTACCCATGAAGAAAGAATTTTACGAAATTCTGTTCCTATGAGTTAGGAGTTAGTGATTTCTCACTCTATACCAGCTACTGTAACCCGAAGAAACCATCAGTCAACCTTTTACTGTATACTAGATTTAGAATACATCTCAATAAAATTAGGTTTTGAAATTTCGAGTAAATTTGGAAATTTATTTTAGGCGTTGAAAGGGATCAAATTCTAGTTTTTTTCACAGTTGTCTCTAAAATCTAAATTCCAGATTAAAGTTGTTAAAATAGTTTAATAAAAAATAGCATTTAAAATTCTGCACAAAAAAGATCCTGTAACTTTTTTCGCAGAAACTTATTTTGTCGTAGATAGAATTTTAGACCGAATTATGTCTGAACAGAAATTGTTTTCTTTTTACCCATGCGAAGGGAACGCGGATAAATGTGTACAGTTCCCGCGCGCCTGAGCACGCGGGATATGTAAGAGTCCCACTTACTAACAACCGCCTGAAGCATAATTGGGACGCGTGTCGTTATCCCGAAAGCTGTAACGACTTCATAGAAGCTGCGGCCCGGAGGGTGTCACCGGCGCGAAGATGTCAGGAAACCCTTGAGGGTTACTCGATGCGAAGTATCAGAAATTGTATACACATCGACAATACAGTACATGTTATATGACCTATTCCAGTTAGAAGTTTACATTAAGTTAACAAGAAAGTACCCACTGCGCGCGAGAATTAACTTGTGGTAGCTCGGGTGAACTCTGAATAGCCCTCTTTCGACGAATTGTTCTGAACTTGTACCGTTATTAAACTTGTAATTATATAATTCAGTACAATAATATGGGAACATATTATATTGTGTTATAAGTTAATTAGTGGGCACTGGTTTGTATTAACACGATGTAGGAGGTCTTCTCAGAAATCAATTGAACTTTCACGTTCTGTAGTTACTTGTTAACTCAATATGAACTTTTGATGTTGAATCATATGTTCTGACTGATTGATCTAACGATGCTAATTTGCTGAGTCGCAACTGCTCAAGCCAATTAGAAATTTGAACAATAATTTCCTTTTGACATAAACACGCAATATGAAGAGATTTTACGAAATTCTATTTATTGACCATCAAGGCTACGATTTTAAGCCTTAGGTTGGTTCTTAGAGCTCGTGTGCTATATAATTGGACAGACTTCTTAATTTAGTGAAATATAGTGAAAACAAAATTGGTTAAAAATTGATATTGGTTTTAGAAATACGATAGTAACATTCACCGACATCAGAAATAAGCCCCGTTCAATCATGCGGCAAAAACAATAGGTTAAAAATAATGACATGACAAGCGTTATAATGTCTACCTAGTACAAACAAAATTGTTTCACATAGCAATGTGGATTTACACACTGAATCGAGCGAGTATGTTGGCTTATTAAAATTATAATGTTGATAAGAGGACGTATATAAGCGAAGAAGATGACAACACTAGATACTGAACCGTGTATCTCAGCAAGAGACACAATTTTTTATATGTCCATTACATGGATAAAATAATCTACAGAAATAATATAGTTACATAACAATGAAGTACTTCGGATATTATAACGTATATTTTAATAGAGTGAATCATATATTATCAAGAATAATCATCATCATCATCCCATTTTTAACCCACTGCAGGGGCTTAGGCCTCCCCCAGCGTGAGGAGGGGGGCTTGGATCTTAAGTCCACCACGCTGCTCACTGCAGGTTGGCAACTGTAACGACCGCCATCTATTGACAGCGTCCGGGACCGACTGCTTAACGTGCCCTCCGAAGCACGGTGTCAGTGATATTGTGTACTTTAAGTCAGAAAAACTCATTGGTACACGCCCGGATTCGAACCATGGCCCTATGGGGCCTAATAAATTTGAGACAGGTTCGTTGCGCTCTGGACTATCACGACACCATCTAGAATGATAAGTAATAAGTACTAAATTATTGACTTACTAAATTATAAAAAATGGAATATAGGAATATGAAATCACAGATGGCGTCTCCATTGTCTTGCAACACACACTTTATCCTTTTGCTAACATTACATAGAGAAAATAACAGTATATGACATATAGACGAAACGAACGGGACTTTTTACGAGTAGGTACTAAAATTTAATAGAAATGTGTTATGTTAGCCGTTAATACGATGCGTTGCGTGCTAATGCTATTCGTGTTCTGACTTTATTTAACAAAATATACCTATTTTAAAAGTTCTTAATAAACTTTATTTTTACGTGTAGTTTCTGTTTATTTTCGAGGTTAATTATATGCTCATATATGTGTGTTTGAGCGTAGTTATACATATTACATATATATATTTTTAATATATTACTTTATCTAAATTATATTTTGACATATATACAATAAGTACCTATACCAAATTCCCTTAGACAAATATTCATTAAAATCGGACGTAGTTAAAATAATATATGAGTATATTTCAATAAAATATATTTCCATTCCATTCCATCAGCCTTTTTTTATACCAATTACAAGGGCTTAGGCCTCCCCTCAATACGAGAGGGCTTGGGCCTAAATCCACCGCGCTGCTCCAATGCGGGTTGGCGGATTATAATGACCGCCATCTATTGACAGGAACCGGGACCGACTGCTTAATGTGCTCTTTGAGGCACGGAGTCAGTGATAGTACTTAAGTTAGAAAAAACTCATTGTTACTCGCCCGGATTCGAACCACGGCCACAAGGCCTTATAGATTTGAAAAAGGTTCGCTGCGCTCTGGCTGTCACGACATAAATACATAATACAATAAAATATATGCTATATATGTAAAAATTATTTATTTTTAAAATTTTACTAATATATGAATACACATTTCAGTGACGGATCCACTGGTAAGTCGTTTAACTGCAGTTCTATGCGTGTGTTGCGCGACTTTATGTGCAGCCGGGGGACTGCGTGCCGTCGCCACTATAAGCGCTATGACGGTTTGCCTAGCAATTGTAGGCACAGCTTTACCTAGTGGTCTAGCTCTGTTGCCCATGGGTTTGAACACGATGTGGGAGTTAGCAAATAATGGTAGCAGACTAGTATTATATGAGTGAGTACGAATTATTGTGATACCAAAAAAGTTAATGAAATCAGAGTAAAATTCAGTTTGGCTATTGTTGTTTATATGAAAACCAAGAGCTTGAATTGATTACCTACCATAAGGAAAGAACGATGAACAAATTTTGTGCTCTATGGTCTATGGCAAAAATGGTGCGTAACTCTTGAATTATTGAACTGGTTTTTTTTTATAACTTGTGTCATAGGTATGCTTTTCATTTACGATCTTCACATGAATAATTGTGGTATCTAAATATTATAAACTTTTTTTATTAATTTAAAAATAATCGTACCAGAAAAGTTTTGATTTTGAACTTGTTTTGAATTTAGAAAATGATTCAGGAATATGGTATGGTGAATATGATAGGCGTCATAATTTCTTAAATGACCACATTACAATTTAATACGGATTGATTGTTAGGAATTCAACCTAATTCCATATGAACTTACACACAAAGTAGGATCTAAATTTTACAATTTCACGTTTTTGAGGCATGTAAGGCAAATTTATTTTAGATCAAAAAAATTTATGAACGGGTAACAACCCCTTATAAGCTCACACCGGTGACCTCAATTCTACGATGAAAAATTCTGATCACGTCGGGGTCACCACTTTTAAAGATAACTAATAGGTTAGTCGGGGATTGGTATTTTTCAAGGGTACTTCCTAGGAAAGTCGCCATCTGTCTAACTGATTTACTTATTCAAGAATAGAAGGTTATCCTGAACACAGTATCGCGAATAGAACGTTGTAGTAAAACGAAATATAAATAGCATATAAAATAACTTTAATAAAAATTAAAACTAAAACACAAAACATATTTTGACAAGGACTTATGTTTTATATTATGACGAGGTTTTTGTAAAAGTGGTTGAGATGGTGTCGTGTCATCTGATTGGTTTGTCATATATTTGTTTGTTTGTCATTCAGGAAAAAAATTGTATGATGCAAGAGTCATTTGATTTTAAGCCACTTGACGAATGACTTGAAGAAGTCAGCAAAAAATGCTTTTTCCTTAAATCGTCGACGGTGTGAAAAGATGTGCATGTGACCAAAAGTTTCTATCGTAAAATTTAGGTCACCGATTTGAACGTATAATGGGTCATAATCCTTATACGTGTAGTTGTTTATCGATCTACTTTGAAATATAATATTACTTTAACAAAGTACCTATGTATTTTTACAGTCCTGATCCAGAACTAGCACACCACACGTCATTCTTCGTTGTAACTGTAGCTTTGAGCACCCACTGGCTGTGGAAAGTAGCTTTAAGTCAATCATCCCTTCAAGCACTTCTGGCAGTACCAACTATAAATCAGGCGAGAATGTAAGAAATTTTGTGTCTGCCTATTTAAGTAAATCTTGAATCAAGACCTTTTGTGAAAATAATTGGTTTTTGTTCGTGTCCCCCTACACGGTACCCTTCTATGAAGATAACTTACAGTGTGTCCGCTCAAATGGTTTGCGCGCTATAAAACCGCCATCAGCGGCGGCAAAGCGGCAAAGGTGACCTTAAAGAATCGGCCTGCATTGTATACAGTTACAATCAAACTTCATGGCGGATCCGAATGTAGGCACAAGTCGCGTCGCAGTAACTAGTTTTAGATGTAGCGGGACGCAGTGAAGCGAGGAATATATGACTGTACTTGCGCAAGCACACTTAAAGCGTTGTGTTCCGATCCGCCATAAAGTTTGAGGCGAACTGTATCTGCAGTATGTCTATGATCTGCAGTGTGTGTTGGTGCGTCGCGCTTTTATAATAACACACAAATTGATTCGGAGTATTCGAGTGACCAATATTTAAATATGTAATTTGATTTCCCATTGTTTAATTAAAGTATGTACTGAGTGTACTGTAAAACATTTGAGCGGACTCACTGTACTGTTATTTTTGTATACTGTCCTATGCCTTATGCATATTCTCATAGATACTTAGTAGGAAATATTTTAATATAACAGAACGGCACCAACCGATATTTGTGGCTGTTTTGTGTTTTTAGACCTCATAACAGCAGAAACTGTTTTTTTTTTAAATTTATTTGTAATATATATTTAATCGACCAATATAAATAAATATGAAAGATGGTATAAATATAAAATTATTTTGCAGATGTTTGACTTTGTCGTGCATTGGAGTAATTTTGATGAAACTCCTGTCCTGTATTTTGGGGCTGGTGTTGTACGCCTGGTACGCCGACTGCGACCCTCTGCTCTCTGGACAAATAAGGAGACATGAACAGGTAATTTTTAAAAAGGGCAGTTAGGGTCCCTCAAACACAGCAATGAAATATCGAAAACTTTTGCGCACTGTCTACAAATATGCGAATGCGTGCGTGACACATATATACCCGAACTTGACGGTCCTATCGAGTGGTCTTATCCGATCTCGGAGGAGCGAATACAAAGGTTAAGATGCAATCGTGGATCGTACATTAGAATAAAAACAATTATATATTACGAAAATTATGTGACTCGTTTATCAAAAAGTCCAAGGTCACTCACACATTTGAAAGTGCGGCCTCAATTCGTTGTTTTGCAGCACCTTTTGTCTTTACTTTTTTTTTCTGATGGCGTGATAAATACACCTCATCTAAACTTTTACTATGCAATGAAATGATTACGTCCAAACATGTTTTACTATTTGTACACTCTCTCCTTTTAGGTATTTTCCAACGCTCGTATTCAATACAGATGTTTATTTATAAATTTGATACCTACTCTTAAAAATAAATAATAAATTCCATTTGATTACGGAATAAAGAAGATATGAAAATCTTGTTATTTATTTACGTAGCTTGGCCAGCTTTAATATTTTTACTGTGTACGTACTTACGAGAATACAATATTATTATTTTTTAAGTAAAGCAACTTCAGCATACAGGGACTGAACTGATCAAATGTGACCAAATTGACGCGATGCAAACGGCTCAATGGACAAATTTGTATTTGAATCTAGGTCTCAACCGACCAATAATAAAAGTCGCTCTGGTTCGCTTGGAATTTGCTACGATGAGAGTTGGTCAGACTCGCTTGTGGTCACTGACTGGTAAGCCCTGCTCTAAAACGCGACCGCCCTAGTCAGTCTTGAATATTGTTTTTATGGCGATATATTTATGGCGATATATTTATGGCTATAGCATTTGCCACTGGAGGAGATGCTGTTCACGGGGAAACTGATTTGATACTCAAAGGACAAGGGTAACAATGGACACATGTAAAGCATATCTACTAACACAGCTTGGGCGAGCCGCTAGTTTATTATTATTTTTTTTTAATTTCAGTTGGTACCAGATTTTCTCAACAACTTATCGACGCTATTTCCCGGTATATGTGGTATATTTATCATATCTGTCTTCAGTGCTACAACCGGGTATGTAGTAGTAATTCGTGACTAATTTCTTAGTACCTGCTTATAAACTTATGCATAAGTAAATATCGATTTTTTTTTTCAGTTGCCTTGCTTCTATAATCAATTCTGTATCTGGAGTTATATTCGAAGAATTTATTAGACCTTGGATCCCTCAGAGCGCTAACGAAGGAACTAGTTGCAAAATTATGAGGGTAAATATTATGTATCAAACATCACTACTGTTGCAAATTGAAAAAAAAAATAATAGGACATCTAATTAATATACATTGTATCATGTAAACTAAATTAGAATATAACTAAATGTTTTGCAAAATATGTAAATATCCTTTGGCATAGGGTACAGGTGTTCGCTTTCTCATAAAATTCAATAATCCAAAATATTTAGGGGATCTGCCCAATCAAGTAGTAAAATAAATTTTAAAAAAATTTAGTTATACTTCAAATTTTTTTTGGGAATGTACTCGTAAATGACGAAATGGAAAATGTGAAAAAATAATAAATAAAACTGATGAAAATTAATGTTATCCTCAAAACTTTGGGAACCTTACTAAACTTGCAACCTCAGTATTTTTAAACCTTTTAATATATTGTTACGCCGTCAATTTAGCGGCTTCTTACACCTTTAAAGTGCAAAAATCATTTTAAAACTAACAGTGGTAGATATTATTTTTGTGGGTGTATTTTAATTATAAATTTTAGCTTTATATCAAACTTTCAAATTTAACAATATATCTACATTTTGGCATTAAACATTAGATCGTTTATATTGAAAAATATTTGCCTAAAATATTTTTTTTTCTTTTTATCAAAGAACTATATTGATAAAACAACTTCTCAAACAAAAAAAAAATCGCTTTAAAATTAGTTTAGCCGTTTGGGCGCTAAGATACCGCAGATAGATACACAAACAGACAGACAAACAGAAAAGTAGCTTAAAACAGAAAAACCGCATCGAAATCAATGACTGAAATCAGTTCCCCTGTTTTGAGGCTACGATGCCATAGACAAACAAACAGACAAATCGATACTAATTGATAGACAGACAAAGGTTTTTGACTTATAACAACCTTCTTTTTGCGCAGGAGATTAAAAACAATGTTTGATTTGATAGCACTAACATCGCCATTTTAGCTACTATGTGTGCTTGTGGGGATCTATTGCGGTGCTGTGGTATGGTGCTCGCCAGAGTTGGATAGGTTGCAGCATGTTGCGTCCGGAGTCACGGGAGTCACGGCTGGCACGCTACTTGGCCTGTTCACTCTAGGAATCATGTTCTCCAGAGCTAATTGTGCCGTAAGTAATTAGAATATTATAAATCGAGAAAATGATTTTCAGATTCAATTGCATGGTCCAAAGTATTATCTAATTGATTTTTAAGGGACTTTAAAAAAGGACGCTAAGGTTTTTTTTTAAGTAGGACATCTGCCAGACTGTAAAGTGTAAACTAACTATTAAACTAACACATATCGGAACAGTGCACATTTCAACTAATTTGCACAAAACATTAATAATTAATAAATTATACATAGAATATAAATGATGTCAACCATAAATGCCAATCCGTTTGGTAGTTTTTGAATTTATCGCGTTCTATGTTGTGACTTTCATATTGTGAGAGCTGCCATCTATTAAGCAATCGCTGTACCTACAAAAGTCTCGTAGCACCTGGTGACGCTGTTTATAAGTTTAGTAAGCAGAACATGAAGATGTCTCTAAAATAAATACTAAGTGTAATATTTACATGATGTTTCCATGAATATAAAAAGGTCAGATTGTACCTAATGTAATATTTTGTAAATAAAAAAGCATATATTACTTAAAAAGTTTTCACACTGTTTATTCGGACTATAGTGAGAAAAAGTAATTCTTTCAATATGTTCAAGTTTCTCTCTAAAGATGGCGCACCGTGATCTATGTTCTGTACATATTTTTTTTATTATTATTAATAAAAAAAAAATTTACGTTGCACTTTTGGTAGCATATTCACCTTTCAGACTTCTATATTTTTTGGAGAAACTTTCTTTATATGTATAGGTGCAGAACAAACAGTAGAACAACAGTGAATAGTCCTAATTAAAACATTCTAACAAATATATTAGACAGTCTGTTTACCACCCTGTTATTATTGCAGATACCACTGAAAATAACTTATTTAAAATTTTACATTTATCAGGGTGCTTTGAGCGGTTCTTTGCTCAGTTTGATGTTGTGCGGGTGGCTTCTCATTGGAGCCGAAAATGCTCTCGCTTCCGGCGCTCTTACCTTCCAAGGCAAACCGTTGACGACTGGTGGCTGTGCGAAAACCAATGTAACACAAATTCTACCTAATTTAATGGGAAAGTTTCCTACTGTCGGGTGAGTGGTAAAATCGCAAAATAATCTGGAACGAATTAGTAAAACAAGGATGAATACAGAACCCACAGAGAATCGAAAAGGTAGAGGTGCCATGTGACGGTATTTGTTCAGAGACACGTTTCCCAAAAATACTGACACAACGAATTTAAGTAAAAATATTACGCATATGTACCTAAATAGTTTTGTCTCAGATTTATAAAAGCGGTTCATCCTTTTCACTTACATCTTTGGTATGATTTGATTTCACATTTTAGAGTTTAGGCTAAGAGATCTGTTTGAAGTATGCAATATACTGCATACTTGAAGAGGACAGCGTATCCACTTACATGCCAACACTAACCTACTCTATGCTCTGTGATAGAAACAAAATTGGAAGCATGATTTTCTCGTCGGCGTGATATTTCTAAGATCGATGACAATCATGGTAATCTTTTAGTAATATACATAAATAAAAACGAGTCCTCATCAGAACTCAATTGCCATGCCAACAATAGAAACTTACTAACGTAAACAAAAGTCTTAATTCCCATTCAATGATACCTTAGTTTAAACGGTAGGTACGTAATAAAATTTCACATTTTCACATAAGGGAGGCACACAAAATTTATTTTTCAACATAGATCACATTACATTCATCTACATTATGTAGGTGCAAAATTTTAGCTCAGTAGCCATAATAGCATCTAAACAAAATGATTATGACGTGCCGACAGACGGACAAACAGAAAAATAGACAGACAGACAAACGGACATCGGACGTATGGACCGACGCGACGCGACAGTGGCGGCCCAGCGGCGAACCGGATATATAGACAGGCGCGTCAGCAGACCGGCGAGGCAGGCGGGCACACGGGCGGACAACCGGATAAACAGACGACGTTGAAATTCTTATAGCAGATGCAGACCGTCCAAACCCCCGCGCAACTTTCTTTACTTCCTGCATTTTGGTTTACATTCGATCCATACTTTAATCTGATATTGAGCATACTATTAGGTTATACTACGCACTGCTATTGATTGTGATACAATTTAAGCAAGTTTACAGGAGTAAACAAAAATTGCGACTTAATATCTTTCGTGATATTATTCATTCCCTTTCCACATCTCCAACTAAAATAATTTTCATACAATTTGCCGTCGACATATAAACGTCCGTTAAATGAACATTATTTAGCATTTAATACCCTTTTCACATAACAAATGGGTAGGACGTTCCCATTTCAAACATTTGTCCGCGCGTGACCCGCTCGACACGTCTATCTTGACGCAACTTTTAATCTGGGTAACTCCGTCGATAAGGACAAAGTATAAATTAAGAACAAGTAGGATGACTTCTCATTAAGTTCAAAATGATATGGTGATAAGAAATGTTAAGGAAAATGGTGCACATTATTGGAAATGTCAGGTATTTAACGTGCCATATTCATAATAAAAACTGTGAAATATAATGAACATATAACAACGAATGTAGTTGTCTGCTTAGAAACATTATCATATTCCATTTCATATATTTTGACGTGGAATTGAGGTTCATAAACGTATTGTTTTATGTATTACTGGCTTTCCGCCCGTAGACTTCGTCCACTTGGACTACAAAGTTATACCGAGACCGCTAAATGGACGCGACGCTCCAAGACATAGTGAGACTTTCTGGAAAATTCTGAAACTTAATTACTTACCTAAGGAATCCCTACACCAAATATCATCAAAATCCGTTTATCCATTTTAGCATCAAGAACACAGTTCCTGTGAGATAGATATCTCGTGTGTATTTGTCAGGGATGTTTATCCTGTGTATAATTCCAAGCTTTAAGACTCCTTCGTTTTCGTTTAAATTCGTCCAACCGTTTTAGCGTGAAGAATTGTTACAAGAACCGTACCTTTTTCGGAAATAAAAAGTAGCTTATGTCATTCTCTAGCTCATAAAGAGTGTGTATGCAAAAAATCACGTAGATCCGTTGCTCAGTCGCTTCGTGAAAGAAGTACGAACCAACTGACCAACACACTTTCGCATTTATTATACTAGCGATAGTCAGCGGCTTCGCTCGCACGGATTACACATGTGTATTAACATTTGCTATAATTTCACAAAAACATCGAAACATTTCATTTTCATGTTCTAACTAATAGGTTAAATACCAATTTAAACAAATTTTCCCCCTCAAGGGAAATGCTAAGACAAATTTTCTTTTTTCTAACTATATAGTTAGGTAATTTATTTCATACTTTTAACTTTAAGAATGACGGAAGTTCCATAAAAAAATTCATCCCTTCTTTTACTCCCTTAAGGGTTAAATTTTCAAAAATCTTGAAACACCACATATTTGGTTTCTGACCTGAAGGACAAAATTATTACCATTCTTAGTGGACGCTTACGTCAGAAGAGAAAACTAATGTCCAAATAGCGTGTGATTCGCTTCAGCGGTCTTTAAAAATGATGGCATTTCGTACAAATGTTTGTCCCCTATTTTGCTCCCTTACGGGTTAAATTTCCAAAAATCTTGAAACATAATTTATATTAAGTTTCTGACCCATAGGTCAAAGACTAATTTTCATGAAATTCACTTTAAAATTGACGGAAGTGAATTAATATACGTTCATTCCCTATTTTAATCATTTGATATTTATTCTAAACTAATTATTTAATAGATTATTTGTTACAAAATAAATTTATAGAATGTATAAAAACAATTTGGGTTCATTGTCACAATGGTAGACTTAGTTTAAAAATAGTTTAATTTATGAAGTTATATTTTGCCGTTTTTTTGTAGGGAATTACCCGCTATTATTTATTGTAAAATTTTCTCTACTATCTCATTAAACACAATCTTTACTATGTTTTCAAGAAAATAGCAATTTTCACCGCAATAGGTATACGAAGCTCACTTTGCCGATTTTAATCACAGTTTCTAAAATTACTGAAAATTTGTAAAATGCTTGACAATAATAAAGGTTCTATAAAATAGTGTACATAACTTCGGCATAACATAACATACGTATACATCACAACAACGTCTAGGCCCCAAACTAAGCATTAGCTTGTATTTTGGGTACCAAGCGAAGACACCACATACATGTAACAACCAAGACTCGGTACTAGTATTAATATTCATCATATAAATACTGAGGCGACTTGAGATTCGAACCCGGGACCTCCAGCTTCGTAGGCAGGGTCGCTACCCACTAGGCTAAGGGGTCGTCAAATAAAATGAGGTTTTCATGGGACATTTCATTTTTACAAAATTTGAGTATGACGTCGACGGGCGTAAGGCATAAATAAAGCCTAATCAAATAAATAATCTACATCTGAACTTGTGTCTTGTTAAAATTACATTCTTCCTGTCTTAGTGATCTAATAGTGTATTTAAGTTAACGTAGTGACTCCTCAATTATACTTTGACATCGGCTGCGGCTATTTCCCACCCCTTATTAAAAAGTTTTTCCATATTATACGTACTCGAGTCGAACAGTTTTATAGGTTTTGTTCGTCGACTTCTTGCACTTCTGAAAGATTTGAACTTTGTGACCGCAAATGGCACTATAATTTGCATGGAAATCACGTCAGACTTTGTTCAGATGTTTTAAGTTATTTTATTGATTATACAAACTAAAAAAAAACTCCTTTTGTTACAATTTCGTCACTAGAGATACTGTGAATATATTCAAGTTCTTTATTAATCTGTGTAAATTAAATGTAGCTCTTATAATTTTCAAGAGAAATTTGTAGTACGTACCACAAGTGTTTACTCAAGAACAACACGCAAAAAGAAAAAAAGGACGTACTTTATTTTTCTTTGATGATTCTGTATAATCAAAAGAAAATTCTCTTGACTTTTCGTTTCGGCTTCAAGTACAAATTTGTATAATATTTACGTTTACATAGTACCTACAAACAGTTCGTCTCCTAATTTATAATGTATAGAAATGTATTAAATTTAGTTATGTTAATAAATTAAAGAATTCTATTTGTGTTAGTCATAGAGTAAATTAATTTGACAGCAGCGTTTGGTTTTAATAAAGTCATAAATGTCAGTTTACAGTATCGAGGTGACGTTACGCAATTTTGGGGGACAGAAACCGGCGCGCGGGGATTTCTCGGGGTGAAGAACGGCGCGTGGGGACCTTGCGCACTGAAACTCGGACTAAAACTCGCCATCTTACACCAGCTAGCTATAGTATGAATGGTTAGACGGTAAACGTAGAAAAGGGCTTCTAGTCAATTCGTACTTTTATGGTGTTAGTATCTTCAAAAATTACGAAATCACAATTTTTTAATTTAGTCTCGACGGCATCTGTAGAATCTTTAAGAGGAACTATGGGCTAGCTCGGATCGCTTCAATACTTACCTACAATTATTAGACACCCCTTGTCTAGAGATAAACACTGCTGTGACGTGAACACTTATTTCACGTCGTTCCCATCGAGTGACGTCACACGCGGGTCTTAAAATACAAAATTTGAATTGCAATGTCTTTAGTAATGATCGGTATTTTAATTCTAAATTTAATTACTTTAAATGATGTAATGGTATATATAGTTTATAAATTTTGTTTATTTTATGTAAACAAATAAAACTAAGAAATAAATAAATCGGTATTTATCCAAAATTAAAAATAAGTAGTGAATCAGTTTCTCTTACTGTAACGTGCTCCAGCATACGATATATACACTTATAAAAATTCGTTGTTTCACAGGTCACCCGTCGCCCATTCGACGAGACCACTACAATCTTTGTTTCGTATATCGTTTACATACTGTCCATTTGCTGGAGCTTTAGCCGTTTTATTGATAGGCATACCTCTCAGTTACTTAACTGGAAAATCTAAGACAGAATCCATAAATCCTGACGTTTTCTGTCCACTCACTCAAAGTTTCCTACACAAGTCACAGCATAGAAGAAGTTTTAGCAGTTATTCTGTACCAAGATCTTCAGACGACGTTTATGTAGCTTTAGACGAAGCTTTGAAGCAGTTAAAAGATGTCATTGACCGGTGATTAAATAAAATATTCATCTAATATGTTTCTTTTTTATTTACCTTTTTACATGTTTGTTACTTTTATCTTATTTTCTAGAGTTTGAGGGTATGGAATAACTAGACGATTAATAAATACCAAAAACTTACATAACATATCAAAAGAATAACCGAAAGACATGTAACATAATAATAATGGAAGGGGCTGTAAATACAATATTCTTAACAAGAAAGCGAGGTTACCTCGAAGAAGGCTTGTTGAGACTAATCTATGACCAATCGCGAACTACATTGACGCCGATGGGCATCGACGTTTTAGAATTTATTCTGATTGAGCTGTCGCCCAGGTCGCAGCGATCGCTTAACCTTGTCGGTCAAAGTTGTTTAAATGGCCGGCTAATTAACGTATATTGTAATGTAATTGATATGTACGGTAATAGTAGTTTCTATTTAAATATTCATCCGTAAACAACCACGCCCAGACCATTGATTAAGAATTGCCGAGACTGATGTTTTAAATCTGAACTAATATATAATGACTAGTTTGTAAATGGTCAAGTTCACCACGCCCCTTAATATACGTCATAAATATGTGTTAAATAATACATTTATATAATTCACTACAATGAATTAACTTTACACACGAAAGTAAAAAAAAACCTTGAGATTTCTCCCGTTATACAATCATAACAAAAAATAAGCGCCAAAAAGCATTTCAGCCAAGTTAAGTGAAGTTAATTGACCGTGAAAACGTTTTATTAGCTGTTTCAAGTTGCCAGCTTTTTGGTTAAGCTTGTCTAAAGATGACAATAACATGGTATAAAGAAACATGAAAAAATATAAAACAGTACGTCTGTTTGTACCGCCTATATAGACACGCGAGCAGATACAATGAGTCTAAATACAGGATGTTTCATTTGTATAACGGTTCTCCGTTCTGCCAACAATAGACTTTCGAACAATTAAGTTGTCCTTGATGATAAAGCAACGATAAAAATATTTGCCTGGTCAAGAAAAACAAAAATAAAACCTAACATTACATTAACCAAATATAACACAATTATTTTTTGTAGTCATTGGAAGGGACTATTTGTAGCCCAAATTTAACTTTTAGTACAGTACACAAGTGTGTGAGTTTGATATTAAAAATGCTCACATGTTTTCCCATCAATTTTCGTGAAGACCGAGTCATTCAAACATTTTTTTTATAAGCTTGGCCACAAGTTGGCGACGACCGCTTGGCCCAGTGGGTAGCGACCCTGTCTACGAAGCTGGGGGTCTTGGGTTCAAATCCCAGGTCAGGTCAGGATTTACGTGATGAAGCTAAGACACCACATACATATAACAACCAAGACCCGGTACCAGTATCAATATTTTGATACTGGTACCGGGTCTTGGTTGTTATATGTATGTGGTGTCTTAGCTTGGCACTCAAAACACAAGCTTATCCTTAGTTTGGGGCCTAGACGTTGTTGTGATGTATACTTTATTATTATTATATATTATTATAAGTATTAAATAAAAGTCTTAAATCACGAGTAACCAAACCAAATAAATTGTTTTGAATTTAAAAACTGTCTATTTTGGTCAATATATTTGCTTGAGAACAAAATCACGTGCCTTATTTACTTATTAGAAAATAAACTTTGAAATTATCAAGTCCTTTTTACTTTGAAATTTAATTTTGTACATATAATGTAATCGTAGCAAACGAACTGAAAGTTAGTTTAGTGTTCATAAAATGATTTTATCAAAAAGAACACAAGTTATCATTTCCGTCTCATATTTTCATCCGCCTTTATCTAAAGGTGCGTGCTAGGTTTCAAACGCCCTGCATTAATTCCCAGACCGCAGCTCGCTGGTGTCTGCAAACCGACCGTCTCGAGTGTCGTTCCTCATAAAAGAAGAAAGTATTATCTCATAAAATATGATTTAAAGAATTACACTTTAAAAATAGTAGGCTAAGGAACATTTTTGAATTTAACTAGTCATAAGGAAAACATCTAACACTATTTTCAAGAAGGCTAACGATTTTCGTATCCTGTGTTCAGATATGAGAACTTTTCCAAATTCAGCGCTCCAGGTTCAATTTTTTTTTATAGTAAAACAATCAGAAAAGTACGAATTCACTAGAAGCCCTTTTCTGTGTTTACCGTCTTACCACACACACTATAGCTAGCTGGTGCAAGATGGCGAGTTCCAGTCCGTGAGGTCCCCGCGTGCCGGTCTTCACCCCCGCAAAATTGCGTTTGACATTTTCGATATTGTGAAGTGACTTTTATAACTCTATTAAAACCGAACACTGCTGTCAAATTTGTTTACTCTATCAAAACAATACTTTACCGAGCAATACCACACAAAATTGAAAATAGTTTTTTAAAATTTTTTAAAAAACTTTCGTGACACGACGAAATATTCATAATAATGTTCCATAGACCTTGAGTGTCCCCGTAACAAAAAATACCTACTGATACTAAATTAGTATGAAACTGGCTTTTCGAAATTCTGCTTGAACGATAGAAAAAAAAATTGATGTCTTTTTTGTAACTATATATTGGTACCAAGGGTTACATAATATTTGTAAAGCGCCTCAAGTTATAATTCATAGAAAAACGAAATCAATTGGCGTAAGATGTAGAGAAGGCCTTGACATTTGCCAAAAGCTTTCTATTTCTGTTCCACTGAGAAACGTAAACATCGAATTCTGAGAAATCGTCACTTTCTTTAAAAAAATATTCCGCTTTCCTGCCTATTCTACTAAGACGTTTTAAGACTGAAATAAGACCTTACCGCTTGCCGGAAACCGTAGAAATAAGGTTGTTTTCTTCCTTGCAAATATCCAATTTCACGGGCATCCTCAGTTAATTTTCTTTATTTTAATCTTATATGTGTTCATTTTCAAATACGAGAAGTAAACTATTGATTTTATTATATTTGACTTTCTTGGCATAAGCCCTTCTAAACTGCTGATGTTAGTATTTTTATTAATATGCCATACACAGAAACCAGTGGTTGCCCTATACCAGTCAATAGGATCTATCTATCCTATTATGTACAATTATTTATGACTGACCGAATGGCCGAGTGGTTAGAAAATCCAAGTGCGGGGCCAAAATTCGCGGGTTCAATTCCCGCCCGGGACAAATATTTGTGTGTGTGAATATATTTATTTCGTTTCGTATCTGGGTGTAAAATATTTATATTGATTATATATTATATTGACGACCGCTTAGCCTAGTGGGCAGTGACCCTGCCTGCGAAGTTGGAGGTCCCGGGTTCGAATCCCAGGTCGGGTCAGTATTTATATGCTGAATATTAATACTGGCTACCGGGTCTTGGTTGTTATATGTATGCGGTGTCTTCGCTTGGTACCCAAAATACAAGCTAATGCTTAGTTTGGGACCTAGACGTTGTTGTGATTGTGTGTTTTATTATTATATTATTATTATTATTATATATGTATATATTATTTTTAAAAAAGAATATTTAACTGATATACATCAGTTGTTTTAAGTATGTATATCAGTTGTCTACTACCTCATAATACAAGCATAATAGTTACTTACTTTGGGACTAGATGGCGTTGTGTGTGATGTCCCAGATATTATTATTATTTGATTACATAGATTTTTTTTAAATACAAAAGCCTTAAAAGGCCTTAATATAATAGGTCTGCAACTAATAGTTTTGGAAATGTTGGCCTTTAGAATTTGGTTATGTATTCGCCTAGGTCTCGCTAAACATGAAATTAGAAAATCTGTGCCTATATATGGTTCGTAAAATTAGCTTTTCTAAGAAGTATGAGCTTACGTAAGAAATATTAGCTGTTGAAATTTGATCACGTTTCATATGATCACACGTGAACGAAGTAGTTGTAAGAATAGAAAATAGTACCTAGTTGGTACGGTAATATATAATATAATAACGTATACATCGCCACAACGTCTAGGCCCCAAACTAAGCATTAGCTTGTGTTTTGGGTACCAAGCGAAGACTCCACATACACAAAGTAGGTATTATATTTATTAATATATATTATAAATATATATTATTTATAAAATGTGACTCACTATACAAATGATTCGATCCAAAACTCAATATATCTAATTTAATTACATGTAATAAGTAAGCTATCGAATTTGTAACCCCGTTATCGATCTAGTACACATGCTTCGAGAATTTCAATAAAAATATTATTACTGAGTTTATTAAAAGATAAACGATTAAAATGGCCAGCAGTAAGTTCGACTCTGTGTCAGAGCCAAAACAGCAGAAATTAATATTAAAATTTCGGTGCGTGAATGAAATCCTAAGTATCAATAATAATAATATTCTTATATATAATATAAAGGTTAATGCTGTCACTGGTTATATATTGTCATTAGATTTCCTAAGGAAGTGAATTGATTTACTTACTCAACAGGAGTAAGTTATTGTGTGCACAGTTGCGCCTTGCCATAATAAAATCGATCTAATGAAATAGAAGTTACGTTGAAGAATTTAACAAAAAATTATATTACGGTCAAACAGAAATCTTAACTAGGGGAAGACTTTCTGTGGTTCTACTATATGTGATTTTTAGGTGTACAGCAGCTACCTTTGCTAGGTAGCTGGCTAGCTAGCTTTAAATCTAAGCTAGATCATTTAAATCAGTCCTTTTGTAACATTCTTTTGTGTTAAATCGATTACTGTCCTATCGAGGATTAAATTTGTGGATAGTTAAGTCCCAGTTTAATATGGTAGTAATATTCTGCGCTCACATACACATTATTACCTTTGTGCTTGGAATGTTCTACAAAAAGAAAGTTATATCCAGGCGGGTGGAAAGCTTGTCTCCACATATTTTTATGCAGATGTTCCAAATCCTTTCTCTAAAATTTCAGATAAGTTCATACATAAAATGAAAATTAAACGTATTAATAAAAATCTGTAATAATTTTTTTCGATATAAACTCAATTTAATAAACCTATAATTTTTACCTTACTTAAAAATATTTTCTTTACTATAATAAGTATTTATATAATACGGTAATAACAAAATTTCACTGTGTTTTCAAGATTGTGTAAAAAAAAAACCAAGTGTCTCTTAAATATTTCACACTTCTGGGTTCTTTAAAGTACCCTAGAGAGTAATTGAGCGTATCAGCGGTATAAATTGGGAAGACTATTTGCATAAAATTTTACTACACTGGTAGCGTTTTGGTTCATTTCTCTTATCAACGCGTTGTTTACATAAATTGCACGTTATAATTACAGTCATAAGTCATAAATTTCGATACCAATATATTTTGTAGATGCCGTTAAAATGTACGAGTCACGTGTGGTTAACATCTGTATTTGGCTTGGCTTTCAAACAATTTTCTTTTAGAGAAAAATGGTACCGTTTGATAAGAACGTAAAAACAATTTTTAATGTATAGAATAAGAAAATATTATTTCTTTCTTTATTTCATCATCTTCATCATTATCAGCCCATTTTTACCCTACTGCAGGAGCTTAGGCCTCCCCCAGGGTGAGGAGGTGGGCTTGGAGCTTAAGTCCACCACGCTGCTCCACTGCGGGTTGGGAACTATAACGATCGCCATCTATTGACAGCGTCCGGGACCGACTGCTTAACGTGCCCTCCGAAGCACGGTCTCAGTGATATTATGTACTTAAGTCAGAAAAACTCATTGGTACACGCCCGGATTCACACCATGGCCCTACGAATTGCTCAATCATGAGTACCACAATCCAGTTTACCCATACATTTTATTTTTTCGCAATGATTCTTTTTTTTATACCCATTTCCTTAAAAGCTCGCCGAGACACCGAGCTCGGGCTCCTGGTTCTCTCTCAATGAATTAAATTGATTCACGTAATTGATTTACCCCTAGATTTATTCTGTCGACTGAGCGCAACTTTGTCCTTCGGAAAACGTTATTGCATCAGTGTATTTATTTCTTGAAGTGACCTTGTTTGCTCCCTTTGTAGCGATTGCGTTATTTTGTTAACTAATAAGCGGTTTAAATTGGCAAAATCTAATTATGTAGTAGACTTTATAATATAATACTATAGCGCCATGATTACGGACGATGGTCGGTTTTCCGAGCAAATTACAAAGGATATTGCGTTTAATGATACTAGCGCGTTGGTAGCGCTTTGCAACGCTGCTTGAAGAAAAATAAAAAATATATATTCGACCTTAAAGGACGGGAGGTACCCATAACCCTGTGTGAGAACCTCCTGCAACCAAATTGTCAACAGAAATATTTTAACAAAATATAGAGCTCCTTGGTGGGTTTGTATTGTTATAAGCAAAATCTGGCCTAAGCAATTGTTTTTTTAATTTTGGCTCAACAACCTACATTGGTAGGATTTCAAATTGATCAAAAATATGAACACAATTTGCATCAGCCAGGCTTGAAAATCGACCTCACGCGACTGCATGTTGGCTGTTCGCACAGTGCGAATGATAATATTATATACATCTCATATAGACGGTCATCTAGTCACAAACTAGGCAGAGGCCTGTACAACCTGACCATAAAAGTATGGCCGATAAAGCACACGCGGAAAACACTAAATTATACAAAAATGCCAAGCTTTTGTGGATTAATTAATTACACTATTTTAAAGTGTAATATATAATATAATAAAAAATACTTTATATTTATTTTATAGATATTTTATATAATATAATGTAAAATATATTATTTTATTAAATTTTAAAATGACACGAATTTTATTTACTTTTACCATACTTTTACAGTCAAGTTGTACTATAGGTACTAGGCAATATATTTATTTTATTTATAATACATACATAAATTATATAGATATTTTACACCCAGGCACGGAACAAATAGGCTTGTTTATGAACACAAATATTTGTCCCGGGCGGAAACCCAACCCGCGACCTTTGGGTTTGCAGTCGGCGCTTCCGACTACACGACCAACCGGTCAGTCAAAACTACGCGATTGTTTGCAATACTGATAACATCTGATACAGGGGACAATACTGCATTGTAGACGACCACTTTCTTCTTTTTCGCCATTTGTTTTTAAATAATCTTCGACGCTATAGTGGTACCGCAGCCCACTCGACGTCCATCGTCGCACGCGGCGATGCATGCCGTAAATGAACAAAGGTCGTGTGGATGGTTCAATAATGATTTCAGCCACGATAAGCCTTAACGCCAGAAGCCATCACGTTTAATGGTACACAGAGGCCATTACATGGAACACGGAAAGATAAAACTAATTTGCAAACGTTGGTCTACTTAAATAGAAATCGTCATTCTAAGTTGTTGACGTGGCATTTGAGGTCTATTCTAAATACACTGTAGAATAGATAATCTATAAATACCTATATGTTAACATACATAACTCAGTATGGAGGTATGAACGTTTTCGCGCGCCGAACCCTATTGAAGAAGCATAAAATAATTTCAGTGAGGTTGAACGAATCAAGCTTTACTCTCGGTCGTGATGATTTATGAAAGGTGTCTTGTTTTGTCGTACTCCAACGTGCGAATATACTTAATTCATCCTAACAAAACATGTTTTATAATTGTTCTGTAAAGATGCGTCGCCTGAAATGGCGTTCATGCCGCCATGGATATTATAAGAAATACATTTATGCAGGTTACCAGGTAATAAGTAATAATATTATACGTACTGAAAGAGGTGAATATGGCTCTAGGGCACTGAAACTGAGGAGCTACAAATCCTGCAATTGCAGTAATTCAGTTTAGTCGCCTATTGACCTTTGAAGGCGCCCACGAGTTCTTCTTTGAACTTCGTCTGGGCTCACTCCTGAAGCGTGAGCGTTTTAGTGGACTGTATTTATAGGTATAGCGAGGGGCGATAGCGAAAGGAGAGGAAAGACTAAAGGGACTGACCTTGACGCAGCAACACACATATAAGTCTTCGCTGTCAGCCAGGAGCTCCTCCTGTCAGGCGGCGGCGCGGCACCAACACGTAATCGGGCACACTCCACAGTTTATATATTATAGCGTTTGTTACACAATATTATTAGGTTTTTATATGAGTTTTAGGCGATAAGCGATTATGCGTTTAGCGTTTTATATTTTCAGTGCGTCACATAGGAAAGACAACAGCGGACTGAATGTAAAGGAAAAAGCGGGTAGTGCGGAAACAAGAATCAGGGATGCGGCGTAGCCATTGCCCCCGGCCATTGAAAGACTCGCTTTCAATTGCACAAGGAAAAATGAAAGAAAAATATTAAAATAAACTTAAAATTTAACAAAGAAAGCGGAGAATAAATTAAATTAAACTATTTCTATTGCGTGGGTAGAGGACAGAGACGCACGACTGGTCTCTTGTAAATTCCAGTTGCAGTCTTAACTGACGCAACACGGACTACTCCGTCGACTCCTGGGAATGTAGAAACTACTACGCCCAACGGCCAATGAAGGATAGGGGTATCATCAGTCATTACTATTACAATCGTACCCTTTTCGATTTGTTTAGAAGGTGTATTCCATTTCTCACGCGTTTGTAAAAGATGTAAGTACTCTAACTTCCATCTTTTTGAAAAAGATTGTACCATATTATCCAAAAGCTTATATCGTTTTACTAAATTACTAGAAAACTCTGTCTCATCTACAAAAGGTAAATGTTTTACTGGACTTGACATTAAAAAATGCGCGGGCGTTAGAGCAGAAGGCTCCGATGGATCAGAACTCAATAGCGTAAGCGGACGCGAATTCAGTACGCACTCTATTTGCACCAATACTGTCAACAATTCTTCATATGTTAAAATCTGCGAACCTATTACGCGAAACAAATGAGTTTTAAACGCTTTGACGTAAGTCTCGACATGTCCATTAAAATGAGGACTGCGTGGAGGTATGAGTTTCCAGGTGATTCTGTTTTCTGATAACTCCTTTGCAAATGAAAAATTGTAATTTTCAGAACATAAAAATTTATAGAGTTCATTAAGCGTATTTTTTGCTCCTATAAACGTCGTACCGTTATCAGAGTACATACACGAAACCGCACCCCGTCTGGCAAGAAAGCGTTTAAAAGCTGAAATGAATACGTGCGTTGTCAGATCTGAGGCTATCTCTATATGCACAGCGCGTGTTACGAGGCACACAAATATGCACAAATAGCATTTTATAGGACGAACACCGCGTTTTCTATAAGGCGTAATGCTGATTGGACCTGCATAATCTACAGCTGTATGCGTGAAAGCTTTAGTTTGCTGTACACGACAAGCTGGTAAATCAGACATCATAGGAAATGTATTTTTTGGATTAACCTTAAAACAAAAGTAACATTGATGAATAATTTTGCGAACGGTGTTTCGACAAGATAAAATCCAATAGCGTTGTCTAAGTATAGACATAAGTAGTTGCGGCCCAGTATGACAATGTTTCTCGTGATAATATTTTATTATGAGATCGACAATATAGTCCTTTCGAGGTAATAAAATAGGATGCTGCTGATCATAGGATAAGTCTGCATTACACAGCCGTCCACCAACGCGCAACAATCCGTATTTATCTAGAAATGGGTTTAATTTTCTGATTTGAGGCGAACAGTTTTTATTTGACATTAAACATTTTATATCGTCAGCGAAATATTTAGATTGCATAACCTTAATTATTTGAGTTTTAGCGAAATCAAATTGTGAACTGGTAATTACTTCAGCGCGAGGTAGTTTCTTTAAAAAGCGATAAATGTAAATAATAGAGCGAAGTAGAGCGTTCCGCGAAGAAAAGCGTTGTGATAGCGTATACAAAGCATGAGGTTCTTCTTCGGCCGACGTAGCCAAAGCGATTACCTTAGATTCGGGTACTTCTATATTATCAGAAGGTTTGAACCTTTTAATAGGCCAACTTTCAGGTTCTTGCTGTAGCCATGAGGGACCGTTAAACCATAATGGATGGTCAATTAAGCGTAAAGGTGTGATACCACGAGACAAACAATCACTCGGATTATCGACTCCATTTACGTGATAAAAATGTCGCGGAGGAAGCGTATCAATAATTTTTGTAATTCGCGTAGCAACAAATGTTTTAAATTTATGCGGAGACGAGTGGATCCAGCATAGAGCCACCATAGAATCGGTGAAACAATAAATATCGTCAATATTATGACGAGGAGCGTATGTGTCGATGACTAGACGCGTTAATTTAGCCATAAGTAGCGCAGCGCACAACTCCAAGCGAGCGATAGAAACAACTTTAAGAGGCGCTACTTTAGATTTCGCGCAAACCAAACGTAAAATAGGCGGGTTGTTAGCGTTAGATACGCGTAAATAAATAACTGCGCCATAAGCTTTTTCACTAGCGTCTGCAAAAGCGATTATAGAAATATTTGAATTTTCAGTTACACCTAAATGACGCGGGAATTTTAATTTAGCTAATTCAGGAAGTTCGGAAATATATTTATGCCAAATTTTAGCAATGTGCGGCGGCGTTGGTTCGTCCCAGTCCAATTTCAAAAGCCAAAGCTGCTGGATGAGAACCTTAGCAAATAATATGACCGGTGCGATAAACCCAATTATGTCATATTGACGAGCGATGACGGACAAAATATTTCGTTTTGTACATAGTCGCTCCTCTATGGACACGACAAAACTAAATTCATCAGTAGACGGAGACCACTGAAGTCCCAAAATCTTTAAATGTTGATCCTGTTCAAACTGAACAGCCGAACGGTAGCGATAAGACTCGGGCAACGAATCTAACAATTCAGCAGAATTACTAGACCATTTTACCAAATCAAAGCCCCCGGCCTTGAAGAGACCCAGCAACTCATTCTTAAGTTTGAGTGCGTCAGGTAGCGCGGGAACAGAATAACACACGTCGTCCATATAGGCGGCGCGCGGTACGAGATCCGCGGCGAGCGGGTATGTGTCTTGTTCTTCGGCGGCCAATTCGCGTACGACCCGCATAGCGAGATAGGGACTACTACGTAATCCAAAACAGACGCGATTGAACTCATACGTGACGAGAGGTTCCGTAGAGTTGTAACGATAAAGTATTTTTTGAAATTTTCGATGTTCTTCCTGAACCAAAATTTGCAAATACATCTGCTTGATGTCTGCTGAGAAAGCTATACTATAAAAGCGAAACATGAGTAATATTAAAAATAAGTCATTTTGTAGATTTTGCCCTGTATATAATATGTCGTTGAATGATAGGCCAGAAGTGGTTTTGGCACTCGCGTCTTACACTATACGCAACTTCGTCGTGGTTTTGTCTTGACGCACGATGGCGTGGTGAGGGATGTAATAACCACTTTCAATATTATCATCATAAACTGGAGAGATATAATTTTTATCTAAATATTCTTTGATAACCGCGTTGTATTCTAAGCGCAAAGTAGGCGAAGCATTAAGTTTTCGTTCCAAAGAAAAATATCTATTTTTAGCGATTGTATACGAGTCACCCAAAGAAGCAGAGTCGCGCGAAAAAGGAAGCGCGACGCTGTAGCGTCCAGACTTGTCTCGCGACAAATTATCTCTAAATATAATTTCGCATTCACGATCCTCAGCATTAAGGACAGGCGCGGTATTAACTTCTTCAAGTTGCCAAAATTTTTGTAAAATCGTATTTATACAGGGTTGAGTAACAGCGCAACAAGCAAGAGATATGTTACTGGGATTATTTTCAATATCTACATTGCCTATAATCATATAACCGAAGACAGTCTCGAAAGCTGTCGGCATACCCGGAGGTCCCGTTACACGGCCCGACAGTAAAATTTGTGAAAACATCGAACCCCCCAACAAAAGATCTATATCACCCGGAACCGAGTAATATTTATCAGCGAGCGTAACATTATTTAAATAGGTAAATGAAGTAGTATTTATATGAGCGGTAGGTATTTTATCCGTAATTCGATCGATTACAAAAGCGTTAATAGAATATTTAATATTTTTATTTATTAATGATGACACTTTAAGTGTTAACTTGCCCTTAATTAAACTAGCGGAGCCACCTATGCCCTTAACGACAGATCTAGTAATTTTATTATAGCGTAAATTTAATAATTTGCAGCAATCTGTGGTTATGAAATTATTTTGTGAAGCTGTATCCACTAGACCTCTAATAGTATGTAAGTTACCCAAGTTATCTTCAGTGTTTAATTGAACAGTTCCCAATAAACAAGTGTTCAAACGTTCAGAACTAGATTTAATATTACAAAGAGATATTTTATTATCGTGTGACGCATCCACTGTGGGCGCAGGCGTTGCAAACCGGTTAGCGGGACCGCCGGCGGCAGCCGAGTGCTTCAGCGTTTCAGAGGACTCCGCACGACCGTTTACGGTTTGCGGTTCCGTATGCGACCTCATTTTTCTACATAAAAGTGAATGATGTTTGCATCCACAGTAGCGACATAAAACTGTAGATTTACAAGCGAAACTTACATGATATAAACTCAAACAATTAGAACATCCATTTCGTTTTTTAATAAAATTAATACGATCATTAATTGAAAGGCGTTTAAAAAAATCACATTTATATAATTGTGCATGTGTGGTTTGTTTACAGCATACACAAGCATTATCCACTACGACAAATGAATGCGTAGGCTTCGAGTAATTTTGTTCTGCGTTATTTTTACCATACTTCTTTGGCGGGGTAGAAGTAGTAGATATAGAAGAAGGCGTGCGATCCAATATTTTGGATTGTTCATGAAGAAAACCGATTAAACTATTGTACGTAGGTATGGATTCGTCACGTTTTAACATTTCAAAGGCGCGCGATGTTTCCGAATCCAGTTTCTTAAGTGCTACGTGGAGTAATATTAAATCCGCCAAATCAGACAATTTCAAAGATTTCAAACTAGCGACTGCGGCGGCGAATTTATCTAAAAATAATTCTATTAAATAATTGATCCAAATAAGCGGAAGCGAGACAACGTTTATCCTCATATTTTTTAACCAAAGTTGACCAAATCTTTTCGTAATTTTCCCCGGTGGGAGTGATTCCGGAGCACACTGATAAAGCACGACCAGAAAGTTTTCCTATTAAGTATTGCACTCTTTCGTGATCTGTTAAGTTTTCGTTTACATGAATAGTATTTTTGAAATTTTCATAAAACATTGGCCACTCAATAGGATCACCAGAAAACGACAATAACTCCAACTTAGGTAATTTTATAGTACTCTTCTTGCTTTCAGAATTGTTACCAGTATCGTTGCATGTAGACTTAGGAACTTTAAGAGCGTTAATTTTGCTTTCGACCCCCTTAATACGACAATATAAATCATCAAACGCATTCCAAGATTGAAAATTAGGTACCGCGTCAGGATTCACAGTCAGCTCAAGCAAATTGATTTGTTTTACTAAATCAGAAAATTCATCGCGAATCGATTCCAATGTAATAATACTGGACAAAAATAATTCTTCTGCTACTGTATCTTCAAAGGCGTTTTTTGCGTAATTATAGATGTATTGCAACCGACCAAACATTGATTCACGTTGCGCAGTTAACATAGTTATTTGTATTTTAATATCTGCTTCTTGCAGTTTTACTTTACCTTTTGTAGGCATATTTGAAGTTAAATATATTTATAGAATTAAAACTGAAAACGTAAGAAACTAGACGATTCAATAAATGTCGCAATTACTGCCTGTAACATGCACACGCGGCACGCACACACAAGGTACGCGCGTAGATGCGACGCGATGTTTACCTACCTACAAAGCGAAATAATTATAAATTCTTAGATAAAATTTTGTTATAAAATAATTTTATATTTATATAAAGCGTTTCGTGCGAGAAATGGAATCTACCTTGTTCAGTAAAGACTGACAAAGTAAGAATAGCGTAGTTTAAAAGAATTGTATGAAGGGAAGCGTGCAGCGAGTTATTTTAAAACTTTTGGTATAGACCAGAATTTTATGAAGCGAGCGTGGTCAGAAGAACAAATTCTTTTTTCTTCTGAAGGACCATATTATTTTTTAAACATCCGGCTCGAAGGACCATATTATTATGAAGGCGCCCACGAGTTCTTCTTTGAACTTCGTCTGGGCTCACTCCTGAAGCGTGAGCGTTTTAGTGGACTGTATTTATAGGTATAGCGAGGGGCGATAGCGAAAGGAGAGGAAAGACTAAAGGGACTGACCTTGACGCAGCAACACACATATAAGTCTTCGCTGTCAGCCAGGAGCTCCTCCAGTCAGGCGGCGGCGCGGCACCAACACGTAATCGGGCACACTCCACAGTTTATATATTATAGCGTTTGTTACACAATATTATTAGGTTTTTATATGAGTTTTAGGCGATAAGCGATTATGCGTTTAGCGTTTTATATTTTCAGTGCGTCACATAGGAAAGACAACAGCGGACTGAATGTAAAGGAAAAAGCGGGTAGTGCGGAAACAAGAATCAGGGATGCGGCGTAGCCAACCTTCCCACTTAAACTATAACTTATTTCAAGCGTAAATCATTACAGATAGCTTCTATTTCTGTACAATATTTTCTATTTTATACATATTACACACTCAGCTTTATAACTTATGTTTACGCATTACGATGTGAAAAAATTCGATCAATTTTCGATCGTCGTACGGTAGACAAGTGCTTCATTTTCACTAAACCATCATTTGCTTTAGGTATATTTTTAAATGAAATTTGCATCCATGTCTAAAATTAAACTGCCACGTTTACGCATAATTTACTTTGAATGCATTTACATAAAATTTTATGACATAATAAGTGCTGTTTGCTTTTCGTATACTTTTCTCGTAAATTTTCTTTTTATTCGTTTCTAATTTGCTTGAAAAATGTGCACTCTTAGCAGCTATGTCATAAAGGTAAATTTTGCTTGACCTTCGAATCTTGTTCGAAGGAATTGTAGCAGACTGCCATCGTATGAGTAACAAGGGAGGCGCGTGTTTAGAATTCATGATTTCCTTTGCTGCCAAGTGTCTGATGTATTTCGTTTTGTCATGATCCGTGACAAGCAACTTAATGTAAGTGAATTCAAAGTTTGTTCCGCCGAAGGCTTTTCCTTTCAAGCGACGGCTATTTCAAAGTTAAATATAGCGCTATTTAAATAAGCTTTGATTTTGTACTTTGAAGTTTGGCGTTTGAATTTAGTGAACTTACAATAGTCAATCACGAACCGTATAGACCACAAATTTTGAAGACAGTACTTCGGAAATACTAGACTTTATTTGATATAAAAATAAACACTAATTATGTTGAAGTTTTGTGATAAGTAGGCGATCGTACACAGAAAAATCATATCATCTTGGTTTAAGAAATATTTTTACTGTGTAGTTGCGAGTAATGATGTCGCAATTGATCGGTATCTCCTATTTCTGTTACAGTTGAATATAACATACAGTATGGATAGCATCATTTGTTTGTCCCAAATTTAGCGTGTTGTACTGACTGTTTTCTTGACCTTTAGACAACAAATGCAAGAAAAAATGTCATACATGAAAAATGTAAAAAAAGTAATAAATTCCCAGTCTCGTCAACCCTGTACCGCGCATGCGTAACGTAACGTATACGATATACCTACCTACCTACTAGGTAAGCCGGATGCGTACACTGCTGTTTACTGCTTAGATACATGCTTATTTGTGAAAAATCCAAAGAACACGCTATTTCACAGTTATCATACCAACGTCGTCGTTTGTATTAACTTTTCGGATACTAATTTTTAATTTGTTTGATGTGATGAACATTTCCAATTAAAAAAAGTATTTAATGTAATGTTTAAGTTTTAATTACACGATACTACAAATAACTTTTTTAATACGCCGCGTGAAGTGAAGTAGGTGATTACTGGCTCATGAATTTTCTGCATGATGTCCATTTTGCTCTAGACGTTTAGTAACTCGCCTAATTAGCCTCGTGCACTATTCTCAATAATTCACCTTCACTATTTTATTTACGAAATGTTTAAAAGCACATTAAGGAAGAATACGACAAACTGCAAACAGTTGATGAATTCTTTGCAATGTCATAGCTCACGTACTCACAGTCACGGTCACTGTGCGACGAATTACGCAACATAACATACGGCAAGCCAGGACGCGCCTCCCTTCACTCCGTACCGCCGCCGCCATCCGCCGCAGTAGCTTGCTGTCTGTGAATTTCAAACGAATTTCCGGCTTTCGGCGTGTGCCCCGCTGTGACCCGGCGATCATAGTGCAATTATTGCGAGTTTATTTGTAAACCAATTAGTATTAAAAATTGATTTTCTTCGAAAACGGCTACAAATAAAAATATAGTTTCTTCGGCGGAATCGTTATTGAATACCAGCAGATTTTAAATACAACGGGACTCTGGACGGTTAGTATCCAAACTGCATATACCTTTATGGTGCCGATGCTACAGAAAGCAATAAAGTGCGTGTGTTCAGCTGTCAGTGAATTCGCCGTGAATCGCCCCTCAAGTGTTTAAAACTTGACAGTTGAATTATTTTTAAAATATCGGCTAAGATCATGACGTGTACCGCTTTGAGTTGCGGCACTTTCCTCAATAAAAAGGTATAAAAAGGTAGCGATTAGAATAACGTTACTATAACAAATGATAATCCAGCTGGTACAGCTTTTACATCATTGAGTATACTGAACCCTACAAACCATTCAAGTAAGAGTGCATTGAAAATATCTATCGTTGGATGATCTGCCCCGCCGAAAGTCCCCCGCCGCGTCTGTCTGTCTGAACGCGATAAACTCAAGAACTACCAAACGGATTGACATGTGGTTGACACCAATGGACGGAGTGATTCAAGAGGAAGGTGTACGTGTATAATTTATTAATGTTTTGTGCCAATTAGTTGAAATATTATGACGATTATTGTCAAAGAAGTCGGAAAAAATCAAGCCAGCCGGGAGCTTTTGTCGAAAAAGCTGCCTAATCCCTTTGAGATATAACAAAATAATGTATTGATGAATTGTGTCTTTTTTATAGGACTAAAGAAAAGTCCGGGATAGCATATGTCTATCTTTTATAGATAGCTTACTATAACTATTTTTATGTTTAAAAAATTGGTGTCATATGAATAGGTAATTGGAAAGCAATTTATACGAACACAGTGTTAATCCTTTTCAAATTAAATACGTTATATACCTTCAGCATTTCTTGCAGAATATAATTGTCCTATACATCATACAATTTATATTGTAACATTGACTATAACTGTTCTTTCTCCAAATAAATAAATAAATAAATAATATCTTAGGAATTATCGCGAAATGAAAACTATCGTGCCACAGCGACCGGGCGCCGCGCCGAGCCTTGTTTCCATCTACATCGACACTAGCGACATGTGTGGTTAGGCAGAAGTTATCAATGTTATATATACTTAAAGAAATATTTTAGTTTGTTTTTATGTATATATTCTTTACTTTTTCAAATATTTACAGAATCGGAAATAAAACACATTCAAAATACTCCAAGTAGGATGAACTTACGTTACATTTAAATCTAATTAAATCTAATCCACATGTTCGACGCAACAAGCTGATAGGACAGGCCACTACGACAGAAATAAAAACACTACGGCTTATATGCTCTGCTACCCGTGCGAAGCCGAGGCGGGTCGCTAGTTAATATTATAAAAAGGTAAAGTTTGTACAGGTCGTATACGAAAATATTTTACATCGTAAATATTCAGAATTAAATATAAAATAGAAATTGAAACAATACTAAGAACAATATAATTATTAACGAAAAATTATAACCAATCAAAACACAGTAATATTAAACAAAAAGATACTAAATTTAGCTCTATACAATCATTCCCGAAGAATCCGAACATTTTCGACGTACCTAAAAGAATTTCGTACACGACTTGTAAGTTTGCTTACTACAGTTAGGCACCGAAACTACTCATCCAATTTTGAAAATCCTCTCACCAGTATTTATAATGGACCTTCAGGATGGACGTAGACTATATAATAAATTTAAAATATAAAACCCAATACGAAAGTTTCAGAATTTTCCAGAAAGTCCCACAATATTCTGAAGCATCGCGTCTGTTCAGCGGTCCCAGTTGGTACAAAACCGCGGGCGGAAAACTAGTATTCAAATAAACGTATAAATATTATAATATAGCCTGGCTGTACGGACTCGTACCTATCTCACTGCGAACAAATAATTATGAATCTTATTACGTTTATTTGTGTATTATAAATTGGTTACAACAGATATATTTTATTTACAGTGAAATATAAAACGTATTTTTCATGCGATATTCCAGATATTTGTTGGTTTTTTTTTTCATGTATTCATATAAAGTTACGATGTGTACTCGTCGTGCAGTGTGATTAAAAATCAGTCCGAACAAAGAACTTCATTACCAAGTAAATGACGTTGTTTTTTATTTTAAAACGGAAAAATATTCGCTATTGCTTTAAAATGGAGCATAGGCTATGTACAAAAATAAAAAATACCTTTTGCTGTAGGCAATTAAAATTCAAATATTCATCGAGGAGTTTAGTTATATAACATAGTATCCCTGCGTGTATCTCGGCACTTCCCAACGGATACCGAGTGGACGAGGCAGTTCATAGCGGAGAGAGGTAATCTAAGACTTAACCTTGTGTTTCATTGAACTATTGACCATTGAAGGTGCATCGTGAACAACAGCGAACGAGTCGGCATACCATCCCCGACATTGGTTAAAACGTTTATATACGTATATACTATAAACGTATTATTAAAAAAAGAAGATACAAGGATTTTAAAATACGTTCAAAAATTACATGAAGATGACCGTATTTGCAGAGAAACATTATGTCGATGGTTTCTAATAAATAGCAATAAGGTTCGAAAAATAATGTGGACGGACGAAGTCAACTTCTCAAATTGTGGCATTTACAACAGAAAAAAACTGCCATTATTAAGCACAAGGCAGATTACTGAAATTCGACCACAAGTGCATTATTCTACGAACAACGTTTGGTGTGAGATATTGGGATGGCTAATAATCGGACTTCTATCAGTCTATACTTCTATGTTCTATCTATCTATCAGACTATATTTCTATCAAAGTTATCTGAATGAACACGATATTTAGACTTCTTGAATAATTAGCTACCAATGATAATGGAACATGTGCTGTTGAGCGAAAGACATGAAACAATTTATTATCAAGATGGAGCACGATAATGCAGCAGTAATTCGTATTACCTACGTAATAATTTTCCTGAATGGATAGCAAATAATGGTACAGTTCGATGGCCCGCCAGATCCCCGGACTTCTTTGAACATCTCAATATGAACGATGCTAATTAATTAAGATACCTTTGTATAATAAAATGTACTTTAATATCTCGAAAAGTACTTATTGAAGTTTTGACTTTGTAGTTCATAACCTTTAATGGAGAGTGTATAGAGGATTTTCGAATGGCGTTAAAAAAATAACCCCTTAAAAAAAGGAGGTCAGTTTGGTTTTTGTATTTTTTTTTGTTAAGCATTTTTTAGATTCATCTTTTTTAGCAGAAGGTCATTTAATAGCAATACCAGTATAACTAAAAAAAATATCTTTATTAGTTACGGAATAATCGGCGTCACACTTTTCTGTACCACGCTGTATAAAGAGATGCCGATGCCGATACCGACGCCGACGATACAAAATATCTATGTATGTATATATAGACATATTTCCACGGTCATATTTGTGTTTCACGCCAATTTTTCAGTTCCTAAACAAAAAGAGCTAGACCACATTTGCATTCGTATACAAATTAACACATGACGAGTCATTTTAAATAAATTCATTACGTTTCTGTGTAAGAATATAGCTTGATGTCCTACGGAATTCTCCTGTGGGGTAGAGCGGCCAATATTGAGGATATCTTTGTGTTGCAAAAGAAGGCTATTCGAGCCTTATATTTGCTAAAGAATAGAGATTCAGTGAGAGAGCTCTTTAAAAAAATTTGTGTTCTTACAGTTGCTGGTCAGTATATCTTTGAAAACATTATGTATGTTAGAAAAAATATTAACAAATTTTCTAAGCAGGGTGATGAGCACAATTACAATACAAGATATGGAAACAAAATAGCTATTCCTTGTTTCCGCCTCAGTAGGGTCAATACATCTTTCATGGGTCACAGCATTCGTTTTTACAATAAAATTCCGGCGAGTGTGTTGGCCCTCACTGAGAAAAAATTTAAGCATTTTATAAAGCAAAGACTTTGTAGCAAGGCCTATTATAAAATTTGTGATTACTTGGAGGATAATGAGGCGTGGACGTGTCCCTCTGAATTGACTGCTCAATCAATTTGTTGAGTTTGTGAATTTTTGTAATACATGTAGATACCTAGATGATTTTTAATTGTATTTATTTAAGATAGGGACATGAAATGTATAATGTGTATACCACAGGCTATCATTTATATTTATTTGTTAACATATTAATTGTAAAATGAATTTTGACGTGCATAAGTATACTTGTATATTACATGCAATAAAGCTATTTGATTTGATTTGATTTGATTGAAGAAAGCATTCTGATGGCACCATTATTATCGCTTGACAGCTAAATAATTTATTCACAATTAATATTTGTGAAGTTTTAACTAGATTATTGAGTCGTCGCGTCGTCGTTGGAATTACATATAGGTATGTGTATTATTTTTACTTCACAGCTTAGGAGTAAAATGTCTATGAATCAGTTTGTAAAATTTTACATAATCATACATTCATACATACAAACACGCAAACAAATGAAACTAAGTAAAAGCTTGTAAGAAATGTGTATATTTACTAAAGTAAAAAAAAACCAACCGAAAGCAAAGGCCTCAACATACAAAGAGCGGACAAGAAAATGATTAATATAATTGAGAACGATAAGAAATGAATCTTCCCCTTTTTTTACTCGATCAAGAAGTTATAAAGTTAAATAATAATACAGAGAATCCAGCGGCGGTCGCTAAAGTACTTACTCTATAAAACGGCGTGCATATATTGTGAACAAAGCTAGGATTTCATGGATATGAAACGCCCGTCGGTTGCCTATTAGAGCGAGTTGCATCAAAGACGTTCGCAGACAAGGCCGCGCTGTCATACACATGAAGTTTGATTAGTGACGTCTCCGGTAATTATGGGTATTTTTCAAAATTTTAAAAACTGTAATAATCAGTTTGTAATACCTAGCATGTGATACATAATTGGTTAAAGGAGACGCGCTTTTAGTTTAATCTTAAAATGAAATCCATTCTCAAATAGCCAAAAACATGACCAAAATGCAATTTTCGTATCAGACGTTGTATGAGGGTTCCGTAGGTACTTGAGGATCTACGAATCCCTATATTTAATCATGTAAAATATGGAATCGTTCGATCATTCGTTTCGAATTAAAAGGTATTAAGCGACAAAGAACTTTTACGTTTCAGTAATTGGATTTCAGTGGGTTATCTTCGAATTGATTACTAGCTGCTGACTCGGCTAGTTCCGTTCCGCATTTACCTGTACGTGATCAAATTGATAGTCATTGTACAAAGCCACGAATGTGATTAATTGTAACTTCAACTTAATACAATGTTATCATTAAAATTATATCATATGCTCATATTTTCTATGATGTAATGCCTAAAATAAAGAGTGCAATGCATTCAGTGAAATTAAAATTAATATATTAGGTCGGGGAAAAACTATTCATTATACTCAAATACTTTGTATATAGTTTGTATATACTTTTAAGAAAATCTCTTTGGCTGTACTAGTTGAATCTGGCTGGTTTTGATACCATTAAAAAGGTAACATTTAAAAAAAAGAAACAATATAGTAAAATATTGTTTTCATTTCTCATACTCGGAAAGTAGTGTTGTTTTGATCTGATTATTGGGTGGAAAATGCTGCTTCCTTCCCTAGAGTGGGAAAAACTCATATAAATTACTTTCCACCTAAGGGCCGGAATGAACTTTAAAAATAGAACTGCTGTCAGCTGTGAAGAGTTTTATGTAAAAAAAAAAATAATTAAAAAAAAATGCTGCGGCCATCTGAGTTTCTAAACAGCCAGTGTGAACTTAGCGCAAACTTCTTTGAGCGGAATAAGCCGCAACAATTTACGCGATGCGTTCCATATTTAAAATTTAAAAAGTCGACATAAATTGGCGGGATATTAATCTGTTGTGTATCTGTGACGGAATTCAAAAAAATAGGTAATAATCTTTTAACTAAATTTACATTTAATTTATATAGATTTGACGTAAATATTTACCATTATCAATGATAAAAAATACTGGCTGTGTAGAATGCCACAAAAAAAAACATAGATATTTCTATAAAATGAGTTCATCAGATTCATATATGGATTTAACGCTTTTTTTACTTTCCTCATATTCGTAATGAAAAGCTGAGTGCTTACCTCGGGTGAAAGACTTATTTAGGCACTCGAACTATTAGCGCCCTCGCTACGCTTGTGCGCCAAACCATCTCGTGCCTAAATAGATCACTTTCACCCCTTGTGTAACAATCTACTATTCCCGCCGGTTTTCATTTATTTTTCTTCCTGTCAAAATGAGTGAATCTAAATGGAATCTAATGAAGAAATTCGATTCATTTCAAATTATTTTGTGTCATTTATGGCCCTAAAGCGGTGTCAGTAAGAGTAGCACAAAGTCGGTTTAAACGTTTTAAATCCGGAAATTTTGATGTCAAAGATGCACCTCGCTGTGGTCGCCCTGTCACGACTAAAATGGACGCCATTTTTGAAAAAGTGGAGCAAGATCGGATATCAGTAGTTCCAACATAGCTGAAGATCTGGTAATTGACCACAAAACGATTCTTTATTAAGACATAATGAAACCGAACCGTTTTTGAAGAGATTGATAACTGGTGTTGAAAAGTGGATCAAGTACGATAAGAACGTGCGAAAAAGGTCGTGGTCAAAGTCGGTCAGGCTTCACAGACTGTGGTAAAACCCGGGCTAACTCGCAATCAGGTGAAGATGTGTGTATGGTGGGATTGGAAGGGTATTGTTCATTATGAGCTTTTACCGCCGGGCAGAACCATCGATTCGGATCTTGAAAGCGTGAAAATATTAAGTTGAAGTTGAAGAAATTAATATCTAGTACGGGTAAGTAAGTAGTAAGGGTCTACGAACCCTTTGGAGCGGCAAAAAAAATCAAACTTCAATGTCAACCCAATAAAAGTAAGGCCATTCATGCCGTATTTTTTGACACTCGTAAGTAAATCAAATCTTTTAGGATACATCCCGTGGACCTAGGATCATGAAATTTGGCAAGAAGCAAGGTCTTAGAGCACAAATAAAGGGATAAATCCGAAAATTGTTAATTTGTAGTTATATATAACAAAAAATATTTATTAAGTAATTTTAAATAGAAATATGCGTCTACGCGGCGTTCCGGCGGCGACAGGTTTATAACTTTATGGAACCGTCTGGACCAAGAGTCCGACTCGTGATTGGCCGGTTTTTAATTCTCATTTCCATATTTATGAAATTTCCCACCTCAGTCCAAAGTGCCGCCGCGCGGTCCTCTCGGTTAGGGGAAATTATAAATCTTTTTCAAGAAAACACCATTTTAATGTTACCATATGTATTCACTAAGTTTTACTTTCACAAGTTTTGTCAAATATTTAAATTAGTCGGTTGATGCTGCGTTGTGGGAAATAACACGTTACTTAGCAAGCAAGTTACATGACATGTATTATTGCATTTTAAAAGTTCCATTCAATGAAACTTTATGCCGTAGGAATTACATTATTTTCGTAAATTTTTTCCTGGATAGTATTTTAAAATAAGCTAAATACAGAGATAAAATTACATCAACCAATACTATAAATTCACGTCACTTAGCAGTAGATAACGGTATATGTCATTCAACTCGGCCGGTCGACCCCGCAGTTGATATCGAACCAGTCAATGCGCGGACGCAACACGCGTGTTTATCAAGTAACAATTATTTGGATCTTTCACATAATATACATTAGCCATGGAACTGTGTCAATCAGATTGTGGTATGTATTGTTCACAAATTAAAAATGAATTAAATGTTATTTAAAAATTTTACTCTTTATTGCACTACGATGCGTTGAAAAATGGGGCCTGCCAAAAATTGTTGAAGTTAATATAATACTTTCAAATATAAAAAAATGGGATACTATATTATTGTAAACATGTTAAAATGTATAATATTGAAAATTATAGGGGTACAAAATGGTTATTTAATACACTATCTTAAAAAAACCATTCGAACTTTGGCATTTTCCGTATTCCGGTTAGGTGTATTTTCAAGCTACAAGTTCATTGTTACTTAACATAAAAAGTATGCAATACACAAAATAACTTTACCTTAAAATAATGCATGTTTAATTTAATTATGAACCATATATTTTAAGTGAAATATTAATTGGAAACAATAACAAGTTGTAGATTTTTGTGCGCTCGTAAATTTCAATTAGAAATTTAAGTATCATCGGAGTTTGCCGAAGTTGACAAATTTCTGTATTATCAGAAATGTATATAAAAACTACCCACGAAACAAATATTTTTTTTGTGAAAACTTGCAAACAAGCGATATACAAACGAAATACTCCGAGCATATACCCTCCCAGTAAACGTAAAAAAAAAACGACGCGTAGCGTGTTTAATAAATAAAATTAGTTAATATATTCATAAATATATATAATATAATATACATCGTATTATATTATGTATTTTATTTTACTAATATCAAGGCAATTAATAGTTGTAGCAATGTTAAGCCACTCATTGAAGACACATTAAAAACTAAAAAGTTTCACGCATGAGGATCGAAATATGATTACTTATGCCTAAGTAGTTTCTTTAATACAACCCTCAGTTTCCCTCAGGAGCATAAATTTTGAATAGAAAATATAATTTATGACTTTAAAAGTTGAATGATATATAATTCAATTGCATTATATTCAGTGCAGTTATATATTGTCGATCAATAAACAACACAACTCCACACACTCGGCGAGACTGCACGAGAGTGGGGAGTATGAACTCGGCATGTCACCCCTCGTCTCGTCTCACCAAGCCTTCTATCGGTTCGAAGTCGGTATTTGTGCACGAGCCGAAGCGTCTCGTGTCTCACAGAGAACGTACGCTCTACACTCTCGTGTGTCTCGTACGTCGCGTTTTATCGCGAAATATAGACGAGAGTTTTTCTTGTGTTAACAATGTTAAAATTATAAATAAAGACGTACAAAGTACTGCAGCGGCAGCTATTTCAACTTCTCTTTAAACAGTGCAACTGAACAAATCAATGACGAGAACTTTTCACCGAATATCTGAGTGGTCTTGATTGATATATAAATTGATAACACGTGACATTCATTTAACACTGTGTGTCTAGATTTGTGAGTATTCAGTTTATGTTTAACAGCTCTAGACACACTGCCAAAAATTTACAATATGTATCTATCAGAACTCATTCAAATATCTATATGGATTTCAAGTTATATTTGTTATTTTTTTTTTAGTTATTTCGAGATGCAGACTTTGTATTTCAATAGAACCTCTATCCTATTATATAAAAACGTTTGGTAATACAATATAAGACAGAGGCCACGCTCTCATTGGAAACATCTTTTATTAGATTTTTCTAATTAATTTTATACCTTCTATTAAGTCTACGTATGATAAAATTGTCACGGTATAGTTCTTAATGGAAAGATCTCAAGATCCTTGAGATATTTTTAAGGAAAAATGTAAGGAAACTTACTTTTGTTCAGCCATTTACTATTAATAAGCTATAAGATTCATATTCTGTATATAGTTCTTAGAACATAGCGAGTAATCCGGAGCTAGTGGCTTGCATTTCTTTTAAATCATATTATTACCTTTTAGCTAGTAGTTTTAAGAGTATAAAAACTTAATTCGTAGATGAATGAGAATGCACCGGAACCTGAACTTCTCTATTCGTGAAAACTTGGTGTACTTTGACGGCAAAATTTATCGAAACTGTGTTTTTTTTCCTTATGTGTAATACTGTGGTATATATAGATCCCTACATACATTTTCAGATACTATAATACAAATTTAAAAATGGAACGCATCTGTTATCCTATGTTTTTAAATAACTACATATCGAACTTAGCCCTTTATAACAATGATTAAAAAGGATTTTTTTATCTGACTATATTCTGTCAACACTATTCGTCTTTTCGTCTACTAATGAAGCTAAAGCGAGAACATTCGTTTTGATTTATTATAATTTTTTCGCTGACTCGTTGCCTCGGAGAGCACGTTAAGCAGTCGGTCCCGGTTGCTGTCCATAGATGGCAGTCGTTACAACCCGCCAACCCGCATTGGAGCAACGTGGAGGATTTAAGCTCCAAGCCCTCCTCACTCTGGGGGAGGCCTAAGGCCCTGCAGTGGGGTATAATGCATTGTTGGATTGGATTATAATTTTTAATTTGATTTTTCTGAAATGTTAAGTTTTTACAATCAGTTTTATGTAAATCTGCTTCTTCTCGGGCAACAATTTTAAATGGTATAACGAATTCACCTGTGGCAGGATTTGCCTTAAAGATGACGATGGCAGAAGTAAACGCCTGCCAACGGCAGTCACTGCAGATTATTTGTGGACTACTGAAATGTTGGTACGAAAACACCTACGAATGTTATCAATAACAGTATGATCCGGAAGACAAAAAGCTTTCATCGGTAGGGGTATTTTCAGATAGCCAGTTGCCAACAAAATTGAGCAGGCCTCGCAACATTGACAAAAAAAAATGATGGCCAGTTTTTGCAGAGTGCTTGCAACATCAATGCTAGAATACTGTAAACCAGTTGAGGAGGTCCAGCCCAAAACGTCACATTTCCAGTATAGCAATAAAAACTTTTTTTCTCACAAAATATTTTAAAGCCATTAAACTCCGCATTAATCTAGTTCCTTTTTTGACCAAAAAGCTTCCTTTCCAGTGACAGACGTTAGTAAAATTAAGCAGTCCTACCAAAACGAAACATTATTTAAGAATTTTACCCCAGCCGGTCCAAATTGTCCAAATTAGTTAAGTGGACATGTAGCTTTTTGGGCTGGACCTCCTCAGTTAACCCAGAACGATAAACAGTCGCATTGCCAATTTTTTTTATAGCTGTGCAAGAAACAAGACCAAAGCCCAGGTTTAGGGGAATCATACTGCACCACGACAACGCATCTTTACACGCTTCTCTAAGAAAAAAGCGTTTTTTCATGAATCTGGTATTGAAACCCTGTTTCATCTATCTTACAGCCACGACTTAGCTTCCGTTGTTTTCTTGTTACTCCTAATTATTAAGGATAAATAAAAAGAAAGTTTTTGAAGTGTCAAAGAAGAGGTGGCTGTAATTCTATGATCTGTCGGAGATAGACTGGAATAATAAATGTTTTCAGAGCTGGTGTAGGCGGATGAAAATTTGCATAGAGAATAAATAATAAAGAATAATTTGGGAAAATACAAGTTACAGAAATATATTGTTTACTTTTCGTGTGTCTCAAAACTTATATAGCAAACCATATGTGTTACTATCGTTATTTCACGTATTTATCTCGACATATGCCGGCGGCGTATGTCAATACTGGATAGCTTCATTGTTCTGTTACTTGGTTCATTAATTTAACGGCAGTCATGCAGTTGCACAAATTGTGAATGCCATTATGGTGCTATTGTTTTATCAAATCTATATGATGGATATTATAGAACGCGTTAATGAATTATACAACAAATATGTCCATATAAACAAAACGATTAAAGATCATTAAAGGCACTCTAAATTAAGTAATAGTAGCAATATCCGGGTCTCGGATCCGGGTTCCGGGTCTGGGTGTAAAATATTTACATATATATATATTATTAAAAAAAAGAATATTTAAGTATGTATATCAGTTGTCTAGTAACCCATAACACAAGCATAATACTTGCTTACTTTGGGACTAGATGGCGCTACGTGGGATGTCCCATGTATTATTATTATATTATTATTAATATAGATATTATAATAAAACTTAATTAAATGACAATCAAAATGACAGTCAAATTGCCAGTCCATTATTCGGATGACAAATTATATTTTCGTCATGTCCGTACTCAGAACAAGTGTCCGTCGATATTTTTTGGATTTAATTTTGAACCTTAAAATATTAATTAACTTGTTTAATTGTACATTTTTTTAAGAATAATCTTTATTTGCATGTTCATAGTATTTCTGAAACATATGTCATTGTATTTTATAATAAAGTTGATTTGTTAGTTCACTGTTCACCAATTTGGAAAATTTTCAGATTAATATTTCACTTTTTATTAATACTAGGTGTATATTGTAAAGTTTTATACTTTAAACATTTTGTTTAAGACTTTACATATTGTTTAAGTAAATATATGTTAATAATAGATTTGGTTCCTACATTAAGATATAAATTTTAGAAAATAATTTTTATTTACTTATTTATACATAAATGACGTGTAAATATTAATTTTAATTATTAAATTTATTAACTTGTACATATAATTTTTAAAGAGCTGCATAAAAATAATCTTATTCAATACATTAAATTTAAAAGTTTGATCAATCTCTATATAATGCCAAAACAACGGAGTTTTCTCCCGCGTTATCTAGTGCGGCAGGCGTTTGCAATGCCCACTTTTTTCGAAAAGTATCTACAATAAATAGCTACCGTGCTGACGTGACGCCTCAGTGCTAATATTTGATATATCGTTACAATTGCTAAAGTGGGCGCAGCCCAATGGTTAACAAACAGTAGGTACAATCGTCGAAAACTTTTGAGGTGCACTTATGCCGACATATTCTAAAATATTATTTTCCAAAAATATTAAACGAAACATGGCGGAATGTTTATATCAATATCAACCACAATAAATCCATAAGAAACTAAAAAAAATTGCAATTACAATAAAAGTCTCTGCAAAAAAATAATAATTATAGAATACTTTTAAAATGTTAACAGAAAAAGTTTTGTTTTTGATTTTGATTTTATTATGAGAATTTTATTAAATATATTTATAAAATAGATTGATCATATCAACCTATTTATTTACATTTAATTATAATTGTTATTTGAAATTTACAGGGAATTACAGAATTGAAACCTTATCACGTTGTACGTTTCCTGGAGGTATCAATGTACGTAACATTTTAAATTTTTTTATGTTTACCGACTTCCTGATTTTTCGATTTAGATAATTTTAAATTTATTTCATGTAATGTACATAAATCCCAAAGTACTTCCATATATTTTTCTATGATATATACAGTTTTTCAGAAAATCGAAAGACACCACATTTTTCACCGATTTTTCCGAAACATTTACTAATTCGGAATGTTATCTTACGGAACATCGTTTCCCCTCCTTCTAAAATCAAAGTTTTATTATTTGTTTACTGCTTTTTACTTTTCTTTTCTTTCTCGCCAGATTTCCTCTCTTTCCTCTTTTATCTATAAATTTTACTCTCTTTTTTTGTATTTGAAGAATGATGCTATAACAGTAGTGCAGTAAAACTTCCAGGATGATTATTCCAATGAAATGGAGAAGTTTTTAAAATTGTTTCAACGGGTAAAAGTTATGAGACATATTTTGAAATGGCTCTTAAAGATTTTAGTACATTTTATTTAATAGAACTGAACGCAATTCAGAATTTTCTTCTGGTGCAACGGTACGAGTTATGCAATCCAATCTTTTTGTGTTGTATAGGGCTAACATTCAACTAATTTGGTAAAAAGAAATATAAATTCATCTTAGTTCTATAAATCGCTATGACCACCAATGTTTTTAAACTTTTAGATAGGTGAAAAATAATCATAACTCGGATACTATTCAAAATCCCAGAACATACCTGGGGAGGAATCGGATACCCCTTGAGGTTCACCAGCTCTAGATTTCAGTTTGATACTAGTTTTATACACCAGTTAGACACCAGTCTATATCTGTATATTCATCTTAATTTTCAATTATACACTCAATAATTGGCATCAACGTTTAGTTTTAATAGAGTCAGAAGCGCAGAAGAGTGCTTCTAGTCAATTCCAACTTTTATTTTTTCAACAAATGTAATACGCATCATACATAGAACAAAAAATGTTGAGTGAGTGTGGATAACAAATACACGTATGTTTAAGAAAATCACGATTTTTATTTTTAAAAGGTAATACGGGAGGCATTTTGTCGAGACGAGGCCGTTTGTATAGGCAGCGAAGTAAACATAAATCCTGAAGCTGCAGAAGAGTTGCTCGAATTATGCGCATACGCCGCTCTAGACGGTGTATCACTGGTCGCTGTGCACACACAAACCGGGCACGTTGCGGCAGTCTCTTTTAATAAAATACAGGTAATAAACAAACTGCACTTTAACTCTATTTGGGCACAACTTTCACAAACTATACAGCAGCTGTCGAAAAGTGATTAATTATAACTGCAAACGTCTTGGTGCAGCTGCTGTACAGCAAATATATAGACAAATGCTGCCAAGGTGAGCTCAAATGAAGTTACGTCGCTATTATACAGCCATTGTGATGTCTTTAGATGTTTTTACAACTCATTGCTGACATTGGACAGTTTTTCTTGGATACCTTTATAGAACAGTGGTTTTTTAAGCTTGTGCTTTTTAAGTTGGGGCCTTCGGAAGTTGCCATATTCATGTAAAGACATGAAAAGTTAGAAATTATAGTTAACAAATAACTTATTTTAACGAACGTTAAAATTTTCAATCTTCAATATGGCAGATAGGCGGAATATATGCTAATACGTATAATGTATATTAATATTTATGTTCAGTATGAAAACTGTACAGATTTTTTTCTTTTTTAGGTGATGTTTACTATAATGGTTTCAGTCATAATTAAATTGTAGATATATTAATTGACTACAGATTGAGGTTAGGTTGACATTTATTTTTTGACTGACCGGTTGGTCGAGTGGTTAGAAACTCTAACTGCGGAGCCGAGGGTCGCGGGTTGGATTCCCCCTCGGGACAAATATATGTGTGCATGAACATGTCTCTTTATTCCGTATCTGGGTGTAAAAGTATCTATACATGTATATATTATAAAGAAAGAATACTTAAGTATGTATATCAGTTGTCTGGTACCCCATAATACAAGCATAATACTTGCTTACTTTGGGACTAGATGGCGTTAAGCGCTTTAATTATTGTTAGAATGCTTATCGACGCACTATAATATATCATTGTAAGAAAGCATGTTATAAAGTTGTTACAAGAGACATTCAGGATTAAAGATCTTGGATTTTGTGTCCAAATCGGGACTTGTTAGACACTACAAAACCAATGCAAGACTAAATAAATGCGCATCGGTGACTTTTATAATATCACATTTTGCTAATTGGATTATTTATACGGATGTATAATATGACCGTAGCGGCATGATGCGCAGGTAGATATAATAATTAAATTTACAACAAAACATTTTAAAAAGACTAATTATTTGCAATTGTATTTTTGTCCTTTTAATGATATCTTAGACACACATGGTTATCTATGATACCTTTATGAAATAATTAAGACATGGGCCTAGACAATTCTTTCTCTTTTTTCAAATTAATAGTCAGAACTTTGATTTTCCTGAGTATCTAACAACAGTGATTTGTCTGTTTAATCGATTCATCATCATCATCAGCCCATTTTACCCCACTGCAGGGGCTTAGGCTACCCCCAGGGTGCGGGGGTTTGGAGCTTAAATCCACCACGCTACTCCACTGCGGGATGGGGATTGTAACGACCGCCATCATGACAGCGTCCGGGACCGACTGCTTAACGTGCTCTCCGAGGCACGGAGTCAGTGATAGTTAGTGTACATAAGTCAGAAAAACTCATTGGTACACGCCCGGATTCGAACCATGGCCCTATGGCCTTATAAATTTGAGACAGGTTCGTTGCGCTCTGGGCTATCACGACCGATTTAATCGATTGTCGACTGTATATTATAAAGTTCCTTTTCCTATGGTACTAACAAATAAATAATCACTAGGAAATGAAAATATATTGTAGAAACATTTTCCTGGTTACTGTGGTATATAAGAAACAGATATTAAAATGTTACAGGTTCCCACTACTAATTCAACGGAGAAAAGTTTCTTTGAGCAATTCGCAGAGAAGCGCTGTAAACAAGAATCCTCCCGCTCTCTCATTAACTTCATGGCCAATGTTGATGAGAGGTGCAATTTGTTTGAAAAGTATGTATGAGATCAATTATTTTTTTTAAATGTAATTAAAATTAACTAAAACTTCTAAAATTGCTAAAACTACTAAAATTGTATGCAGGTATATGGGTGGGTCAAGATCACGTGCCAATGTCGTTTCTATCTTCATTAATATATTTTTAAAATTGTCATATAAATAATTAACAAAGCAAAATCTGATTTATAAATAAAATACAGAGTTCAATATGTTGTATTGCGTGCCAAATTTTGATTTTCTACATCAAATGCTTTTATGGGTACATACATACACTACGCACTCCATCTGCTCGAAATGCGAAGCGGACGCGGCTTCGAAACATGGCATTTCATGTACGAATCCGATAAAAAGGTGACCGCGTGAAGAAAAGTCTACCTAGTCTCGCTACGCTGCCTGCCGTCACTCCGATGCCGCCCATACAACAGTTTGTGCGAGAGAGATATATTTTACCAGAAATACGTCCACGAACCCGAAGAACAATTACGAAAATAGCAGTATTTGGGGACATCATATAACTAAATTCTGAAAAAATTAATATTGTTTGAAACCTTCACTAAAAACATTACTGGTTATTAGGATTTATTTTTAAATTTTGTTAATTGTGTCGACAATAACTTTTGAGAAAAATAAGGAAAACATTTATAAATTTGGGAAGCTTATGAAAAATTAATTGATTATTAAAAAAATGAAATTTTCGATTCATAAAAAATTTATGTCGTGATAGCCCAAAACGAGAACAAACCTGTCTCAAATTTATAAGGCCCCATAGGGCCATGGTTCGAATCTGGGCGTGTACCAATTAGTTTTTTTGACTTAAGTACATAACTATCACTGACTCCGTGCCTCGGAGAGCATGTTAAGCAGTCGGTCCCGGACGCTGTCAATATATGGCGGTAGTTACAATCCCCAACTCGCAGTGGAGCAGCGTGGTGGATTTAAGCTCCAAGCCCCCCTCCTAACCCCTGGGGGAGACCTAAGCCCCTGTAGAGGGGTAAAAATAGGCTGATTAAGTGAAGTGAAGTGAACAAATTTATAGAACATCTACATGATATGATACATATTATATATTCAACATTATGTCGAAAAATCTAGTCTCAAACATAGGCCATTACTTCACAAATAGCTATGAGATTTTGCATGGAGCGTCATACAAATTGGCCCACCTTAAAAACGTCTCGATGTGTATTTTATTTTATTTGTATGGAAAACCAACAGCACAATTAACTTATTGACAGACATAATAGCTACAAAAGGCCAATAACAGGTTCTTACTTATAGATATACAGTAGACAAAGACAAACGTACAATGAGTCGTGATAGCCCAAAGCGCAACGAACCTTTCTCAAATATATAAGGCCCCATAGGGCCATGGTTCAAATCCAGGCGTCTACCAATGAGTTTTTCTGAGTTAAGTACATAACTATCACTGATTCCGTGCTTCGGAGGGCACGTTAAGTAGTCGGTCCTGGACGCTGTCAATAGATGGCGGTCGTTACAGTCCCCAACCCGCAGTGGAGCAGCGTGGTGGATTTAAGCTCCAAGCCCCCCTCCTCACCCTGGGGGAGGCCTAAGCCCCTGCAGTGCGGTAAAAATGGGCTGATGAAGTGAAGTGAAGAAAGACAAACGTACGTTATCAACTGACAGCACACAAAAAAAGTAAACAATAACAAAAATAGTAAGGGTTACAAGTACACATAGTTACACGCTAACAAGTAAAGAAATCACGACATAATGCTCGCCTTGCCGATATATTATCGCCAGATAAAAGCATTCCTTCCATAGTTGGTCGACATTGTATCTAACATACATTTACCGTAACTACGTATCTATCTCGTTTTTAATACATAAAAACTATTAACCTACATTATCACTCATTTCAGGTACGACGCCGACTGTAGTCTCGAAATAATGTTCTTAGCTACATCAAAGGAACACAGGAAACACGGCTTGGGGACTTTACTCTGCAAAGTATCACTTCAAGTTGCCGAGAAATTGAGAAATGGTTCCATCTACAAGATAACCCCGGAAGACCTCGGCGCGAAGTATTCGAACCTTCCGTTGCAAGAATTACCTAAAACCTATCCGAAAATGTGCCAAGCGATTTTCACCTCTGCTGCGTCGCAGAAACTCGGGAAAGTGCTCGATTTCAATGTCGATTTAAGAGTGTCGTATGAAGAGTTCATATTCAAAGGAAAAACTTATGCCGAGAGAATAGGCCCTTCGTCGCCTTATTGTGAATTAGTGTCGAAGATTGTCGCAAATGGAAAATGATTATAGAGAAATATTTTATTTTATTATTTGATACATTGTGTATTTATTATTTGGTATAGAAATTAATACTATCGAAATGTGCATACACGGTGTGTGAGACGGTATAAGGATCAAACTCAAATGTTATAAAATTCATCTATTTCAACTATAAAAAACCCCTTATTTAGGGTTTAACGGTTTAATTTTTGTATTGATTTTTTTTCTGTTATGTCGTTTGTTACAATGATGCAGATTTTAACTTGCAGCTTTTGAAATATAACAGATATTAGAAATTATCAAATTCAATTTACTACCTATTAATTGTATGTGCTTTAAAGGTACACTTTTCGATAATTAATGTAATTTCGATAATTACAAATTAAGTTACTTAAGACAATTACAATAAATGCGAGAAATAGTGATAGATCGATGCGATTCACACGACAGGTAGAGGGCGACTGATGTCAACTCGTTGTGACAGTTCGGATGTTTAGTTTCTGTCAATTTCGCTTCTGATTGTTGCTCTCGACCGTGGCTATAGTGACAGCCCGAAACCGACCAATAGTGAAGTAGTACATCCGGAGTTAGGTTTATTACTAAACAATTAATAAGCGTTAAATAAATAAAATAATTAATTCTAATAATTAAATTGTTTTTTTTATTAGTTAATTGTTCTGTAATCTATACTTATATAATATTATGAAGCTGAAGAGTTTGTTTGTTTGTTTGAACGCGCAAATCTCAGGAACTAGTGGTTTGAATTGAGAAATTATTCTTTTGTTGGATAGTCCATTTATTGAGGAAAGCTATAGGCTATATTTTTTGTTTGTTTGTTTGTTTGAACGCGCTATTATCAGGAACTACCCATTCTAATTGATTCGAAAAATTCTTTTTGTATTAGATAGTCCATTTATCGAAAAAGGCTATAGGCTATTATTACATCACGCTACGACCAATAGGAGCGGAGCGTCAATGAAAAATTGTTCCTCTTTAAAAGTTCTAACCAGAAGTCCATGACAGCATATGTGTATCTTTTAAGGTTGACTTACTATAACCTTTTTTATGGTAATCAAATTTGTTGCTAGACGCGCTAGAGAATTTATTTGTTTGGATGATGACGATGATACCATAGTGTAATGGTACTATATGGTTGGACTAGCAACCCACCCCGACTTCGAACGTGTGCAACGTACTAATGCGTGGAACGGGAAGAGGAACGTTTTCATTGCCCACCCAGGCGAAGCCGGGTACGACCGCTAGTTTTTAATATAGTTCCTTTACAAGCTATTTTCATTTAATGTTTGGCCACAGAACCATGTTCTCTGTTACCAAAAAATGTTGAATAAAAACGTGATGGTGTGATCATGCGTGCTGGGCCCGTATTTGTATGAACATGACGATTCGCTCTATCTATTTTTGTCTGTATTTATCTTTGGATATGCTAATATTTCATGCCAACGACACGAACTATTAGCACATTTCCCATTATGTAGGATACAGAAGGAATCGGATCGGTACTTGTTAGTTAATTGGTTACTCTCTGCTCTCCTAACTTCACGATGTTACGACGTTAGACAATTGAGTTAAAATGGTTGATTCAAAGCGAGCTTGCATGTTCGGGTAATAGGAAACACTAAATTATTCAAACTTCATAGTATATAGTGTTACACTTTGACATAATTTACGCTGTGTAAACAACATAATTATTGCTACGATTGTACAGATTGTGATTCAAATAGCCTTTCAAAAGTTTTATCTGCAGTATTTATATTTTATTAATATCAATGCAACTTAAAAATATTATTTAGCCGCACAAAATTATATACAAAAAAATATATATTTCGATAATATCGTGTTCAAGATATTAAAACTATGAAATGAGAAAAAAAAAGAATTCTATGCTTTTTCGGTGACTTCGAAAATTAGAAGAGATATTGAAGAAGAAACAATAGTTGGTTCTACTGCTTTGAGTTTCACCTTTTTAATACCAGTTTCCCGTCGTATGCCTAACTGAATGAAATTTCGAGACAAATAAAAAAACTCAAAGAAGAATTGGTGGCATATATCTCATAACTATACCCTCTTTCCTTTTTCACATTCTTCCCGCCATTGTCTTTCCTATGCGACGCACTGAAATTAATTGCCTCTTCGCTAGATCGTTTCTCACAAAAAATACATAAACCATTGTGAACCCTTCGCAGCATAAACTCAAAAGTGGTCTGTGTCTGATATTTGTTGGTGCCGCGCCCGCGCCGCCAGTCGGAAGCTGCTAACTGCAATCGAAGATTGGAGTGTGTCGCAGAAAAAGGTCAGTCCTGTATTCAATCATTTTGCTCCGCTGTTGCTCCCCGCTATATTATACCAACGCCATATACAGTCCACTAAAAACGCTGAGGCTTCAGGAGTGAGCCCAGACGTTATTCACAAGAACTCGTAGGCGCCTTCAATTGGTAGCATTAAACTTGATTTGGTCCAGTGTTAAAATCAGACCTTGCTCTTTCTGAGTATTATCTTTTGAAATTATTGCCCACTTTATACATTTAAAAAATTACAAAAAAAAAATTTTTTACATTTAGCTCCGATAACTTGGACGAGGGCCATAAAAAATTACGGAATAATCGAAGAATATCTGTTTTTTTTAACTAGGTAACGATATAAACCATTATCTGTGCTCTGTGGAAATTTCTGTAGAATTAATGATGTTAGTCATAATAATAATAACTTCAATCAGTTCTTCTATTTCCTCAACTTCCACAATTATCTCAGTTAATTTTTATTGAATTTTTCTTAAAACTGTTTTGGAATTAGTTTCATAAAATTGAATTGTATTAATAAATTAATTACTGAAAATACATCAAGATATATTTTTTTATTTAAAATGCGATTTTACTTTAATATTTATTAGGAGGACAGTCATATTTAGAACATATTCGTAGTTTACAAAATCCTCTCTTACGTTTCTTCTCGAGTGTCTAAGGTTAACAGTCTAGACAGGTTTGAAGACAAAAATTAAAGAGAATCTTATAAAAGCGCTACTACTTAGTGTTGGAAGTTTTTAAGAAGCTTACGGACGACCCATTTTAAGATAAATTATAGTGAATGTGCCTTTTCTTTGATATAACAATTCATTCATTACTTTCATTTAAACATATAAAATGTCAAAGGCTCTGCATGACCCTTAGTAAACACGCAGGGCAAATTCTTTACCCTTTATTTAGTTTTCTAAGACTTTACTGCTGAATAAATTTACTAATATATGTAGTGTTACACGAAGATATAACTCCGAGTGGTCGTTATAATAATATTTAATGCATCGAACGCTAACATACAGTACACATTTTATTGACAGCCATTGTTCTTCTTGATTCACCCTATTTCAACAGCAGGGACAAGACACACCGATAGTGTTGTACCGCGCCACATCAATAATCCTCCATCAGTCGTTAGAAGGTGTGGATTTTAGCTTTTTCTAAATGAATACGTATAAAACTTTAATAGAACAACTCACGTTTGACCGCATTTACCATTCATTCGGGTGAATTATTATTTTTTTAATTGTTTTTATTAAATGTTCAAATTTTCCTTTTCGTCGCATACAGTCAAGTCATGTTGACGCTGCGCAATAGTTAAACGTTCACACAAGATACTGACCGCGAAACGCATCTGTTAACGGTAAAAATTAGCGGTAAAAATTAGTTAACTTTATAAAAATAAATTTGTTTTATTTTAGATTTTGAAAAAAAAAAATTGTATTTAGGCTTAGAATCTGATACTTAGTAACTCACATCAAACTGTCAGGAGGTTTAAAACACACCCGGCATACTTTCATATAAGATATGCAAGTCAATGTGACACTGACCCCTCGTTTGTTACATCACTTTTCTACTTCTCTTGACCAATTCACATCTGTTTGACACTTTGCTTGTCAAGCGCATGTTAACATATCAAAGAGGCAGATAAGTAGGAAAGGCGCATAGTAGTATTAATATTAATACATGGATATACGTAGAGAGATCGCGTCGTGACCACAATAAGTTGAGTAAAAAAATATATACGCCACAGTCTAAACATACTCCAGCTAATGTTTTGACATATAATACCACTGAATGAATGAATGAAATACTAATTTATTTAAAAAAGTTCATTGACATGCACTTGACTTATCAAAAACAACTTTAGGTTTCTCCGATAGCCATATCATCGGCAAGCGTAAAGTGGATTATAAACTAGAAGTAGAATTAAGTGTGACACGCAAGTACATTTAAAAAAAAAAGCAAATAAAGCTTTTGAAATTACACTTTATCTGGGGGCACGGCCGTGCCCCCACCAAGTCGAGCGAAAAAGCGTCACGGCCGTACCATCCTTTTCTCGAAGCAATTCAGACCATTTTCGACCCCCTGTAACTTCGTTGTGGATAAACCTAGAAGACTGAAATTTTCAGTAACCATGCAGGCATATTATATAAGCATATTACACGTTTTAATTCAATTTGAACCAGTATTTTTAAGAAATTATAACGGGTCAAATTTCTTAATTTTGTCACTCACTGACTCACCGATCATCAAAATTCTAAGGCACTTCTAGCAGACCTAGAAGCTTCAAATTTGGAATATAAGTAGTGTTTGGTGTATGAATCAAGGAAAAACTAAAAAATCTAGAAAAGACCGCAAAGAAAATTAAGCTCATACAGCCAAGTCAGCCAAGTTAAATTTTTCAATATTGGCTTTATTCGTAACGATGTTTTATTACGGCAGTTATTATTATATTAAACTGTAGCTGAAGCTCAAGAAGTAGTACCGGAAAAGAGAAAACGGAAGGCTACCTACAAAAATAAGAAAAGTTCATAAGTCAGAGAGAGGGCTTTAAGAAAATTCGTTGCTGGTAGATATACATATATACAATAAGTAGAAGGTACCGAAAAGGAAAAAAGTAGAACTGTCTACAAATACAAAAAGAAATGAGATCCCATCAAAAACAATACTTGTCAAAAAAACCAAGTCTCGCAACTCAGTTGTTCTGCGGTAAAAAGTTGTGAGATCCATGTCACACCAAGTCGGTTATTAATTTATTCAGTCTCTACTTGTAAGTCTCTACTTGTAAGTATGTAATGTTTTATATAAATATATTGAGACTTGGCCATCGCCTGAAAACACGTGTAAATTCAATCGCCTGAAAACACATGTAAATTCAATTATTTAGTGCGATGGCCAAGTCTCAATATATTTATATAAAACATTACATACTTACAAGTAGAGACTGAATAAATTAATAACCGACTTGGTGTGACATGGATCTCACAACTTTTTACCGCAGAACAACTGAGTTGCGAGACTTGGTTTTTTTGACAAGTATTGTTTTTGATGGGATGTATAATTTAGCAATAAGTTTAAAACAAAGAATGATAACGATTTATGGTCTGCCTGATCTTTGAGTCTGTCATTTTGCTTACAAAATTTGGAATTATTAGACGCGCTATCTTGATGATTGTGTTATCTAAATATTAGTATCAGATTAGAAACTTGTAGCAAGAACGTTAATTAAATTAGAATTTTAGTGTCTTGATTAACACTATAATTAAATTAAACTGGACGTCCCTCGTTTTTCATCGTACTTTCTTGAACGAAACTGGTGATGCCGAAATGATTTCAACGCATGTACTTAAATTTATTAGCATTTTTTAAAATAATGGTACACTCAAATATCTTAGATATCTGACCCTACAAAGGTTTTTGAGTGCCTACACAGAATTTGTGAAGGAACGCACAATATTTTTTTTATATTCGATTTATGATTTAAGTAATCTCTGTTTATTTCCGCTTTCGTGCTTCAATGACTCAGAAAATTAGCAGGGAAAATATTTTTCCAGTTTGCTATTACGTTCCAAGATAAGCTCTCTATTTTCCTGTATACGAATTTCCCACGAAGGTTCGCTTATATCAGGATGATATGAAAAATTCTACGTAATTATAATAGACTTATTACAGTTATAATATATAAAAAAAACCACTTAAATGATTTACGTGTCATTCGAAATTCGCATGAACTTTTATAAATAACTTGTTTACCTATAGGTTTAAATCTTAAAGTTTTGAAAATTTTTCTTGTTATATACTGATTTGAATTCATTGAAAACGTCAAAAATACTGCATATATTTTTATTTCATGAACTATTTAAAATGGTTATAATTTACATGTCGTGATAGCCCAGAGCGCAACGAACCTGTCTCAAATTTATAAGGCCCCATAGGGCCATGATTCCAATCCGGCTGTGTACCAATGAGTTTTTCTGACTTAAGTACACAATATCACTGACACCGTGCTTCGGAGGGCACGTTAAGCAGTCGGTCCCGGACGCTGTCAATAGATGGCAGTCGTTACAGTTCCCAACCCGCAGTGGAGCAGCGTGGTGGACTTAAGCTCCAAGCCCCTCTCCTCACCCTGGGGGAGGCCTAAGCAGTGGCGTAAAAATGGGCTGATGATGATGATGATGATGATAATTTACTTGTTTCATTTAGATAGCAGCGTTTTAAAATCATTTAGATTCCAAGTTGTCTTTTTTTCTTACTTTTTGTTCAACATTGTTCTCTCTGATGATCCCTTTGTAATACGATCGACGTCTTTTAACGATTTGGACCGCAACATTATGCAATTACGAAATTTTAATCAAACTTTGAAGACTTATAATTTCATCAAAACCGTCCTGTAGGTATGTCTGTTAGTCAAGGTTACGAATTTTAAATTTTTTACCACAGAAAGAGGTCAGAAGTGGCTGCGAAATAATTTCTTTCCGGTGGTCAATGGAAATTTGTTGAATATGATTTTTAAATGAGTCTCGTTCGTAAAATATTAAAATTGAATTGATTTTCAGTGTGACTTCCCTTGTAAGGTTTGAAATAAAAATGTTAAAAAATAGCTACTTACACAAAACAGTTAATACACATACCTAATTTTTTTTTAAATCTGAAATTTTATTCTTTATTTGTGTAAGAGTGTTTGTGTAAGAGTTTCGTGATTGTTTAGTTGTGTACACATCATGTAAAATTTCACAATGTTAACTGGTTCGGCCTCCACGACACAGGCATAAAGCCTAGTGTGGAAGGCAGAATATAAAAACTAAAAATTGTAAATTTTGAGGTAAATAAACGATTATTACTATTATTATTATTATTCAATAAGAATAGAAATATTATAGTATTTTGACTTAGGAATTATTTAGTTAGGTATTATAGTTTCATAGTTACATTCCGACATAACAATTTCAGGTATTCTATTATTGAGAACTAGAAACGTAATAGAGAAGCTTTGATATACATCTAACAGAAATTCCACTCACGACCCGCAGTGGGAAGCCTTTGATGAATTGTTTGTTGTGATCGGCCAGATAGGTACGCTGTGCTCTGGTTAAACTCCATGAGGCAATATTACAGACCCTGATCAAAGTTTACTATCATTAAATTTCACAATAAAGCAATAAAATCACTAAAATCTATTTTAAATATAAAATTTATTATTTAATTCCATTCCATCAGCCCTTTTTATACCCCACTGCAGGGACTTGGAGCTTAAATCCACCACGCTGCTCCAATGCGGGTTGGCAAATTGTAACGACGGCCATCTATTGACAGCGTCCGGGACCGACTGCTTAACGTGCTCTTCGAGGCACGGTGTCAGTGACAGTTAATCTAATAAGTCAGAAAAAACTCAGGATTGGAACCACGACCACATTGCATTATAGATTTGAAACAGGTTCGCTGCGACTCGGGCTATCACGACCCGTATTAATTAAAAATAATATATTATAATAAATATAAATAACATATTAATTTATAATAAAATTTGTTAAAGTAACTTGTTAGTTAGTTAGAGTTATTCTTTATTGATATTTTATTTTTATTCAAACTCGTTCAAATTCCTTGTTCGGTCCGGATACAAAACCGATCTTATCGCCTCATGATACGAATAGAAAATATAATTGGATTGGGCTGTGTTAGATTTAATTGTTGGTTTTCTAAACAATTTATGATAGCTCCTGTAGTTTCTATTGGAAATTTTGTAGTCAATGATTTTACTCACCGACTTACTGAAGGAAAATTGATTTTAAGGAGTATTTCAAATAAGGCTGTAACTAAAAATGCAAACAGAGTTCGCGAGTAATTCACGTATTATTTTAATTGTAATAGGCCAGTATAAATAAAACCAATATTTACGTACTAGATAAAATCGGAATTATTTTAACAAATAAACTTTTTGATTAAAAAAAAACGCATCAATCTTTCAAACTACCTATTCAATCCTAACAGCAACCACTAAATATCAATCATTTACACTCGAGCCAGACGGCTCAGTCTCCTAAAGAATAACCCCGTATTTACAGATACATTAAACCTTTCATCCGTCTGGTTCAGCACTTGAGATCGGAATCACTTTGCATAGTGCTTGAAATTCAAATCGTGCAGTTCATATTGAGTCTCCCCTGCGTATTGTCTAAGCACCTACTGTTACTATGGTAACGATCTAAGTGTGTCGGCCATTTTGGGCGAATGAAAAACCTTTTATTTTATTCCACTTCACAGGAACCGAAATCATATAGTGTGAACAGAATAGTACGAATTGACTAGAAGCCCTCTTCTGCGCTTACCGTCTAACCACTCATACTCTAGCTAGCTGGTGTATACCCGTTGGCGAGTTTCAGTCGGAGTTCCACGAGGTCCCCAACTGCTGGCCTTCACCCCCGCGAGATTGCGTTTGACATTGTCGATACTGTGAAGTGACATTTATGACTCTATTAACACTGGAGTGCACGTGTGGCCTACTGTGGTAGACCAGGGTAACATAATCGCTTGTCACTTTTTAATTTTTAGCGCTATCTCGGTGTGACTCAAGGGAAGCCTCGTCTATTATATTTGTCAAAAGATCAGTAGGTCACGCAAACACGCAGGCCTAATAAACTCGTATAGTAGTCCGCGTGAGTACTGGCGTACCTAACAAGGCAAAGTCCCTTTTATAATCTAATATGTGTTTATTGAGTGTCTGGGTGCATAAAAAAAATATATTTATATATGTAAATATTATAAATATTATTTAAATGTTTACATCAGTTGTCTGTATCCATAGTACAGGCTTTGCTTAGTATGAAACTAGATGGCGCTGTTTGGGATGTCCGCGGTATTATTATTATAATAATACTAGCGACCGCCCGCAGCTTCGCTTGCGTAGACTACACATTCCTGTTTTAGGTAGTATTACCTTCGAAATGGTTTATACATACTTTTTGCTGAAACTAATATTGGGTACACCCATTCAAACTTTCAATCTTCATTCTCCCCACTCCTTTAGGAAAACCGATACTCCCATACTTTTCACCTCCCGTTTCCCACCCTTAAAATGTGGAAATCCAAAAACCCTGAAAGACATCATTATTTATTTATGTCAAAATTTTTGTGTTTCTAACTTTAAAAAACAAAGACTCATACAAAGCCCTTCCGTCCCTCCCTTCTTAAATTTGACATTTCCAAAAATTCCTGTCATAAAAAATTGATACGTTATAAAATAAACCAATGTTCCAAATTTCGGCTTCCTAGACTTAGTATCGGCTATAACTACGTTGATAGATCAGTGAAGACAAACGACAGACAGACACAAAAAGTAGCTGATGTCACTCTTGACAACCTTCTTTCACGTCTGCAAAGTTTCATTAAAATCTGTTGAGCCGTTTTGAAGATTAGCTTGAATAGACACATAGACGTACAGACAAACAGACGGACAAAAAGTAGCGTATGTCACTTTTGACCACCTTTTCATACCCGTGAAATTTCATTAAAGTCGGTTTAACCGTTTTGGAGATTAGCTCGAATAGACAGATGGACGTACATACAGACATACAAAAAGTAGTGTATGTCACTTTTGACTACTTCCTTTCCATATCTGTAAAGTTTCATTAAAATCAGTTTAGCCGTTTTGGAGATTCGCTCAAATGGACAGACAGACAGATAGTATTATTTTATACATATAGCCTATAGCCTTCCTCAATAAATAGACTATCCAAAACAAAAAGAATTTTTCAATTCGAACTAGTAGTTCCTGAGATTTGCGCGTTCAAACAAACAAACAAACTCTTCAGCTTTATAATATTAGTATAGATTTTCAAATATAAATGTATTTATTATTCTTTCTTTAGCATGGTATTATGACTAATTTATAAAATAATGTGTTAAATTATGATTTCAAAATATTTGTTTCGATTATTTACCAATTTACCGCGATGGCTAACAGAAGTCAAAGTTGATGATTATGCAAATTTTGAATATGACGATGATGAGATTGAACTTGTGCTGGACTTTTAATTTTTAGTTCGTTAATTGTCTCACCAACAGGACATGTGGGGATTATTTTGAAAAAATGTCAGACGTGACTACATTCACGAATTGTCTTTAAATTTTATAAAACCCCTTTTGTCTCGTGAAGTAAATGTTGAAAATCTACCCCGAGATCTTAAATATATAATTAGACTGCTTTTGGGGTATATTTGAAAAATGAAAACTACGATCGTCCTATAGATCTACTATATCTTATAAAATTTTCTAACAAATCCTTATGGGTTATTGTTTAGGTAATGATAAAATATTTCTTATTATTATCTAATGTAGGAAAATCTCGTTTCTGCCATTTGCTCAATTGCTTACACATTCTCTGGAACATAATGGTGAGGCAGCAAAACAAATGGGTTTCACGTGCCACCCGCTGACGCATTATTACTTCTTAGGATATCGTCCAGAAACAGTGATGCGTAATATCTAATGCTCATACTTATATATGAAAGTTTGTATAGTTATTAATTGAATGAACACAAGACATATTCTATTTTTTTATTTGGCTTCAATATCTAAAATGACAATAGCAAACACTTTTCAAATCAGACAATAGCTTTATTTTGAGGTGACTGATCATTTCGTAAAAATTAAACGAAAAATCTGTGCACATTTCACATAATTTAGATTTGTAAGTTAATTTATTATGTTTTACTATCTTTATCAAAAGAACTTCATATGAATCGGTAAAATAATATAATATTGAACTTACATTAGAATAAGAAATTGTTATCACAATAAAAGATATTTTCGTAAAATTACTATTGGACAAGAATTTATTTGACGAACGTAATTAACTCATTGGATATGATTACTACGTATTTCAGTGTCATGTCCCAAAATTTACGCAATGAAACGAAAAAAAAAAAACGTCTCGGCACGCGTGTATTGGTACGTACTATTGTTATTAGGTCAGTCCAGTTGTGCTGATCCCCGTTGAAATGTAAATAAGGAACCCTCGTCAGTCGAAGACAGACGTGTTCTTGTTCCTTTTCATAATATTTATTCCCTTGATTTTGCCTGACGTAGACGCACAAACACAATGCTCGTACGTTAATACGTGCTTCACATTATACAATGGGCAAGCCTTCGTATATTCTGACTTTTTAGGTGTAAACTACCATCATTCAGAAGAGGTAGGAGAAGGTATGAATTAGAGCGTTATTTTATCGATGCATATACAAAAAAAAAAAAACAGGCCAGACGCGTTCTTTAGTTTTCATTAATGAATTACAATTTTTTTTTGTTATCCTATAAACCCGCGATAATTTATGAATGAGTAAATTTTTAATTAATATCCTATTGGCAGATTTTTATTGATTAGCAAGTGACATTAGAACAATAACTGTTTAATCTAATAAGGTACAGCAGGGTGGTTACAACTAAAAAAATTGTAAATAAAACTAAAAAAAATCAGTTAATTCGTGCGAAATCGTTGCGCAAGAGTTGTCGTTGTTGTGCTTGTCAAAAATTCACCGCGCATTTCATCAAGTTTCAACATAAAGATTTTGTGGCTGGACCATAGATGTTCATATATAGAGATACCGCGTCGAGACAACAAAAGTGAGAGCAAAAAAATATACACCGTGAACCAAATATACACCAGTTGATATTTTGAAATATTCGCTGAGAAGCAGAATTTTGTGTAAACCGCGTGTAAAGTTCGTAATGTTAAATAAAATAAAAATTCTAAAATAACATTTCATGTGTAATTTAAGAAAATGTTTGTTTTTGAAGCAATGATGATGACTACGTAATTACTGAGTTCAATTACTGAGTCTGTTATTTTGCTCACGTTTTCGTTGGTTTTACTCCATCCTAATTATTATGTTATCTAAGGCCTGGAAACACGCACATGGAATACGATAAAAAAACCACTTAACTGAAAAGTTATTAACTGGAAAGAGAAAAACACGCTATTTCTATATAGAATTTGATTTGAACAACGTAAAATGGTAGATATTAAGGGTATCACACTGGACCCCGACAACGCATCTTCACACAGTTCCCTAAAAACAAAAACGTTTATTCAAGAATCTGTTATTGAAACCCTGTCTGTCTCGTCCTTCTTACAGCTGCGACTTGGCTCCCTGTGATTTCTTTTTATTCTCAATTGTCAAGGATAAAATGAAAGAAAAGTTATTTTCAAGTGCCGAAGAAGCGTGGCTGTCTACGAATCAGCTATTTCTGGCCTATCGAAGGAAGAGTGGAATAAATGTTTTTGGAGCTGGTTGAAGCGGGTGGTAATTTACATAGAGATTAATGAAAAATACTTTGGTAAAATATAATATTTATTATAATAGTATATTATGATGCAAGTACGGTAAGCTGCATATTACAGTCGAGGAGTTTATAGGCACGAGACGAAGCTGGGTGCTTATAATAAACCGATGACTATAATAGCCAGCTTACTGAGTACGAGCATCATACGACGTTTTTCAATAAATTTGCGATTGAAATTAGGTAAATACTTCAACTGTAGATATTTCAGTTTCGTGATAGCCCAAAGCGCAACAAACCTGTCTCAAATTTATAAGGCCATAGGGCCATGGTTCGAATCCGGGCGTGTACCAACGAGTTTTTCTGACTTAAGTATATAAACTATCACTGACTCCGTGCCCCGGAGAGCACGTTAAGCAGTCGGTCCCGGACGCTGTCAATAGATGGTGGTCGTTACAATCCCCAACCCGCAATGGAGCAGTGTGGTAGATTTAAGCTCCAAGCCCCCCTCACCCTGGGGGTGGCCTAAGCCTCTGCAGTGAGGTGAAAATGGGCTGATGAACTGAAGTGAAGATACTTCAAATGTAATAATGGCGAGATCTAAGGGCGGAAACGGGCTGCTTTTCGCGGTTTACGCATGCATTACAAACAGAATGCTCGTTTGTGATCGGTGTAAAGTAAAAAGGCCTAGTACTGTAAAATACGACATTACAGTTCAAGTTTCGATGTCATAAAGACCGTATTAATAGCAAATGTATTGAAAAAGTATATTTTTTACTTTTCACGTCACAAAACTTACATAATAACCCACGGAATCAATTATCAGTAACAACCCATAAATAACAATGAATATAATTAAGCTTTACTTCAGATATATTTTAATTATTGAACTTTAAACCGAAAAGAATCTTGCAATTTTTCGTGTTATAAATGTATCAAACAACATATTGTTATTTTTTTATCAAGCAACAAAAGAGCAAGAAAGCACAAACGTATCCGGTACAGTGTACAACCGTCTTTCGCTTTGTGTACATTTCAAAAGGGAAATCGTGGAAGAGGCGTTAGATTGCTTTCAAACCCTTGTGAATATCGGAAGGGGTTATTTACAACGTAACTGAAGGTTCTTTGCTTCGTCGGTTGAAAGAAAAATGTTATTATGCGCGAGAAAGTAACTCCCATGTAAAGGTTCCAAGAGACTTAAAGATTTTGTGTGTTTCATGCATAAAGTAAATAACAACATCTGCGATACCTAAATACGGTTATCTAGTAGATCAATTGTTTTTATTTTTTATTATCTTTGATGTTGCTATATCAAAAAACCGGTCATCCGCAATCATAATTTTACCTTAATAACGCATACATCACAACAACGTCTAGGCACCAAACTAAGCATTAGCTTGTGTTTTGGGTACCAAGCGAAGACACCACATACATATAACAACCAAGACCCGGTACCAGTATCGATATTCATCATATAAATACTGACCCGACCTGGGATTCGAACCCGGGACCTCCAGCTTCGTAGGCAGGGTCGCTACCCACTAGGCTAAGCGGTCGTCAAACCTTGTCAGACGTTTTAGCCTCAAAGCTAGTCAATAACGCGAGAAAGAAAATCAAATTCAATTTTTTTTAAGCCTGTTCACTGAAAAACAAAATCTTTTACCAAAATAAATTGTAAGTGGAATATGATATTTTCAAGAAAACGGCGTTTTTTTGCGATATCATATATTAAAACTTACGCATTTAACGCCGTCTTTATATATCACCTATACAGTTGCATTCGACAGTTTATATTTCATGCAATACGTACTTTGCCGAAGTAATACATGTTACATGTTAGGAAGTTTATAATTTTTGTTAAAAATTTTATAATTATGTAATAATTTTATTTTATAATCACATAATTTAAACCAGCTCAAGTGATAGCGCTATCTATTATTGTTGGGGAATTGACCCTTTAATGCTGCGTCGTCGTCGGTTACTATATTCTGGAAACAATGGCTTGTTTCGTTTCTACCTTAACCGAAAGCGATGTAAGAAAACCGTTAGAACAAAATAGCGGAAAAAAGGAAAAAGAGAAAGGACTTACCACGGGAGAAGCTGCCAGGTCTCACTCTACTGCGGGTGCGCCCTGTTTTTTCTTTTTTTAGTTTTCTCACTTATTTCGATCGGTTTGGCTAATTTTAATAATTTTAATATGAGAAGGTTCAGTGCACGGAAGCCATTTTTTAATGTTCTGATGCGTCCACGTCGTGACGAGGGCGTTGTAGTTTTTTGATTGAGCGTGCCTGTAGATAGCGCTCGTTGTTATTTTGAAAGGTAATACAGAACGTATATTTGGTTGGGATATTATTTTATACTGGATAGCTATGATGCCGTAACAATTATAAAGGATAATAACTAGTTAGATAGAGCCATCTGTGGTAAAGTATAGCAACTAATTAGATTTCAATTTATTTCGCTACGTACATTGGATAGAGTTGATCCACATGGTTGATCTGCTCCATTACGATTTCACTACTTTTTTTTCCAAAGTTTATCAAACCCCCCTGCATAGAAAATCACAAAATCTAAATTAAAGGTTTTTTTGTGTAACTTTATTCTACTTCCGATTGGTTAAAATCCTGTTAAGTAAAATTTTGATATAGATAACTAGTAACACGCTCTGTACAGATCGAGCCAAACTTTGTGACCGATCCAAACATAGCGACGACGTGCAGTGTCTTAGTAGAAAATTTTACTTATCAGCAGGTGTAAATGAGGGTGCTGTGTGCTGTATCGTCCCAAACTTGTATTCGCCTCGTGTTCAGAAAGGACGTAAAGATTGGTTCAATCTGTGCAGCTTGCGCTAAAATTCTGTTTCTCTCTGAAGTCGAAGCGAGTAACATCGCATTAGGAAAAATGAGTATCAGAGGGTCGAGATCGCTTCTTTTACCTGGGCACGTGCATAATCACACGTGCATTAACTTCAGACCAAACTAAAAGTTTTCCGCGAGCTGTACAACACGGCTATTAAGATTCAAATAGAGGTTTTAACATTTGAAATCTTTATTTGCTTTCTTCGGAACCATAGATAATTGCTGTTCTAAATGACAATTTTATGGACGAAATAAAATTTAAATGAAAAATGAATTAACAATAAACGAGTTAGTAAAAGATCCTTTTAGTGTCCAGTTTTCGTTTTGGCAGGATCAGGAGCCATTCATTTTATGGCTGCGGCCGTAAAGTATAAGGTATTATGGATTTGGGGATTTCCACGGTTTCACGTCCTTTTTACAGCGCATCCGATAATTTGGCGAGAGAATAATGGCTTGACTTAAATTTTTCGATGACGTTTACTAGAACATATGGAAAGGAGATTTAATATATTTTTTTACTCAGTTTGAAAATTATAATACTTTTAGTGAATAAAATGTCACCATGTTCAGGTAGCGTTATAACATGAGCAGGGAGAGAGAGACAGAAATAATTATTTAGAAATAGGTAATGAAACTTATCAAATAATTAGATTTTTAGGCCTTCTCTACAGCATTCAAAAGTTCAACCTCAAAATATTAACCTCATCGTTTCGAGAAACATCCCTAATTATCCGTTAACTAAGTCCGTTTCACTCAATTCTTATAGGACCAACTTGGGAAAACATTCTCCCCTAAATAGAATTATTTACACATATAACAAACTGTGTGATTCGTCCGGTGACATCGACATTTTCCGAAGTAGCTTACAAAATTTTAGAATCACATTTAATCATCTCATAGGGATTTGACTGCGCTGTCATTTCTGTAATTTTGTAGTTTTGCTGTTAGGCACTTTGTCTATTATTTATAATTACCTTGTTTATTTTTAGTTGTTTAGATTTGTTGAATAATCAGTCTCATCATAGTTGATTGTTTTTGTTATATTTTTTTATTTTGTTGTACTTAGCTTTAACTTTTGCTTAAGTTAAATTATCATTGTTGTGTACACCTGTAAAGTTTCATAGTCTGGTCTGATAGTGTTGTTGTAACACCTTTAATTTTATAGCTGTAATTATGAACCGATAGTGTTAATAAATATATTTTTATTTATTATTAACCGATAGTGTTAATAATAAATAAAAAAATATAATAAATAAATAGAGTCTTGGAGGATTTGATTCCCGCCATGCACATTGACCAATGAGTTTTTGATTTTCAATAACTTGAGTCAAATAAACACCGAAACTCTGGCTGCATCATTATTTTTCTGAAGGTGGAAGTTACCAGATTAGAATCTGCAATGTAGTAGTGTGGTGGGCTTATGAGCCAAACTCTAACTTGAAATAAAGAAAGAGGTGTATTCCAGCGAAAGCTTGAATGCTTGATCACGATGAGTCTTGTCTTTTAAAACTATTTATATTTAAAATTGAGTGAGCCCCACACTACAAAATTTATTTTAAATATTTAGATTAACAACTGCAAGGTTTCATTTTTACATATTTTGCAGTAATAATATGTGGAAATCTTTTAGTTATTTCAATGCAACCATTTATCTTATTAAATTTTTTTCATTTGAAATATGCTTCTAGTAATACTTATATCTCTTTCAAATATGTTTAACAATGTTGGCATAGTTCTGGACATAAAAAAACAGTTCGATTGAAATTAGAAAATAGAGACATATTTCAACTGCATATCTACCAGATATTGTGTCATAACATTCAAAAGGGTAATCTGAATAGAAAATTAGACGTTAAACAATAATCCAAAGAAATCTTATTTTATAGTTACCGGAAGTTTCGGTCACCGTTGACTGATAAGGTGTTTATTTTGTAAATTGTAAAGGAAGTAAAACTGCGCAGGAACGTTTTGTTGAACATTGGGGTTGAAGTCGCAGCAGAAAGAATACGGAGACTTTCTTTATAAGAAAGGGCCCGCTGGTAACCGCAGATGCGGTGAAAATAAAAGAGACAAAAGTCAAGATACACTAGTGGGTGAGTAAACTCATTATTTTGTTGTGTGTTGAAGGCTACATTAATGGCGCAATAATATAATTAAAGGTCGACCCAGCGCTCTCACGAGTACGATGTCTTGTTTAATTACTCACAGAACTCTTCGTCGCTCGAAACGCTTAACCACATGTTTGTAAACATTTGAATTTCTAGCATATTTAACGACTTGTATACGGACCGCAAGTACACCTTTGTTGAATTTGTTTTGTGGAAATGTATTTTGTTGTGGAATGTCACCGTATATTTCTCGGCTTATGTTCGTTATATCTTTATATATATATTTTATAAAATTCCGGCGTGCGTGTGTTCATAATTCTTTTCTTCCTAATTTAAGCGGCTTGACCGATTTCGCTATTTTTTTTTTTGTAGTTATGGGGTCACCTGAATGGTTCTTAGTTATAGTTTGACTCTGGGGGTGATGCTGTTGTCGAGATTCAGAAGTTTTTTTCTTAAATTTTCCGACAAATTTCGTTTAAATTTTTTTTGGATATCTCACGTAAAAAACATATAACGTTTGAATGACCAATTGTTCGATTTTTACCCGGGACAAATATTTGAGCATGAACATGCCTATTTGTTCCGTGTCTGGGTGTAAAAAGTATCTTATATATACATATCGTGTATATGATGAGAAAAAATTTATAGATATATCAGTTGTCTAGTACCCATAATACAAGCATAATACTTGCTTACTTTGGGACTAGATGGCGCTGTTTACAATATCCCAGGTATTATTAAGTATTACTATTATAATATAATCTAAATTTTCAGCCTCCCTGTAGATCTCAATATTTTTATGTTTATATTATTTCTATATTTACGCTTATTAAATAGTGAGCGTTTCTTCCTGTGATTTCAAAATAAAGGCTTTTCTTAATATATGCTTATTTATATCAGGATTTTCACTTCATGTTTAAAATTTTTCTCGCTATTTTTTTTTAGAGTATAACAGGCTTCAAACCTTATGAGAATAGGTATGAATTTTGTACGTTGTTAGAGAGTTTGGACCTGTGACTTGGACTCTGTATGGATATTTACTCACGTGTCTATGCTATTGATTTTTTCTATAGTTACAAGCCGTGCTATTGAAATTTGGCAACATTGCGTGTAGTCCGAGCCTTGGTATCAGTCAGGTTAGTAGTTGGCGTTTAAACAGAGTTAATCATTGAAAATAATAAGTCTGTGTTAAAAACTACTTGTTGCATCGTGTTTATGCCATAGTTTGTTAGGCTATTTAGAATAATGTTAAATTTCATTTTGCAAGAAAGAGACAGAAATAAAAAACTTCATAACTTATAATTTATTTTTCAACCGAATATAAATTTGTTTATATCTAAATTTTGTTATTGCATAAAGTCTATTTTTATATTTTCTTGATAAATATGATATATTTAATAGTAGTCAAATACCGTATGTACTATTCATTTCTACCACGATAATAGGTATTTAAATATTATATTATAGACTAGCGACCTGCCCCAGCTTCGCACGGGTAGCAGAGCATAGTATATCCATAAAAGATAAACATATGCCATCGCGGACTTTTCTTTAGTCCTATACAAAATAAACAATTCCTCCGTACATTATTTTGTTACATCTCAAAGGAATGCGGCAGCGTTTTCGATGAAAGCTCCCAGCCAGCTTGATTTTTTTTCCAACTTCTTCGACAACAATCGTCATATTTCAACTAAGCACAAAACATTAATAAATTATACACGTAAACCTTCCTCTTGAATCACTCCGTCCATTGGTGTCAACCATATGCCAATACGTTCGGTAGTTTTTGAGTTTATCGCGTTCAGACAGACAGACAGACAGACGGGCGGTGGACTTTATTTTATAATATGTAGTGATTTAAATTAAAGAAAGTTTATAAACAATAACATGAACAATATTTCGTTAATATCGTGATACTAAGATCGGAGTAATTTGTTAAATTTAACCCTTCGTAAGATTTTATGAATGTATTAACTGAGATTCATTTTGGAATCCGCCATTTTACCGTGTTTACGAGGCAATTTCATAACTCTGACAACTTAAACTGAATACATTCAATTAAAGTTGTCAGACTCGTTACAGAGTGAAAATTAATTTTAAGCCCATGAAGAAAATTGATCTTGTTGAAGCAATTTTAAATATGATATGATGAAGTATCAATCAAATTTGTCATTTTTAAATGACATTATATGGACACGACCCAGATAATTAATGATATAATGTTAGATAAAAAAATTATCTATTTTTTTAGCGGATTATATGTGCAAAATATGAAACACGCTATTTCCTATTTTTTCACACAAATTATGTCACCTCTTTTTACCTCTTTTCCCTACTCAAGGAATATTACATCGAAAGTTTAAATCTCGATTTCTATCTGTATAGGCTGTGCGTTTTCGGATTGACAATTGGCTGTGCATTTTCAGTCAGTCAGTCAGTCATGTCATTGACAGTACAGTTTTACAGATACCTACTTCAAAAGTTCAGTATCCTGGATCCCAAATTTACGTGGTGGATCACATTTGGTGATTAAAAATGTAATCAGAAATTTATATAATCATCGTCTGTTTATTTACAAAAGACTATATAAATGCATAAATTTTAATCCTCGCACGTAAAACCATCTCCACGTTTTTGTTAATTTACGAATAATGCAGAAAAATGTATGAAATTAGTTAGCGACGTTGATAAATTCACAGGAAAATGAGAAATTCGTCACGTAGCGCCGGCGTTCCCCCCCTTCCGTACTAGCTAGCGGCTTTTAATCTCGTTCTATTATTTGGATTACTCGGGGTCGTACGCGCTATTTTGTATGCAAAACCGGCGTAGATCGCAGGTACGACATAGGGTACAGCCAGTAATTGCATGCTGAATCAGTAATGCCGCTATTGAATTTTTAAACTGAAAAAGGGTTTGTAATATACACTTTTAGGGTTTCAATCAGGAAGTGTTTTAGTTTAAAATTTTTAAATGACTTTCAAAAACCAATTAAATATACAAGATTATTTACTTTCTTGAAAATTTTAACGAAATCCGTACTTCGACAAAACAACTATTTGCTTCTTAATATCAGTATATTTACCAAATATATACTATTAAACTATAAATTTTAATATCGGTGTCTCTATACTTAAGTTCACTTCAGTCCTCGTCTATGACTTTTCGATGTATCTACAAAGATGTTTATTGTAAAGCGTCGCAAACAAAATTATACTTTGTTGCTATTGAAATAAGTTTCAATTTTCTGCGTACGTTCTAGCCATTTTCATGTCGCTTCGATGGTACCTAACATCGATAGAGGCACTTACCCCTTGTCGACAAAAGCATATAAAGATTGCCAGCAACGCATTATTACAAAAAGGTGTTCTTTATATTGAACGGATAACGTTTGAATATTTTCAGATATATTGTATTTATCTTATAAAGTGCCTGTAGATAGCAATCATATGTGAAAATATTTGCAATTATACAACATTTACGATATTAAAACAAGAAAGGAAATTTATAATAAAATAATTTTTTAATTTCAGAATAAAATAGTTGTCATGTGTTTGACAGATTTTGTACAAACACATTTGCTTCCCCTTCAGAATTGTAAACTATCATAAATTACACACATTTCCAAAAGTCTGCGACCGTGCAGGGCCGCCTTAAGTTTGTAATACATAAAAGTGGTCTACGTTCAAAATTTTTATTCCTCTTGTTTAGCCTCATAAACTGATAGGTTTTCGTAATAAAAAACCATAAAATTTAATTTCGCCTTAATATAATGGCAAAACAATTATTCATACGAAATATATATAAATAAATATACCAAAGAAGTACTTATTCTGCTTTCGTAACTTATAATAAACGTCTTAATTCTTTCCGAGTTATTTGTCTAACGCGCCAGATTTTCAGTTAATATTTCAGTGGGATCAAATTACGTAGGTCGTGCACAACGCGACGCAGTAGACGATACGACACGGTGACATATTGAGAGACAGATGGAGGCCGATATTAGGCCGAATGGTACGAGCGCGAACGCCTTGCCTACTACATGCTAACATTTTCCGTGACATATTTCTTTCGTAACGGCCTGCGAGAACGGAATCCCTACCGAGACGGTGGGTAAATCGGGAAATTCATTTAGATAGACTTTTTTTTTATTTGAAAAGAAAAAATTGAGCTTAACGAAATGTTTATTTTTCGTATAGATTTGGCGTCGCATAAAAAGGAAGCTTTGAGCAGTGACAAATTTTATACATGAATTTTGGTGTTAGAACGGTAAGCTAATAATTATCTTGAAAATAATAATAATAATAATAACACACACAATCACAACAACGTCTAGGTCCCAAACTAAGCATTTGCTTGTATTTTGGGTACCTAGCGAAGACACCACATACATATAACAACCAAGACCTGGTGCCAGTATTAATTAATATTCATCATATAAATATTGACCCGACTTGGGATTCGAACCCGGGACCTCCAGCTTCGCAGGCAGGGTCGCTGCCCACTAGGCTAAGCGGTCGTCATACTTACGTCATACAATACTTGAGACATGCTCATTTTTTCTATAATGATATGCATTAAGATATCAAAATGCAAAGAAAGATGAACGGCCTGTTTGTCTGTTCCCAACTTTAGCTTGGTACACCAAATGCGCTTTAAAGAAAAAACTGTAAACTTGCCGGTTCTTCTCCTTCTAGTTTTTGAACCGGTACCTAATCAGTACATTTGATCTTCAATAAGTGTGTATAAACATCTCATATTGAATAACAAACTTTTTGAAATTGAATTTCAACTGATTGGTTGTAGCGGTGAAATCTAATCTGAGATGTTTTGTGTTTGTGATTTACGTTAAGTAATTTTATATCAATATTCACCATTTTTAGTGTCACGTACTTCAAAAGGAAAACAGTAACCTTTATAGGATCACATCGTTGTCCGTCTGTCTGTCCCGTCTGTCCAGACCTTTTTTGTCAGGAACGCATGGAAATATCAAGTAGAAATTAATACCAAATACTTATGTGTAAATGATACGTGAAGTATGTTTTGACACTCGCAAATATATTCAAAACTTGTAGGGTAACTACTAGTTGACGCAGAATCATGAAAATTGGATGAAATCCAAAAGTGTTATTTTGTACTTATGTCATTTAAAAAAAGGGTATTTTAGTAGCTGTAAACACGTTATATAACAATATCACAGTATCTAAGGAACCCTTAAAGCACGAGCTTTTTTTCGCGTTTGAGTGGTTCTTATAGACTGAATTAGAAAGAAAGGGGCGTTGCCTACCTTTTTTAACAATTTGGTAAGCTTTGCTTTGACCTAATACCACACTACTTTATTTCTTTCTTCTACGTGATTACGTGAAAAAAAGAATTTCCCAATCACGTGAAAAATAAAAAAATAAAAAAAAATTTGTAGCTTCGATTATTTGTGTACGAAAACAAACAAACTAAAAAAGAAATGAAATTAAGACAGAGCTCGGTAAAAGATTTATCGCGTAGCCTTATTATATGACATTTTTTATGCCAAGCGCGCGGCGAAATTTGAAACGGCCCGCTGTAGCATACCGAAATTAATTTTAATCCCTGCAAAGAGAAGACTTACCGTTTTTTTTCTCTCCTCATACTTCTTAGCTTTTGTTCTACGCCAAATTTTTTGATGGAAAACATTATTTCACTCGAAGATAATAGGAACCAGAAAACTAATTTCAAGAAAAGATACTGATTCGTAAATAATATCATACATTTTAAATAAATTTTGATAAACTGGACGACCTATGTAATTGTGTATCAGCTTTCCCGAGCAATGTATTTTTTAAAGGAACCTATATAATTATACCTTGAATAAAAAAATTGTGATGAATATCTATTCCATAAATAATGAATTAAAATAGCTACGGAGACAAAAAATTTAAATAAAAAAAAAACAGGCAAAGTGCTTGTCGAATCTCATACAGTGAAGGGTTCAGTAGTTGGGATTAACGTTCACGGTTAACATTCAACTAATAAGTTGAAAAACAAATGGCTCAAAAACCTCTTAAATGTCTTATTCAAACCAATTTTAGTTGAAAGGGTTTTTTAAGTGGTACTTAACATTTTCTTTCATAATAATTGTTTTAGGAGCTTAGGAGCTTAAGAGCTTAAGAGTCCAGGAGCGCATATTTGAACCACTATTAATTTAAATAAAAAAGTCATTTCAATTTTAAAGACCTATCTTCAGGTACCCACATGTTAAGGTATGCTGGAAATTCATTTTTTTTTTAATAATTTTATAAAACCATAGACTCTAGGTTCATGTCGGTAATGGAGTTTTAAAGAGTACGATTTTAATAGTTAATTATTATTTCTTCTTTCATTTACATGTATGACAATCTATCCGTATTTGGTAAGGCCCTATACAATTGTGTAATGAAATTACCAAATACGGAGCAGAAAGGCAGATGCAATCTATTTATCCTATCTATAGGGTAAATACATTGCACCTGCCTTTCAAATTTTATCTAAATAGTGTTTTAGTCTCCAAGTAAAATAGTAGTCCGTAAGTAAGACAGACGAACGAACAAAATTACAAGATTCTATTATTTTGCTATTTGGCTACGGAAAAATAAACAATCGAATAGAATTATCATCGCAAAGTATCATCGTAAAAATCCTGACTTTCACATTCTATGCGTACTCGGAAATTATTGAAAATGTACTATTTAATTATTATCAGCGCCAATTTCCTGTACCATGCTATTCTTATCCGTCATTTCATTGACACACTTTGCTCGTCATACCGTCTATCTAATCAAATATTTACAATTTTAATTAGTGCCTCAAAGTGTTATGAATTTAAAATGAGAACCAAAATTACGTAGTAGTGAAATAGTAATTTATGAAAATAGGCGCTAATTCTTCGATAGCGTTATTTACATATTCTATTGTGTCCGAGCACAGACCAGTCAACCTATAGACCACGCTTTAATAAACTTTAATACGAAAACGAAATCGCCAAAAAGTGGCGGGGCGCGGGGAGAGGTCGGCTAGTTTTCATTGGCTCGTTCAAAATTGACAATATCGCCGACCAATTGGCTTCCGACATGCTTCCAACTGACCGCTCACAAGAGACGTAGTTATGTAGTTATGGTAGTGTCACTACCATAGCCTTGGCGAATGCTACTCCCTGTCAAAGCGTGGTCTATAAGGTTGACTGGTCTGTGTGTCCGAGGGACAAAGAGTCGTGTTTTGTTATATATGTGTTCGTTTTTCTAATTCTTACTGTTGAATCATAATACTGACATAAAATTGTTTTGTGTTTTATGTAATACGCATAAAAAAGTAATTTATGAACATTAAAAAACTTGACTGCATAAAAAGATAACTCAAAAAAGATGGGAACAAGATATTTTACTTGTCTTTCCGATCCCACAACCCGCGAGTTGGCGCAAGTACATCTTACGAAACTTTTTATGTTATATTTAAATTCTCTTTTTCTAATTAATTTCTAATAAATTAATTTTAATTGTTCTAAATTTATTTTTACTTATTAGCTACTGTAACAACGTGAATCCATTTATTTACTTGTTTACATATTTTATTATATAGTCATGTCATAAGTGATAAGGATTGCCGACCAACTTTAAATCGTTAAAGATCCTAAATGACCATTTTAATGATCACCCTCACGACATAGTTCATTTACTTTCGTTTTTTCTTTGATATTATGGCGTCTGGTTATCGCCATGTGGACTTTTCATTACTGACATGTCTTTAGTGACACTCATAAGAAAGAAAAATCAATTGTAGTAAAAATCATGAAAATCTGCCCACACATTTTACCTCTAGAGCACCTCATAGGAACAAACAATCTTACATAACATAAACTGATGAATACCTTACCTACCGCAGTCGAATAAAATAAATAGCTTTGAGTATTCAGAAGCCGCAGTGTATAGTCGGAATATGACAAAAGGTGGTAACGTGCAAAGCCTTCAAAGTCAGAAAAGCATGTGACATATGTTTTGCAGTGTTTCGTCATTACTTAAGTCCAGGTCCTTTAAAAAACGGACGTTCAGTAACCAGTTTTTCAGGAGTGAAATTTGATACCAAAAAAGCTGAAAAAATTATATGTAGGTATATAATTTTATTCAGTTGTTTAACAAAATTTTTCAGTCTTTAAAACTTAATTTATTGTATACCACATTGACAATTTTCAAATACATGGCTGTGTGACAAAAAGAATCTAAACACTATAATAGACTTATCAATTAATAAATTAAAAAATATGTAAAAAGACATTTTATGCCTGGAGCAGATTACAATTTAAAAAAGTGCGTAAATAATAAATGTGCTCTAACCCACTCTGTTTTTAAGATAATATAGTTTGTAGTGCCACCGCCCTTAAAAAAATAAACCACTATGAATTTCTTGCAGTGCTCTTCTTAAAACTTCGCGTACGAACCTGCATAAACTTAGCTTTAAGACATTCAATAGTGACAGCAGATTGTCCTGCTCGAAAATAAAAGAATTTTCATTTATTTATTTAAAATCAGTTTTGTACCAACCCGCAGCCTTATCACCTAATCATGAAATCGATTTCGATTTGTAAAGCAATTTACAAATTCAATTTGGTACAGATAAACATATTGTAAAAAGCCCCGAACGTATTAATGTTAGTGCTTAGGTGAAGTTTGCCAGTGGGTATTTATTACTTATTAATTATGATTAAATCTTATTAAATACTCACCAAATTATTATCAGAAACCACGTAAAAATCACTCTTGAGTAGTTTTTTTTTCAAGTAACTTAATTTTAAATGTGGCAAATTCACTATTAAAATGAAATTGCTTTCAAATTATAATATCGTTTTAGTTTGCTTATTCCACGATGGCAGCAGCACCATCGTCAGAAAATTAATTTGCGTTACGTAATATTAAATCGAATTTGACAGATATTATTTCAGAATTGTTGTAAAATTCTCGTTACATAATAACTCCTCTTGACTGTAACAGTTGTTAGGCAATGAAAAACATGTTTTTGAATTAGTCCGGTCGTGGGACACTAAATTTTACTAAAAGGTTTTGATAATTCTAAAGTTGTTCGTTTTTGGTGAGTGGATAGATAAAGTGCATGGTGAGCTACTGTCAAAAAGTTAGAAGTTTTAGGGCTGTGCTAAGGGAATGGCATAGGTTTTTCTTAATATTTCGTGTAACACACAGTATATAGAATTAAAATTTGAAATTTTAATCCTACTAATATTAACTCACAATGCACTTTATCTATCCACTCATTAAAAAACGAACAGCTTTAGAATTATCAAAACTTTTTTGTGAAATTTAATGTCCCACGACCAAATTATTTTTTTAAATTTTCGTAGTATCCCTTATGTTATCTTTCTAAAAATTTTACAATATGAGGTTAAGATAGTTCTAATTAAAAACCAATCAAAATTTCAAATTTTAATTCTATATACAGTGTGTTACACGAAATATTAAGAAATACCTAGTTACACCCTTAGCACAGCCCTAAAACTTCTAACTTTTTGACAATAGCTCACAATCCACTTTGTCTATCCACTTATCAAAAAAGGAACAGCTTTAGAATTATAAAAACATTTTTATGAAATTTAATGTCCCACGACCGGACGGTTATTTTTATTTAATTTTCGTAATATCCCTTATGTTATCTTTCTAAAAATTTTACAACGCGAGGTTAAGTTAGTTCTCATTATGACCTAAACAAAATTTCAAATTTTAAATCTATATACAGCGTGCTACACTAAATATTAAGAAATACCTAGCCCACCCTTAGCACAGCCCTAAAACTTCTAACTTTTTGATAATAGCTCAGAATGCACTTTATCTATCCACTCACCAAAAACGAAGATCCTTGGAATTATCGTAAGTAATTTTTCTCTGGCTACGCGACTAAATAGGCTATTAATTAAGCATTCCGATTATCGTATAGAACCAAATTGAAATATTTAGGTATTTTGTAATAAAATAAATACTCCGAACTTTTTGGTGTCAATATGTCTAGCCTAATAGGTGGGGCATCCCTCTTACCCTTATCTTGGTCAGTTTCAAAGTTATTCAACTGTCAGCTACATAGTTAAAACAATGTCGACTATTAAATTGAAAATGGTAAATGGAAATTTCGAATGGAACGGAGGTAGAGGATATTAATATTATAATTTTATATATTGGCAAAAGGTACGGACGGGAACGACCCTGTAATACCTTCTGGACATTTCCGAGTAATGAAAGTACTTATCCGGAGCCTTTTGAGTCTCTTTCATTATTGTGAAAGCGATCTCGTCTTGGATCCCATTGAAATCTGCATGTACTTTTATAGCTTTTTGTGACACAAATATATTATTGGCTTTTGTGACCAATCACTTTAATGTGTTGTATAACTTAATCAATCACAAGAATTTGTCAAAAATTGCTGTTGTAAATTGAATTGTTTTACAATATTCCATAAACTTTATTTTGCCTACATATTTATCAGTAATAATTAAAAATAGTTTTTGTTCATAGTTCACTCGTTAATTAAAGATACTTTTTCTATAAGTATATAAATTTTATATTTTTCTACAATACAAATTCACGAACAACATCTTTGGCTCCTAACATGTATATAAATATCAGTTTACTATGAAACCTTTAAAGAAAAAAACATATTTGAATGCAATGAATAGAGCTCGACCCCTATGCCTTGGGGTGAAAGCGTCGCTAGGGAGCAGCCTACTTTATCGGGATTTACGGATGTTTGGGTCGTATTGGCCGACCTGTCTAGAAAAATGGACGGTAATGCGTTAGGGGAGAGAAAATGGCGGGTTTTAACCCGTCTAAAAGTCTGAGGTTTCGTTCAGTTAATCCTCCCTTACCGCTTCTATTTTGACTGCTATAGTAAAGAAGGGCGGTTACGTCATGTTATATTTTGTGGATACGATGCAGAGATATTTTCTTTATTTTCTAAGAGAAAACTATTTATTTACTTTAAGGTGCAACGCGGTCTGTTTATTATGATTTTTTGATATAGAAGGAACCGCTATACTAGAAATAAAAAATAAAATATTAACCATATTTCTACGATTACGTTAATAAACAATTAGGAAATATTAATTCTCTTAGTTGTTTGCAACTGACAACATTGGTTCATCGAAAAACCTACAATATGTGGAAAACAACAGTGGACTTTTAGACAAATGCCTCAAAAATATCCTAACCACCGGTAATGTCAGTTCAAAAAGCTTCATTTTCAAAATTCATTTTCTAGAGTAGCTTTTGTTAAATGTTAATTTAAATAAGGCTGGTTACAAAATGTTGACCTACGATAAAATGTGTTTTATTATTTTTGTGTTAGCTGTCACTAATAAAAAGAATGAAGTGAACATGTGTTTTTAGCATATCTAAAAATTTTACAGTCCACTAAATTAAATACTATTCAGCTTTTAATATTTTGTTAAGTTAAACGTAAAAATAGCCCTATATAAATATTTTTTGTATAGTGGCTCTATCTGTCGTCAATCAACAATTCAGGACAAGGCGATGTTTTACCTATATTTGATCTATATTTTATTTCGGTCTTATAAAGCGATGCATTTTAGAACTTCTATGCATGTCATCTCATTGGTACACGCCCGGATTCGAACCACGATCACACAGCCTTGTAAATTTGAAACAGGTTCGCTGCGCTCGGGCTATCGTGACACTATCACTGATTCCGTGCCTCAAATTGAGCAGTTGGTCCCGGTTGCTGTCAATAGATGGCGGTCGTTACAATCCGCCAATCCACATTGGAGCAGCGTGCTGGATTTAAGCTCCGAGTGCCCCCACCTTGGGGGAGACCTAAGTATCTGCAGTGCGGTCTAATGGCCTGATGGCATGCCATGGCATGCATTTCATCTAATGTGGAACTATACGTTTATACAATAAATAGTTAAAAAGAAAGAAACATACTAAATATACTTATATTCAGTTCGTAGCGCTATCGTTTCATTCCCTTGATAACGTATTTATCGAAGGGGAAAAGTTAAATGAGCAATAAAAGAAACTAATAAGCGCGGACATCTTTCCCCACCCCGCCCGCGCCCGTCAACGCTATCGGCTTTACGAGCCGACCGTAAAGTACGCATCTCGTCAGGTTACCCGGATTCGCCACGATCCGTTTAATAGTTTCGCCGACGATCGGAGCACTAAAGGAACGTACGCTTTCAATTTTATATACTTTGAAAAAGCTATGGCGGTTATTGTGTTAAATTAATGTAAAATGTGAAAGAGTTGAAATAACGGGTTATCTAATACTAAACTAATCTATGAATTAATTACATTGAAATGTTTATCACTTTGAAGATTTTTCAGAAAATTCAACTCTCAGTCATGCCTATAGACACCTTGTATAATTAAATAACCATCTATATACAAGTTTCTGAAACTTTAATTACATCCGTAAATCTTTTAAACTTGGGACCACGAATGTCTTTCGTGCGGGTATTTATATGTTTTAAACTTCCCAGCAAACATTAGTTTGTAGGTTTGACCAAGTATCGGGTGACTGGAAGTTGTGGCGCCGCAGTTCCCCACGGACGGCGTTACGCTCAATTTCACTGAGACGTTCTTCGCTCGAAAAACAAAACATCTGCCGAAGGACCCGCCTGCGCCGAAGCTGAAACGTTGGCTGACCGCCCGTAACGTTTTTGCGATAAAACTTGTAAGGCAAACTGAAACAAAAGTTGCCGTAAGTTTAAATAGATTGTGTAAGGGAAACGGAAAACGTGGTGGGTAATGTAATTTACGCGAGGATTATATTTTCCGGTTGTAATTATGATTGTAAATATTGATTGTGATTTGCAAAAAGTCGATTTATAGGATTTAAAATATCTATATAGTGAGTTTATGAAACACGTTACTAAGAAACGAAATATATCTAAAATTTTGTGTGTTTTCATAGATTTTATTACGTTTGAAAAATGTCAATTTAAAAAAATTATGAATTTCAAATGTTTTTTTTTTTCATTAAACAATACTAAAAACTAAAAAGCTCCCATGAATATCGCTTTGGGGGCGCTGCGAGATATCGATGGGGACTTTTTATCGTTTGTATTCATACAAAAGTGTACAAAAAAATTTTCTAAAGCGTCCTAGGAAATGGTTACTCACAAATTTCTCCCTTTCTGTGACTCAGAATTAAATGAAAATCACTACAAAATGTTATGCCAATAAATCCTTACCACTTCGTAGTAACTTCCATTAACATACAAGCCATAGCGAACTATATCCTTGGAAAAACCCGTTTTTCTTTTTTGGGAATAGCACGCAATGAAAACGCGACCTCGATAGGGTTTTTTACACATTTATTAAAACACAAACAAAGGTATATACGGAAATACAACTAACTGGGAATATCATAACGTAATTTTGTAAGACGAAACCTAATATTACTGGATAAGTATATATTTTAAATGGGTATATCTGTGCAAGAGCAATGAACTTTGTTTCTGAAAGTTTCCATCAATCATGATACCTAAAGAGGGTTGTGTAGTGGCCAAGTAGTGGCGAATGCAAGCGGCGTTAAAAGTTGCACTCCATTAACTATCATCTATATCACTACACATCCTCTTAACTACACTTTCATTACAATAGATGTTATATAATAACGTACACACAACAACAACAACGCCTAAGCCCCAAACTAAGCATTAGCTTGTGTTTTGGGTACCAAGCGAAGACATTACATACATATAACAACCAAGACCCGGTATCACTATCAATATTCATCATATAAATACTGACCTGGCCTGGGATTCAAATTCGGGACCTCCAGCTTCGTTGGCAGGGTCGCTACCCACTAGGCCTATATATACCTATTTATCTTTATCATATTAAGTTTATTGCTGTATAATATATTACAATAATAAACTTTTATTTAAAAAAGGAAGTGTATTTTAGTTGCAATGTTACAGCGAGGTGGTAGACAGAAGACATTCCAAACAAAAATGTCGTATGACAAATAGGGTACCTACATAAGTAGAAATTGTTCGCTTATTAAATGTCAATATGCAACGTAGTAAATCAAAGGGACTAATGATTGTGTTACAAACGGACGGACAGACCATTATGACTAAGCTGTGATAAGATTCGTACCCAAGACATTACAAAAGAAAGATAAGGAGACAGCGTTATAGACGGGAGGACGACGTTAGAAGAACAGCGGGTATTATTTGAAGAAGACAAGCACGAAACCGCATACTGTTGCAAATTCTAGGGAAGGCTTATGCTGGAATGCAAATAATCTTCAAGTACCAGTGTCAAATAATTGAACGAAAATTATCATGTTATGATAAGATTTTCAATTTACATTCGGATTTTAAAATCTCAAGCAGGTTCCTAAAATTAATTTATTCATGAATTTAAATACAGTAAATAGTTTATATACCATCCTTTTTTAGAATATAGGCCTCAATACTCATTCCGGAATTAACCGCCTGCGCGAGCAATGTAGGTTCCTATACACGTTTTATCTAATTCACTTCTAAATTAGTTCCCAAATTGAATTTTCAAATTCGGCAACTCGTGTGCGTATATCTCCGGGTCTCCCAGATGGGAGCAATTTACTATTTCAATCAAACGTAACATTATCTCAGGAATTCGGCCTTCCGGTCCGCGCTAAGACTGGTGGGACTACGAGAGAGGAGTGAAAATTTAATTATTTATACAGCGGGGTGCATTTATATATAGACATATATAAATTTATACACTAACACGCTGATCTCTGTCGAGACTTAATTTTACATAAAATTTTCCATACTTCAAATAAATATCGGTTTTATACGTAACATATCGACTGAAAATATTTTTTCGATCCCAGCTGGTATAGATAGGTAAAAGCTATTTCCGTGGAAAATGCGACAAGGCTATTAGGTAAGTACTCCAAAAGTATCGACGGCACGGAAATGCTTGATATTTAAAAATGTATATTACAAGATGCTATGATGTCAACTTTTTATGAACGTGAAGCATTAAACGTTGTGACGTCAAAAAAATACTTAAAAAAGGCATAAAAAATGTAATAATGGGCTAAAAATAGATGTTTATAAAAGTCACATCTACTGAATTTTTCTTTTATTGGCCGCAATTAACGTCACGACGGCAGTGTCATCTCAGAATCTTCTTAAAATTTTTGAGACTGATCATTAAACAATCGAATATAGCATTTTGAAAATAACTGTGGTGCGCTCGATAACTGATTCTAGCGCCATACGGACTCAAGTGTTTAAAGAACGTGGCGAGATGTTGAAAGAAGAGGAGGCGGCGATAGCACAGTCGCACACACCTATATCTATAGTCCGTATATCGTTTCATTTTAAATATATTAAATATAAACTAGACTAAAATCAGCGTGATATAAAGCTATTCGAGTAAAAGTTATTAGTATGGATGGCACTTATGAAATGTGAGAAAATAATGCAATTTTTTTTTCGTGTTTATTGTACCTTTGGGTAATAAAGTTTTTACGATGCCCTTTACTGTCTAGATAAGAAGTATCTTACGTAATTCGATGCTCAAAATGTAGAGTTGCGTGTATTGAGTGGATAAATCATTTTATAAAATCCATATCAATAAACAAAAAATAAAAGAGGTCTGTTCGTTTGTTATATGATTGATATTTTGTAAATTGGTAAGAACCTGAGGCTACACTACAAGTTTTCTGATTGTCCTCAGTTTATAAGAGTAAATAGAAATTGCCAAAAAATTTAATTATCGATGCATTCTCAAATGGGCGTAATGAAAGAGTTAATAAAAATATTACAAAAAAAATAATTATACATTTACAAAAATTTCAATCGCCAAAATTTTTTTTTTAAATAATTTTCAAATAAATAATGAACGTTAAAAATAAATATATATATCTTTAATATAGTTCACTAAAAAGAGCCACGCGCTGCGTTATTTCCGGACATTTTTCAATACCTTTATATTAAACGACTGCGGCTGCACTCACGTGGGTCATTATTTCTCCTTTATCATATTAAGTAGGGCATATTCAGGATACAAGCTATCTCCCTGCCAAATTTCATCGAGATCGGTTCAGTGGGTCAAAACCGTCAAAACGTAACAGACATACAGACACATTTCTTGAGGTAAAAGCAGCCTATGTCCATTCTATGTGTTAAAGCTATCGCTTTGCCTTTCCTTATAAAACTTTTTGACTGACCGATTGGCCGAGTGGTCAGAGACCCTTGCTAGCTGCAGAACCAAAAGCCAAAAGCAACAAGTTTGATTCCCGCCCAGGACAAATATTTATGTGCATGGATGTGTCTATTTTTTCCTTGCCTGAGTGTAGAATATGTGTTATGTAGTCTAATCTCTCAATCTAAACTCTAATCTTAGAGGGCGTCGGTAGCTACAGTTTGAGATGAAAATTTTGGAAATCGGTTGGAAATCGAACAAGAAATTTGACATCACATGTTAGATTTTATGGACGATCGGGAACTTGTTAACATTACGGTCATCGCCTTTCGGCCTGTATTCGTTCGAATGCTTCATTATCGAGTTCAAAACGTTTAAGGATATCAGAGGCTGCAGTTTAAATCGTGGCAATGGCACGATTTCGTAAAAATAAAATAAAATAATCTGTGAAAATCGGATTTGAGTTGGTTCATTTTCAATGAAACCGATGGTTGCGAGGACTGCAAGATCTGTAGATTTTTTGATAGATTCTGTGTTATGGCACCTCTGCTGTGAAAAAATTTCAAGTTATTAATAAGTCTCTCTCAGTAAAGAGCATCCGACTATTACTTTCAATAAGAATATTAAAAACACAAAAATAACAAGTTTTATATGCTTAAAGAAGCATACTGAATTATTAACAAGGGCTCGGTAGAAATCACATCCATTTTATAACCTATTTAAATTCATTGAAAAGTCATTATACTGAAATGAATGTCGAAATTAAAGGCGGAACTTATTTGAAATACGGAGTCCCCGAAATTTAAGAGTATCTATTCACAAGCGAACGGAGTCCCGATTATCATGATTACGATCTTTATTCAAGTTGAATATTCGTTGGACGTAAAATAATTCAGATGTTGAAAGGATTCGTTCAAGAAACGCTTCTTTATAGTAGCCTGTTTTTTACAACGTTCTTTTTCATGCTTTTTATATTCAGGCCTTTCCGATTCGTATATTCATACTGAAAGAAATTGCATTTTTCGATTATTTCAATGATACCTGGGACATTCCACACAGCACCATCTAATCCCAAAATAAGCAAGTATTATGCTTGCATTATGGGTAGCAAACAGCTGATATACATTCTTAAATATTCTTTATAGTACGTAGATATACTACATAACAGGAACAACACTTCGAAGCGATCCGACGAATACCCTCTAAAATATAGTAACTTATATCCACAAACTCAAGCGATCGACCAAAAAATCTCATCTTTCGGAAATAATTTGTCTTACAATTACCAACCGATTTCTAAAAACTTGATCTCAAACCGTAGTACATTAATGGCCGAGATACTTTTTTTTTTTATTTTCGATTTCGGTCCCCGTTCTCGAAATATTTTGGATTTAGTAAAAAAAAATCCGAAAAAATCCCGATTTTTTTTACATTTTCCAATTTTTTACAAAAACTACTAGACCGATTTTCAAAATTTCCGTTTATTGACAGGGAAGGACTATTTAGGATGGAGTATACCCGTCCCGGCAGTGTGGCGTGTATAACCAGGAAGCTACTCTGCACTCATAGGAACCCTATGGACGTGGCATACGCCTTGAACGAGATATACAGTGGTGTATACTCGTCTAGGGCAGAGATTCGGTCCCTGAGTCTCGAGAGGTACTCGGGCGTGCGAATACCGGCAACCCTCCCCAACACTCTGTACTTAACACACACACAGTCAGAGAAAAAATCCTTGATTAATCAGGGATTTGGGAAAGGTGAAGGGTCTGACCTACGATCGGGTGATTATAGTGCGGACGGCAGAGAAATTGCAGCTGCATGACAGTGTCCAACACGCTGTGGTTGTAATAACTCGGCATACCCTCTGCTTTACATACCACACTGACGAGAGCGATGACGCCATAAGAAGGTTCGTCGCGAGGGCGGTGAACGCTTCGACTGGCAAAATAAAAGAGTACAACCTAAAAATGGCAATCAGGAGCGGGGACGGAGCGGTCGTGGAGGCGATGACGAAACAACAGCGATGAGGCACTCCCAAGGCACTCCCCGGCTGACAAGTTTCGGTTCCAAATGGCTATATGGAAATCCCTTAATTTGCTTCTCAAAAGTTCCCTCTAAATTAAGATTCATAATGTCAAAATTAGTTTTAAGTGTTCACAAAAATGTAAAGCACTTGAGTTGGCTGCACACTCAAAATCATGAAGCGTAGTGGCAGGAATGGCGGGTCGTCCTGTTCCCTCAAAAATGGTTGAGCAGGATGATGGCTGCTTCTTCTCGCAGTGTCTGTGAACAGGCGCTGCGTGGGGGGATTAGGCCAGCTCGGGTGTGCTTAAATCATAAAAGTGTCATAAATGTAAACATTTTATAAGAAAGAGGAAAAAAAAAATAAAAAAAAAACTTAATATGCATGTATATACTCGTATATATATGAGTAGATAGGAAATAGGATATAAATAGGGCAAACTCACTGACGCAAGAGAACACTGCAAACGCGGCGCATGTGCTAAATTTGTTCATAAAATCTAGTAATAAAGCTCATATAAGAACATGGACTTCGAGTCTATGGTAGCTGAAGTTAAAATAAAAAAAAAAACCGTTGAGGAGTATCTTCATGAGAAGCCAATTTGTAGTTTTAATTTGTCGTCGAAGTTATTACATAAGTATTTAAAATATCAGCTCAAACGGACACCAAGAAGTCGATCAAATTAACTAGCAAAATTTATTATAAACAGACAGACAAATGACAAACAAAATAATAAAATTTATATCATCAAAGAAATAATAAAAAAAAGGTAATCAGTCTATGCAACAAATTAGCAACTATGTACGATAACGGCCTTTTGATCAATGCAGTTAACGGCTTTTTTTAACATTTTCGCTAATTTAGCAAAAATCTTAGGGAATTTAAAAGCACAAAATGGCAATTAATTGTTACTATAAATTCAAGACAAGGCAAAATTGACTTTTTTTTAAAGTATCGTCAATGGAACACATTTTACGTTCATCCAACAGCGTTGGATGCGTTCACAGTCTCTTAAAAAAGTGATTGACCGATTAACCCTATTAGGGTCGATCGCCAGTCGGCAATAGAACATGTAATCGACCCTCATAGTGAAGGGTTTCGTAGTCGAGATGAACGTTTATTGTTGATATTCAAATAATAAGTATAATAAAAATTCATTTTTCTTGCGATCTCTTGACTCGTTAACTCAAAATGGCGTACACGGAAAAAAGAATTCAGTTATCAAAAAAAATATAGTTTTCAATACGTCATACAAATATTACATATTATTGGACCAATACCATTTGCATTGACATAAGAATTATTTTTATTTCTTCTGTGTATAAATAAAAATATTCCACATTTCAACATACATCATTCAAACTAATTTTTATTTAAATGCACTAATTTTTTGCTGAGTATTCAAAACATCGTAAAAGAAATTTTATTCCTTGCTAGTAAGTCTTTCTTTGTTATTTTTACCAGTTTTCAACAGACTAAGCTTATCCTGCTATTTCTGGAGAACCTTAGCCGGGTGATACCAATTCGCATTCAAGAAGTTTAATCGGTGCTATCTAAAAACAAAATTTATATAATATAAATCAGCAATATCTATAAATCAGCTACTGAATTCTCGCTCTGAGAATCGAGGACTTAATATCATTATGGCCCCTCGTGTTCGCGTCAATTTTCTGCACAACACTCTCAGGGGGTGTCGCGGTCTTCTGTCCTCTATTTGCATACCTACCTCGGGAAGTTAATCAAGCCTACACCGAAGGACTTCTGAATTTTTTCCCCTCTCAAAAAATAATGATTTGTTTACTCATCGGCTGCCGAGTAAATAACGTTTTTTAGTACACGAAGCGCCAAGATTTGACGTGATACTTTGATTAATGATTCAAAGTTTATTCATGTCTTAATATATAATTAACAGTAAGTCGGGGGGCTTCGCTGGGGTGGAATTTAGGTAAAAGCGAATTGAAAGATTTCAAAATATTATAATTTAACTAGCTTCTTCCCGCGACTTCATCTATGTTAGTAACTGATAATTTATATTAGGTTAGGTTAGTTGAATCGCGTGCTGGTGGCGAAATATGTATAACTTTGTGATGATTAATATGACCATAAACTCCGACTTCACCTTATTATAAGTTTAATTTAAAAAAAAAAAACTTTGAGTGGACGCTTACATTATAATAATGAATCTCTGTAGATTTTAAGTTTGGATGGTGGGTTGTATGTCAATTAGTCCGTTTTTTTACACATGTCGTGAGATAATAAAATTAAGGATTTAATTTTATAAAAAACTCAATTTTTCTTTATTTCTACTATTGTGAAACCACAAAATCGATATATGAAATTCAATTTTCATAGGTTTCACTAACGTATAGATAGAAATGGATTCGTAGCGGACGTATGTCTGATTACAGCAAACAAAATGGGTCGCATCTGACGTGGCCGGCCCAGGGACAAAGGCTATTTACTTTATTGTGAGGCAGTAACGAACGGGTTTTATCAAACTTCACGCGCTGTTATGTTGCTCAGTTGTTATGCTTTGACCGTAGTTCGATTTCAGACACGTGGCCGCTTGGACTACGCTAGGTTGCCGATGGGCGTTTTTGAGGAATGATCCTATTCAATTTGCGTCTCGTAGTTTTTTTATTTTTTATTTAATTGGTCATTCACGTCCTATGTTTTCTAATTCTCTAATATGAAATAAAAAAAAAACAAATTAGAAGCTCAGTGCTTTTTACTAAAACCAATATTTAAGCTAACGCTAAAAAAATGCATTTTTAAATCAGAAAAAAATTATGTGGCTTTCAAATAATTCTCGGTATGGTATTTTACAAACGTACTTTCGTTATAAGTAGTTTTAGGACTATCACGTTACTGTATTTGTTAAAAACTACTTTTAAAATGTTAGATTCTATATAATAGTCTATTTATTACAAAATGCTTACAAACTTAATTATACTAAGCAGATGTTGAACATTTAAAGCATTTACTATAAAAGGTTTATTTTTAAGTCGTTAACTTTTAAAATTAATTTTCATAAGCAAGAAGATGTATATACAATACACGAAAATAATTAAAATATTTTCGCTTAAAATATTTATAACCAAATATAGAATAAGTCGACAAAAACAATTTTACCGAGATTAATCAGCAACATGATCCGGAAACAGATTCCAACTTTAAAAAGCTTTCTCCCTCGGAAGCGAGATTAAAGGGTATAAACCGGCATAATTAAGAAGATCCTCTGGGAGATATCTAATTCGGTATTCAAAATTCCTCCCTTCATGCAAGTGCTTTATATGCCACAGAGACTTAATGCCTTAGAGAGAATAGTTAAGTGGTTTATTTTAACAGCAATTTGAGCTACGAGTATAACACTGCTTGTGAGCATGTTGCTTCGCTAACTATATCACTTCTGATTTACTTCAGATAGAAAATTCACAATTAAATTAATTTTAATGGAATCCAATCTATTTTCTTTACGACTATCAGTATCAAAGAGTAATTTTATTAAGAAATTCGTAATTAGATTTGTATTAAAGTTAAAATCTAAATCTTTTCAGTTTTCTTAAGAACATACTTCGGGAACCTTGACTGGAAACATAATTAGCTAAAAATTTAGTCCACAAAGTCTGAATGAATAATAACAGACGGAAATTTATTTTCATGTGTAAATATGGAAAAAAATTGATTTATAAACTTATATTTCATTTCACAGACACAATTATATACTTATCTTCTTTTTTCTTTTTCTTTCTTTTTAATCTTTGTTTAGTATATAGTAGTTAAAATAATGAAAGATATACCAGTAAAGATAATTTCAAGAAAATCGTCTGACTGTAAGTAATAATTTTTATAACATAATACATATATATATATATATATATATATATATATATATATATATTGCAATAATATAACAACATCGGAACCATTTCTCTAAAATGTTATCTGAAATATATAGACGGTAAAGGAAAAACACATAACGCACAATGGCGAAAGTAAGTGCGGTGTAGGTCAATGGAAAAGGAAACTTAGGTAAATATAAATAATACATAGAGGCATATTGACAGGCCGGAGCGCGCCCGGTCGGAGCCCTTCAACACAATAAATCCTAAAAAGCCATTAGACGGAGGCAAATATTCAAGAACCGTCCAATAAGAAAATATTATCAGAGGGAAAAATCGTTCTTGTAAGTTTACCTTGCCGGCTATAAATTGAGAAGATCGTAAACGTCTCTAGCGATACTAAATGTGTTTTCGATTGCACAAGATGGTAGATTAAGAGGATTACCCCGGCCTCTTCATTGCTATAAACAGAAGATTTTCGCTTAGGGAAAATAGGGGAAGGCCCTCATTATCATTTGGGCGGGTGAATAGCAAGAATATCAACTAAGGCGGGCCGGGCCTAGAAATTGCCGTTTAAATGGAACTGGAGGCCGTGTCCTCGCGACGAATAATTTTGTATCTGCTGTGAGTAGGCACTTATCAAGGCTTCTGTTTGTAACGACAGAAGCTCCTCAGTGTCATTTCAAACTGTTATTTAGCACTCGATGGCGTAGTGGACTAGCGTCTTAAAAGTTTTCGATTCGATTTTATAATTAGACAGAGGCGTTGCCGTGTTATATCATACTCATATCCTACTAGATTTTTGCCCATATCCTTATTACAAAGACTGCAATCGTAATCACAAAAGCTATGTTCTGATATTAAAAATTATAAGGAAATCATTGCTATTTAATTATGTATTGAATATCATATTTATTTTCGTTTCTTTACGAAATTGTACTGCAGCACCATTGTTATTTTATTGTTAAGAGACCAAAGTAAAAATTTAAAAGCTTCATTTATATTAGTGCAATCGTTTTTAAAATAAAACAATGTGTACAAATAGGTATGACAGCGATCATAAAAATAATATTCAAAACGAGATTGCGCACGTGCCTCGGTGCATAGCTTGCCGGTCGACCTTGACTGTACACAGGAGCTTCACAGCCAGCGATGGTGGCAGAAGTTTGAGATTTCATTCTGATAAGATGCCTGCGATCGCTCTGTCCATGTTTTTTAATATTGTTTATAGATTAGTTGAAATAAAACTATTCGTCTTTATACACCCACTATAACATCGGTAATAAATTGAACCCGCTGACAGATTCACGTTGTGGGTTACCGAATATCAAGTCCACCACGCTCCTTGTATAATAATATAAGAGAATGTATATTTGAATTATGTTATACTCACATAAATGAATAAACCACATCGAAAATAAACATATAGAAATTATTTATTTGTTTGCACAATTTAGTATGTAGGGACTTAGCACTGAGTACTATTGCCTTCCACTCGGGCACGCACTACATCAACGAGAAGCTGTATTTTAAGCACTCCTGTGCTTTCATAGAATTAAAGTTATAAAACTTATAAAGTTATAAACCGATTCCCTGAGTAAATAATTACTCAGGGAATCGGTTTTTATGGAATCAATAAATTGTTCAAAATATAATATTCATTATTCTGTTTTATTGCAGAGAACTATAAAAATTATATTATTACTATAATAAAAACATATGGAGTGGTGTCTACATGACAATTTAAATCTTCCCTGTAAACAAAATACATTTTATAAATAGTTTTGTCTGTATATATTTTCATTTGATTGCTTATGAAACAATCACTAAATCGTTTTCGCTAACACTTTCTTTTATTTAGGTAAAAGGTGGTAATGCACTACAAAGTTAAAATTCCAATACTTCTTAAGATATTAAAATAGATTTAATTTTAAGACAGTGTTTCCAAATATAACCTGCCAGTTAGTTCTCAGAATTAAATATTTTTTTTCTATATCTCGAAAAATATTGGAGTTTTGACTTTGTAGTTTCATAACCTTTTTTTATATAGAGGGTAAAAAGGAATTTCGAATGGCGTTAAAAATTCATTTTGGGGGGAAATAGTTTATTTTTGTTTTGGTATTTTTTTTGTTAAGAATTTTTTTAGATACACCCTTTTTAGCAAGAGGTTAGTATTAATGTAGGTTTGTTTATTTTAAAAATCTTTATTAGTTATGGCATAATCGGTTGGTCACACTTTTCTGTTTCACACTGTATAAATAAATGATTAAGAAAGTATATTAATTATTTGCAAATTTTAGACATATTTTTGAATTCTTTGTTTATTAACGCATAAACCAATATCAGAATTACTTCAATCGGTTGAGTCTTTTGGTCGTAAAAACGATTCTGAACTTGGAATGGAAATGAAATGAAATGCTCGACATCATAGGCTAGTTGTAGGTACGTTTTATTTATTTTTTTGAAAGATTTTATTTGAAAGACAAAGCATAAGAACAAACCAATACTATTGTTTATTTACATTTCAATGCTGTATATCAATAATTAATATATTCTTATAAAGTTGGCATCACTATGTCTTATGAGTTGTAGCAAGATATTGTCAGGTCAAAGCGACACAACGAATAAGACGAACTCAACAACTTTCAGGTCGAGAATTAGTTTTGATTTGACTAGTGATTCAGTCCATCCGTTTGATAGAACAAGTATATGGTAAATTATATTAAATTGAAATTTAGCACAAATATAGTGTTTTATGTGCACTCACCGTTATGGAGTCGTTTTAAAAATTAAATAATAAATTGGTTCCCTTAATAAATGTCAGCTGAATATTTAGATAATTGGAATTAATCAGAGCTTCACGAAGATTATATTTATTGCTAAAAGAACGATATTTTTTAGACGTTATAGGAATAGACAAAATATTTAGATATTTTTTAAAATATTACTGTATAGCGTATCTAAAATTCTGTGAAAACTTTATGAAAATAACTTTATTTAAACTCGAACAGTTTGCGTATATAAATATTTAGGTTCATGTGATGTAAGAGCAGAAGTCCCTATCTTTATCTATTTTGGTAAAATTGGTATTAGAACATTTTTTAGACATATAAATTTGGAACCCTCACATTATAATTTTTTGTCTATCCGTTGAGATTATTCTTCTCAGGAACGAATTTAAGTATCAAGTTGAAATTAATACTAAGTATTAACTATCTTAATAACGTAAATCTCTTTATCATTACATTCTAAAATTCAGGTTTCTAATTCAATCTCGTAATTTATACTATCAATATTGTCTTGGAAGTTACTTTCGATTGAATAAAAAGTCTTTTAAGGCACGAAGGACTCATAGCGTAAGTAAAGAAAAAATCTGAAATTATACAGTACTAATTCTATACACCGTGTTAGGGTGAGCGCAGACTTAATTTAAAAAACGCGTATAGCTTAAAGAACTAAACAAAAACTTTTAAGTAAGCTAATGGTGCAAACTAACAGTTACAGAGAAAAAAAATTACAATGCGGACAACCCAAATGCTTAGTCACCCTTCTGTTAAACGACGCCTGTCCAGTACGGTTATTTAATAATAGATGGAGCCACCATACAACGAAATTATTTTTATTATTTAATAATTACATTTCCACGTTTCAGTAGTTAAAATATAACATGCGACTATAAATAATAGTTCTCTTTAAGGTTTTGGACTTATATTATTGATTATTTCAACAGTTTAGAAACGTTTGTACAAAAATTTAAAATTTGTCGAAAATAAGGTTTTTCGACAAACGCTTCGAAAAATCATTTCTTTATATGGTGGCTCCATCTTTTACTTAATAACCGTACTAGATAGGCATCGTCCCCCTTGAGTATCTAATACTTTTTCGAGACAGCCGGTCTACCGCCAAGCACAAATTTAAAAATAATTACATAACAAAAAATACACTAACATTTCAATTCAAAGAATAATCGGTCATCGACCTTATCAGTTTTTTACAAGTAGTGTTTCTCCAATTTTACGATTCGGAAGGTTACAACTAAGTTTACAAGTGAACCTGTTTAAATTAAAAAGTATCACTTTCAAGTTGTAATTCATTATTAGTGTTTTTATTGTTTGTCGTAAGAAAAAAATAAGACAAGCAACTTACGTATGTACTTAAAACATATTTTTCTCGGTAACCGTTACTTTGCGCCATTTTATCACTTGAAACTTTTTTTTTATTTCAGCAAGGTATACACGCTCCATGAGTTTAGACTATGTTCAGACGGACGCGGTGTATATGTAGAAGGCCAACTTAACCTTGCCTTGTACATATACATATAATAACTATGCATATATAAAAATCGATACATAACCCACAAGGCACGAATCCTACTTGTCGGTGTGTGTGCCCTATAAGGTTTGTTATATAAGACACTATGTAATCTACACACAACTCTAATAAAATCAATCCGTCGGTATCGAATGGAAACAACTCCGAGGAAGGCAACAATGAGAAAAGTTTTTGTAGCCCACGCCCTTTTTATTAGCCTTAATTCCAGGAAATCGCTAATGATATGTGCGTGCATCGCTCTTTTTATTCCACATATTAAGAAAAGCCAATTAGTATATTCAAAGCGTAATATTCCTTCATAATATTAAATCTGTACTTAATGTAAAATGCGCAAAAATTTTAAAAAATAAATTTAATACCCCAAAACTTTGTAGTTTTCTTTACTTATGCGGGATAAAAAGTAACAACAGCCAATTGCATCAGATATCACGGAGAGTCTACGTGGGCTATAGTATGACCGAAACTGTGACCGAAACCCTGAACCGCGCCTTAGGTATGTGCGCGGCGAAGAGGGAAGGCTCCTAAGCGTTGACAACGGACTGACAGAGCAGATCTGCCTCTCTCCGCGCTGCGCACATACCTAAGGTGCAGTACAGGGTTTCGGTCCCAGTTTCGGTCATACTATAGCCCACGTAGACTATCCGTGATCTCTGATGCAATTGGCTGTTGTTACTTTTTATCCCGCATAAGTAAGGCACTGTAAAGCGGTTTCGGTCAATCTATAGTAACCAAACGAACGTGAGCGAGCTATTATAACAGTCAATGACATATCGAGCATTCCGCGGGTTGAATTACCAACACACAAGCTGTTTCTTTGTGAACTGAATTGAAATTGTAATTTTTTTTCAATTTATTTACTTTAATAATTTTACAACAATAACTTCGTTGTGTTATTAGAATACGGACACTGGATACATCAATTTAGCTGCTGTCGTTAGACGAAAACAATCGCCGCATGTGTAGTGTAATGCAATTCATCTGTGCGGGCGGCCCTGACATACAATGCGAATGTATGATTGCGCAGATCTGCTATACATCTCTCGTTGTAAATCTTCTATTATGTTGTTGCGACGTTTTCGTGACAAATTTCAAATCCGCACAGATTGGTTGCACGTACTGTACCTCTATTTATAGTATTTTTAAAGTAAAATGACATCATTTTGATGACTATAAAATGAAATTATAGCATAATCGCATGTATCGAATGTAATGAGTTTCGAAAAAGCATCTTAATATTATTTATAAAATATAAATTGCTTACATATTTTTATGTAATCGCACAAAACTTTTTAAGATAAAATACAAATATTGTTGCTGAAACATTTAATGGCTTATGTTTTCAGTTAGTCGGCAGCCAACCAAATATCCGATGTGCAATCACCGCCGGGGTATCTGAAAAGTAATTTAAAAAAATAATATATCATCTAAAACGATTGTAAAAGAGAATACATTTTGAGTGAAAAATATTAAGTAATTTCATTTTCAATTTCAATAAATTGTGTACCAAACTGGTTTCTCTAAGTATATATCTGTTGGAGATCCATTACGGAACAGATTATCTACCTCTATTACTACGTATCTTTTAGTACTGAATGCTTTTCTTAAAATTAAATCTTGTGTCAAGATGTCTGACAACGTTTTCATTTCATTTTATATCACCCCGTCATGCCGTCACCCCGGCTTCCCCTCGGGATTAGGGTGCTGAAGCTTAATTCACCACGCTGCTCCAGTGTGGGTTGGTGGATTTTAGCGACTGCCATCTGATGATGGCAACCGGGACCGACGGTTTAACGTGCTCTACGAGGCACGGAGTCAGTGATAGTCATGTATTTGGTAGTTGATAGTTATGTCATTGGTCTGGGATTCGAACCGCGACCTTTTAAACAAGAAGCGAGCTCGGTACAACTCGGCTATCAACGTTCCAATAACATGAAATCGACCCTATTTCCAGCCTCGTTTTCGCACGCCGGGCCCATGGGCAAGTAAGTAAGTTCTGAGAGGTCGAACGAGAGTCAAATTTGGCTCTCTACGATGACGTTTAATAACAGCCATCTCTATTTCTCGCACCCGAACACTTACTTCACCTTCGTGGATATTGACAACGCATTCATACAAAGTTTATTTAATTTTGCCTTTAGAGGATACGACACGAAAATTATCATTTGTAACTTTACCTATTGAATTCAGATGTTTCTATAACTAGGTATATTGGCTATGATACTGAAACGGAATGAAATCTGTACGGAGAAAGTAGATTAACACGTGTCGTGACAGCCCACACGCAGCGAACCTGTTTCGAACTTATAAGGCTATGTGGCCGTGGTTCGAATCCGGGCGTGTACCAGTGAGTTTTTTCTGATTTAAATAGGTGCATAACTGTCAGTGACTCCGTACCTCGGAGAGCACGTTAGGCAGTCGGCCCCGGTTGCTGTCAATAGATGGCGGTCGTTACAATTTGCCAACCCACTTTGGAGCAGCTTGTTGGATTTAAGCTCCAAGCCCCCTCATCTTGAGGGGAGGTCTAAGCCCTTGCAGTGAGGTATAAAAAGGGCTGATGGAATGAAATGGAAAAATCAACACTAAAAAAAAATTGCACTGTATTAATTTCGTTTGTCTGTTTGTGTTTTTGTTTGAACGCTTATAACTTAAAAAACCAATAAACAAAGCTTCTGATTTTGGGATTTGAGCACTGAAAAAAGAAGTAATATATATTTGAGTTTCATAAAATATTAGACCTCAGATGCAAAAATCAGTTTATCTTTGCAACATGTAAAAATACGCGTTGGTGTTATTGTACCTTAAAAATAATTTTAATTCAAAATAATTACTTTTCTATAATTTTGAGAAAAACAGAAGTTGGTTTTTTTCAATAGGCGATACGGTTGGTAATGGAAATTAGGTTTCTGCATTTTAAAATGGTTTAGTAAATTTTATAGTGTGTTCTTATAGATTACGATTTTTTTCAAAAACATTAATAAAATCACAAGTTTATTTGGAAAAATGTACACCGCTTGCTTCTTTATCGCTTTCCGAATTTGTAAATTTTTCATCTTTGGTGAAAATCATAGGGTAAATTAATTTGACAGCAGCGTTTGGTTTTAAAAGAGTCATAAATGTCAGTTCACAGTATCGAAGTGACATTTCGCATTTTCGGGGGTTTGAAACCAGTGTGCAAGGATTTCTCGGTGGTGAAGAGCGCCGCGCGGGGACCTTGCGCACTTAAACTCGGACTGAAACTCCCCATCATACACCGGCTAGCTATAGTATGAGTGGTTAGACGGTAAACGCAGAAGAGGGCTTCTAGGCAATTCGTACTTTATGGTGAAAATAATAAAATACGTGTTTTTAGCTTTCCGCACTTCAATAGGATAAAAGAACCTTAATAAGATCACTTCGTTATCTGTCTGCTTGTTTGTCCGTCCGTCCGTCCGTTGTGATATTTAAAATTTATTCGTAACACGAAAGCCAAACACTTAAAAGCCTTTGACGGTCCGTACATTTATAAAGCTTATCGAATCGATAACTCGATAACGCCAAAGCGCCGCCGTTCCGAAGTCGTCTCGCTGAAATACGGTTTAGCAAAGCAAAGGAGGAGTCACCTCATTTCGTGAGGCAGAACAGGACCGTTGGGCTCTTTTTTGAAATCGACTAAAAATTCAGTGTCTAGAGTCATGCCTCCATTTTCTGTGTCCACGTCCAACTTTACAATCCAACCGCCCTGTGAAATAAAAGAAAAACTTTATTATCGAGTGACAGTACTGTTACAGACATGCTAGTAACGATATGCGGGATAATCATTTATTAATAATAAAATATTTGTTTGTTCAAGCCAGTGAATGAAAAAGTATAAAATTTATTCTTTGACTAAAAACGATGAAGAATACGTATGTAAAGCTCATTTATTCACAAATAAAAGAAAGTAATGGAAAAGATGTGATGTGTATCAACAATTAGGCGACCGCTTAGTCTAGTGGGTAGCAACCCTGCCTACGAAGCTGGAGGTCCCGGGTTCGAATCCCAGGTCAGGTCAGTATTTATATGATGAATATTAATACTTGGGGTCTTGGTTGTTATATGTACGTGGTGGCTTCGCTTGGTATCCAAAACACAAGCTACTGCTTAGTTTGGGGCTTAGACGTTGTTGTGATGCATACGTATGGTATGTTAACAATCACGTTTTTTTTTTCTTGTTTAGTGAGGACCGAATCTGCATACAGACACCTGCGCCCCTGACCTACCGCGTAGGTAGTGCCGGGTTGGGATTTCTACACAGAAGGTGCAGCCCGACCGGCTAAACGACTCCTCAACCTATACTCCGGAGAGCGTATAGGGTTTGGCATGAACAGCGACCGGACGTATTGAGGATGCTTTGGTGTGTTAGTGCCTTTGACGGGCGGTGCCTTAAGGGCGCCGTCTCGTAGGCGTATGATTAAAATAGGGATGAGGGCAGACGCGCGTCGGTCCCTCGACAGGAGAGGGCAGTTCGAGCTGGACGGCCCGACTGTGAACAAACAAGGCTCAGATGCCATTCGAGCAGATTTATTACGTTAACTAGGTGATATCGAGCGCTAGGTACTGCTCATCTATGTCAGACTGAAGGTCTGATCTGCCTGAAGTCCTGAGACTCTCAACCTCGGTGGTGTGATTATCAGGAGGATCTATTAGTACATTCCGTGGGCGTCTGAGAAAGTGGGTGGCGGGCTGGGGCTCGTAAGAGGCCGCTGCCGAAAGTAGCGGGTTGGGGTGCGCGACCGCGGCGGCGAAGAAGCGCTCTGACGCGTCCTTCATGTATTTGGAAATGGTTGGTAAGTCGAAATCGCTGTGAAGCAGACTGTTTCGAACGTACCATGGAGCACCGACGGCTTTTCTACAGAATTTACTCTGTATGACCTGTAGCGGCTTAAGTACCGTTTCTTTGGCGTAAGCAAAGATCGGGCATGCATAAGTCATGACCGGTCTAATGGCCATCACGTAAAGTGTGCGCTTGTTGCGCATCGATAACTTACTGCGGCTACCTATCATACAAGAGAGGCGGGCCATGTAAAATTTGGCGAGTTTACTAACACGCTCGACATGATCGCGAAAGTGCAGATGCTTGTCAAGCGTTATACCTAGATATTTATAGTTATGATGCCACGGAATGTTAACACCGGACATTTTTAGTGTGTCAATGTTTCGTGGGATAAGGAGTCGGGCTTTCGCTTTGGAATGGCGAAAGCAGATGGCCGCGGATTTGTCCGGATTTAATTCAATCCTCCATAAGCGAAACCACTGCGTGAGTTCGTCCATAGAGGACTGTAGCCTAGGGGCGATATGCCCATTGGTGCGCGCGCAAAAATAGAGCACTGTGTCGTCGGCGAACAGTGCTAATTGGACTCCGTTGCGTGGCAACGGAATATCGTTCGTGTACGCTGAGTACAGTATCGGGCTGAGAGTGGAGCCTTGCGGGACTCCCGCTTTTAACGTTTTCCGCGTTGAAATTGATTTTTCGTGTCTATAGACGAAATGTCGGTCGGTGAGGTAGTCTTGAATTATGAAAACTAGTCTATCTGGGACTTCAAGTTTATGCAGCTTATATATTAAGCCTGCATGCCAAACTCTATCAAAAGCTTTGGCTACGTCGAAAAATACTGCTACGGTTTTATCTTTCCGTTTGAAACCGGAAGATATGTACTCAACTAAGCGGAGGGCTTGTTGAGGGCTAGAGTGCCGGGAACGGAAGCCAAATTGCTCGTCTATTATTAGTCCCTTTCCAAATAAATGATCGCAGAGACGAGTCTTTAAAACTTTTTCGTAGAGTTTGCCCATGACCTTGAGGAGGCTTATGGGTCTGTAACTGGTGGGAAGGTCTCGAGGTTTGCCTGGCTTAGGAATGCCGATTACGACGGCTTCCTTCCAGATCGGTGGAAAGTAGCAGTTTTTGAAGCAGGTGTTGAAAATGGCTGCCAGAAGGGCGACTAATGGAAAAGAAAAGCATTTGAGTGCTTTGTTATTGATACCATCGAGACCCGGAGCTTTTTTGTTTTTGAGCTCCTTAATATGTTTGCTCATTTCTTCACAAGTGACTGGGGGAAGATCCGCTGAGGGGCGGACGGGCCGCGTGATTGCGTACGTCGTTTTCGACGTAGGCTACGTGAGAGGTGTCGCACGGAAGTGTGCTTATTGAGCATTGGGCGTCAAGACTATCTGCAAGACAGTCAGATTTTCATTATCGTCAGACGCGAGGGAGCTATCTGGCTTCTTAAGTGGGGGGGACGCGGCGTGTCCGTCTAATCGGAGCGCTTTAGCGATACTCCAGTAGGCTTTATGGGTTGGCTTAATGCCTTCCATAAGATCGTTCCACTGTTCGTTACGTAACTCACTTATGCGCGCTCTCACGCGGCGTTGGAGGGCGCGCGCTCGTGACCTACACTCGGGTGTGGGATATTCGCTCGCGCGGCGCAGGGCAACGTTTTTGGCTCTTATGAGTTCGCGCACTTCGGGCGGGAGGCACAGACGAGGTTTAGCCGCCGGCGCCTTCCGCGAGCAATCCGCGATCACTTTTTTAACGTGCTCAGTAAGAGCCCCTATGGCTAAATCTACTTCATTATTGGAATTAATTTCCGATGGGATTTTATAAAGATCGGGGGTATCGATTTTTTGGAGCGCGGCTTGGACTTTATCCCAGTCAACAATCACGTATATAAACACGAATATAATACAACTATCGCGTCATTTAGAAGCCTAGAATATGTCGCTGCTGTATGCCGGTACACTTTTAAGACACTCTCACCGCGTCACCATTTTGCTATATTTTTTTTTGATTTAATTTCATTTGTTTTGGGTAAATTTGAACATCAATATGCTTTTGTACTTTTTCCATTCACTAATTCTAGTTCATATTTTTAATATCAATATTTCATGTCAGTGCTTTACATGATAAAGAGATAGCAATAAAAAAATTCAATAATGTTCGTAATACAATAACTATAACGTTAGCTTTTATTGCTGAATAGTAAATGATTGATTGAACTATTTTAATGGAAAGTTAATGGAAAAAGTTCATATGGCTATAATTTTTCTTTGGCATAGGAATATTCTAACGATTTCCATGTTTTCTAACCTTTTGGTGGCAGGTCCATGGTAAAGTCGACGGTATACGTAAAATTGTTGTTGTTAAAATTAAAATTATATTGTGAGGTCTATATATAGAAGCACGTCGATGTGTTATAACCAACTAACTATGAAGATCACGCGGCTTCACAAACACACTAACCGAATGCAGAAATGACTAGAAATCCGAGATAAAAAAAAAAACAAATCGGAAATAAAATTAAGTTTCAAAGGGAGGGCGCGCTCGTAAGTTCTATTTATTGAGACAGTACGCGTTACTCAAAGGTGGCGCCTGGCGTCTAGAATATTCCCACGGTAGATTGTGATTAGGATTTTAAATATGGAATGTTCGACGACAGAATTTTTGAGATGCTGCGGGGTGCGGATTTCGGCGGCTATATCCTATATTTTGCATTTTTTAACGGATACAAATATTACATGTAATATTTAATAAAGGCTTAAGGGTATAGTATTTCAATCCCTCTTCCCCGACGTATTCCTGAGTGACAGAGATAACAAGAATAAGTTCTCAAAAATACCTATAAAATACCCGTCGAAACATCTTGCGGGCCGTGTCTGTTTCCACCCCTGAAATATGTATGAATCGGAACCAAAATTTAGTCATTAAGAAAGGATGTCCCTAGGGTAATACGTTTTGTTTTTTTTTACGGCTCATTATTTTCAAAAACGAAAAACCAACCGAAATCATGTTTTTCAGGAATTTATTCCAAAACAACTAACAAAAAATCACTAAAAAAAACATACCGCCCTATGTCAGTATTTCTCCTATTACATATATTTTTTCTATACAGAGATACAGCGAAGGTTAAACACGGGCCGAACCCTCTTCTTTTGTACGAAATACCTACCCCCTTAAGAATAAAATTGCCGTTCTACCTACTGACCACTTCAAATAAAAATAAAACCTGCATGGAGTGTGTTTCTAATCTGAGAGATTTCGAACTGAGTGTAACGTGTAACAAAAAAATTTTTTTTTCAATAGCGAACAGCTGTACCCAGATTAAACGTAGAATAGTAGTTTAGCCACAGAAACGTTAACTTGAATGCTTGGTGGTCCAGTCGTGGTGTATCCACTATAAATTCCTCAGATCAGTGTATCAATAACAATGGAGGTAATTTAAGAACATTGAACAATGGTATTGAAACTGGCAAAAAAAAACAGCCCCGACCGGTTAACCGATTTTCGCAATTATTGTTTCACGATAACGTAAGATCTCATACTGTACAAGAAACCAGTGGCGGCTTTGATAGTAAGGCAAGTACATAAGCCTGAGCCTCATTTACGTCAAATGATTATATCAATGACGATGACGACCGCTTAGCCTAGTGGGTAGCGACCCTGCCTACGAAGCTGGAGGTCCCGGGTTCGAATCCCAGGTCGGGTCAGTATTTATATGATGAATATTGATACTAGTACCGGGTCTTGGTTGTTATATGTGTGTGGTGTATTTGCATAAATATTTATATATGTATATATTATAAAGAATGTTTAAGTATGTGTATCAGTTGTCTAGTAACCCATAACACAAGCATAATACTTGCTTACTTTGGGACTAGATGACGCTGTATGGGAAGTCCCATGTATTATTATTATTATTATTATTATTATTATTATTATTATTATTATTATTATTATCAATTATTAATTATTCTTTAAAAATATTCCTATGCTTTGTTTTACAATTATATAATGTAACTAGCTTTCCGCCCGCGGGCTTCGCTCGCGTTGAGCGCAGTTGTACTGGGACAGTCAAAGGAACGCGACGCTCTAGAACATTGTAAAACTTTCTAGAACGTTCTGAAATTTAACTGCCTAAGAAATCTTATGAAATTTTTATGAAATGAGGTAATATGACATGGTCACATAGATCTTGTCAAAACATCAAGTTTGAGTACCAACACGATAAGTCTGCGATTGATAGTTTCGAAAATATAAGCATTTAAAAATGTGGTCACGTGATCACATAGATCTCGTCAAAACATCAAGTTTGAGCACCAACACGATAGGTCTGCGATTGATAGTTTCGAAAATATAAGCATTTAAAAATTTGGTCACGTGGTCACATAGATTTCTTCAAAACATCAAGTTTGAGTACCAACACGATAGGTCTGCGATTGATAGTTTCGAAAATATAATCATTTAAAAATGTGGTCACGTGGTCACATAGATTTCGTCAAAACATCAAGTTTGAGTACCAACACGATAGGTCTGCGATTGATAGTTTCGAAAATATAAGCATTTAAAAATGTGGTCACGTGATCACATAGATCTCGTCAAAACATCAAGTTTGAGTACCAACACGATAGGTCTGCGATTGATAGTTTCGAAAATATAAGCATTTAAAAATGTGGTCACGTGGTCACATAGATTTCGTCAAAACATCAAGTTTGAGTACCAACACGATAGGTCTGCGACTGATAGTTTCGAAAATATAAGCATTTAAAAATGTGGTCATGTGATCACATAGATCTCGTCAAAACATCAAGTTTGAGTACCAACACGATAGGTCTGCGATTGATAGTTTCGAAAATATAAGCATTTAAAAGTTTGGTCACGTGGTCACATAGATTTCGTCAAAACATCAAGTTTGAGTACCAACACGATAGGTCTGCGATTGATAGTTTCGAAAATATAAGCATTTAAAAATGTGGTCACGTGGTCACATAGATTTCGTCAAAACATCAAGTTTGAGTACCAACACGATAGGTCTGCGATTGATAGTTTCGAAAATATAAGCATTTAAAAATGTGGTCACGTGGTCACATAGATCTCGTCAAAACATCAAGTTTGAGTACCAACACGATAGGTCTGCGATTGATAGTTTCGAAAATATAAGCATTTAAAAATGTGGTCACGTGATCACATAGATCTCGTCAAAACATCAAGTTTGAGTACCAACACGATAGGTCTGCGATTGATAGTTTCGAAAATATAAGCATTTAAAAATGTGGTCACGTGATCACATAGATCTCGTCAAAACATCAAGTTTGAGTACCAACACGATAGGTCTGCGATTGATAGTTTCGAAAATATAAGCATTTAAAAATGTGGTCACGTGGTCACATAGATTTCGTCAAAACATCAAGTTTGAGTACCAACACGATAGGTCTGCGATTGATAGTTTCGAAAATATAAGCATTTAAAAATGTGGTCACGTGGTCACATAGATTTCGTCAAAACATCAAGTTTGAGTACCAACACGATAGGTCTGCGATTGATAGTTTCGAAAATATAAGCATTTAAAAGTGTGGTCACGTGGTCACATAGATCTCGTCAAAACATCAAGTTTGAGTACCAACACGATAGGTCTGCGATTGATAGTTTCGAAAATATAAGCATTTAAAACTGTGGTCACGTGATCACATAGATCTCGTCAAAACATCAAGTTTGAGTACCAACACGATAGGTCTGCGATTGATAGTTTCGAAAATATAAGCATTTAAAAATGTGGTCACGTGATCACATAGATCTCGTCAAAACATCAAGTTTGAGTACCAACACGATAGGTCTGCGATTGATAGTTTCGAAAATATAAGCATTTAAAAATGTGGTCACGTGATCACATAGATCTCGTCAAAACATCAAGTTTGAGTACCAACACGATAGGTCTGCGATTGATAGTTTCGAAAATATAAGCATTTAAAAATGTGGTCACGTGGTCACATAGATCTCGTCAAAACATCAAGTTTGAGTACCAACACGATAGGTCTGCGATTGATAGTTTCGAAAATATAAGCATTTAAAAATGTGGTCACGTGATCACATAGATCTCGTCAAAACATCAAGTTTGAGTACCAACACGATAGGTCTGCGATTGATAGTTTCGAAAATATAAGCATTTAAAAATGTGGTCACGTGGTCACATAGATCTCGTCAAAACATCAAGTTTGAGTACCAACACGATAGGTCTGCGATTGATAGTTTCGAAAATATAAGCATTTAAAAATGTGGTCACGTGATCACATAGATCTCGTCAAAACATCAAGTTTGAGTACCAACACGATAGGTCTGCGATTGATAGTTTCGAAAATATAAGCATTTAAAAATGTGGTCACGTGGTCACATAGATTTCGTCAAAACATCAAGTTTGAGTACCAACACGATAGGTCTGCGATTGATAGTTTCGAAAATATAAGCATTTAAAAATGTGGTCACGTGATCACATAGATCTCGTCAAAACATCAAGTTTGAGTACCAACACGATAGGTCTGCGATTGATAGTTTCGAAAATATAAGCATTTAAAAATGTGGTCACGTGGTCACATAGATCTCGTCAAAACATCAAGTTTGAGTACCAACACGATAGGTCTGCGATTGATAGTTTCGAAAATATAAGCATTTAAAAATGTGGTCACGTGATCACATAGATCTCGTCAAAACATCAAGTTTGAGTACCAACACGATAGGTCTGCGATTGATAGTTTCGAAAATATAAGCATTTAAAAATGTGGTCACGTGGTCACATAGATTTCGTCAAAACATCAAGTTTGAGTACCAACACGATAGGTCTGCGATTGATAGTTTCGAAAATATAAGCATTTAAAAATGTGGTCACGTGGTCACATAGATTTCGTCAAAACATCAAGTTTGAGTACCAACACGATAGGTCTGCGACTGATAGTTTCGAAAATATAAGCATTTAAAAATGTGGTCATGTGATCACATAGATCTCGTCAAAACATCAAGTTTGAGTACCAACACGATAGGTCTGCGATTGATAGTTTCGAAAATATAAGCATTTAAAAATGTGGTCACGTGGTCACATAGATCTCGTCAAAACATCAAGTTTGAGTACCAACACGATAAGACTGAGATTGACAAAAAATAGCCTTTGTCACCCCCGATAATGCCCTCTACACGTCTGCGAAGTTTCATTGAAATCGGTACAGTCGTTTCGGAGATCAGCTCGAATAGACAGACAGGCGGACAGACAGAAAAACAAAAAGCAGCCTATGTCACCCATGATAACACCCTCTGCACGTCTGCCAAGTTTCATTGAAATCGGTTCAGCCGTTTCTGAGATCAGCTCAAACAGACAGACAGATGGACAGACAGACAGATAAAAAGTACCCTATGTTACCCGCGGTAATGCCCTCTGCACGTCTACAAAGTTTCATTGAATTCGGTTCAGCCGTTTCGGAGATTAGCCGGAACAGACAGACAGACAGACAGACAGACAGACACTCCAATTTTATTAATATAGATGATGTAATGCTACAGGAGTTACTCTTAAAACATACCGTCACCCCACATGGGGTAGATTTGGCCCTTACCGATTGTGTCCGTAATTTGGAAAACTTGAAATTTCTCAAAAAAAAAATGTTCCCGAGAAACAATAGAAATCGCCTTGACTTAAGTCCTGCTCTCCAAAGTTCTATCGCAAAAGGATACACGATCTCCTTATTAAATGGCAGAAATGCACAGAGAATATAATTATTTTTATTAAATTATGATATTATTAATGATTTTTCTCATAGTATTTCTTAGTTTCGTTTTTGCCATTACCAAACGCCAACTTCACACTTCAATCACTTATATTCTTAAAAAAACATGAGTCAGAAGAAATTTTATGACCGCGTCACCGGGGATGACGAATGTTACATCCCCATGTGCAAACGCTAGTAAGTAAGTAGACATAATTACATATACAATAAATAATTTTTTGTCAACAATTTTTAAATTAATATTCAACTTATCGACGAAAGACAGCGGTTATTTCTTTTAGGATACGAGCTTTTGGCAGCCCATAAACAAATATCGCAATATCGCATTATCGCGAATATCGTTGTCAGTGTGGAACAGGCGTGAGCCAGCCGAGGGGTATTTGATGTAGGAGATACGGGCTGTTTATTGCGGTTAAGACTCCCTCAGAAACGTCGAGATACGTACATTTCTACGAAATTCGGCGGTTAAGATCCGTCACATGCGAGCCCCGTACGTGAATTTTAATAAAGTCAGGCGTTCGCAATATCTACTGGGCTACAAAACTGGGGCTACAAAACGTGGTCGTCTCGTCTGTGTTTCTCGTCTAGGCTTACAAACAAATGGCAATAAAGACAAATATTTCATAATATAAACGATTTAAATTACAAACGTTGTTTACTTCGATAAATCATTGATAACCAATAATTAATTTTAATTACAAATGCATAGTACCGTGATATGTATTTGACTTTGTATATTTATGAGCTCCTGATTATAATGATAATTGAAAATGTAATCAGAAGTCATTATAAAATAAGTGTAAAAAACATATAATTTGTTTACGCAAAGATTACACTCGGGTATTTTCTTAAAAATATAAAGTGTCATAGTTTATCATTAAGTATGTCTGGTGACCTGTAGTTCTATAATTTTTCCATCTATTTTATAAACCTTTCACAGGGTCTGTGTATTTCTGAAGATACAGTAAAACAATGGAAAACAATCAAGCTTCAAGGGTCTGTACTTTAATTTATTGTATATTAACAAGTTTTATGTTTTTTTGCCAATTTTATCATCAGCAATACTGCATAGAGAAAATTTTAAATTTATTTTAATAATAACAAAGTTATACAATTATTATATTCACAGTACATATAAAAACTTTACAAATTTTCCTTTATACTGGGATTCGTCTGCGGGTAAATCGAAATCTCACCAATACCACGCCGCCACGGTGCGGGCGTAAGGAGATTGGAATGCGGTTAGGAATGTGTCTTTGTGTGTATTGAATGTGTAATAATAAAGTGATCTTTAAGGTATCAAAGTAAAAAGAAAGCAAGCCCACACAGTTTCGTTATACTAGCTAAAATGACATGTAAGACTTACAGAGAGAATTCAGATATATGTATATTACTAATTCAATGATTTAACGATATAAAAAGATCGTTTTAAGTCTGAAGTTAATAAAGAATAAGGCGAAATGGTCACTGAAGATATTTTGAAAATGCTGGAATACTTAGCAAGTATTGACAGTTGTCGACATCGCTTCGCGGCTAAAGCTACGTCGGCCAGTAGCAACGATTTTTTTTTAAGTGGGCGAACAGGATGCCAACATATTATCTCAATCTATTTTTAAAATTGATTAGGACGGGCTCCTAATGTTAGGATACGTAACTTTAATGTCGTCGTTAGACTCAATCTCGGGGCAAAGTTATTGACAGTAAGTAAATGAGGATTCAAGATCAAGATTATTTACTGTCATCTTTTAAAATGAACAATACTTACTTAACGTAATTAAATTTGTACCTTAAAATTACTAAGAGCTATTATAATAAGATAAAGACAGATTCAGTTAGATAAAAAGTGGCCACGGAGGGAAACCATGATGTAGTTGACGAAGCAATTCAGTATCAGGATTAGAAGAAGGCGTTCGGCAATGAGATGCCAGCAGGCGCGCAGTAAGAATACGTCCGACGCACTCACGGGCGGGGACCGGAGCTCTAGGACACGATCTGTCCGGCAAAGTCGATGCTGGTACGACGTTGAACAGTGAAGGTGGTTGGAGGCTAAAATCGGCTCAACCTAAGACACCAGCGCAACAAAACGGCGCACAGCAACAGAGCAACAGTGCATAGGTAGCGGGTAGCGAAAACAGTCAATCATTTTGACTAAAGAACGCTTCAGCATTACAGCAATGTAGCAGGAACTTGCTTTTTAAGAAAGGAGACAGTAGTTCTAGTTTCTAAATACTTATCCCTTTGCCATAGACAAGACAGGACTATTATTCATTTTTGTGGGAGTAAGCCGAGTTTAACACTTTTATTTCACTAAACAGCAGTTCACAGCGAACAAAGCCATTTCCATTAAATCCATGTCATTCTGACCACTTATATATTTCTTTTATTTACCATTAAACCTCTACTGGGTCGTTCTCGCTGTCTGTTACTTCAAATCTTACTGTCACAGTACTGTACTGAGTGAGCTCTTTTTTATATTCGAAGGTTCGGAAGTTCTAGAAACTAGGAAAATTTAATTAGTCGTCGTCGCTTGTTTTTCACAGAAACAGTGAAAAAATTTTGTAGTAATTGGAAAATGTAGTAATTTATAATCAGGGTATTTTTTCACCCACCTCCTTCACCATATCAGGATACAATTGTTTGTCCCACGGCGAGTACAATGAAGAGGAGACATAAAGCCGCTTTCCGTCTAAAGATAGCTGAAGCATTTGAGGTCCTCCATGTAGACGTTTGCCTTTCACAGTCACTGGTTTGGGGGCGTGCTGTTGAGTGAAAAATCTTTTAAGTCTCTGCAGGAATTCGGTTCGGGAATACATATCTATAAAATCGGCAATAAATAGGTTTTAATTTCGATGTGTATCTATCTACAAATAGATATTTTATGTAGGTACCTATTACTATTGTAAAAATTCTTGAACGAGTTTTTATGATGATTTAACTTAAAAAAAATGTTTCACAGATTTTCATGAAACTTTCATTTGAATATTACTTATGATTCTAAAAGTGATACAAATTATGCATTATTATTGTAAGCTACCTGGGGGTGATTTTCGGACCGCTTGACTTTAAATCTCATGAGAGAATTTTCGTTCACAATGAAAAATATCATATGATAACGATTTCACCATGGACGTAATAGTACCTGCAATAGTAGTCAGTTGGCTTTTAAACAAATTTCCTGTATTTTGAAAAATATAATAGCAAAGCCTAATTTTGAAGATCTTGCATTTTCAAGTTATATCGTGTTGAAGAAATCAATCGATTATCGATTCATTTCATAAATTTAATATCGATTAGCAGATACAGAGGCCCGAAATTACACCTGTGTTCCGTATTTGAGTTATTTCAACAACCTCCATACAAATTCATATAACATTGTAGAAAAATTTACTTATCAATGGTTAAATAATTTAATTTGATTTTAAAATAAGTCATAAATATGATATTAAATCACCAAGAATTCTTCTCAACTGAAAAACAAACGAAATTGGTTTTCTTATTACTATATCGTTTATTTATAAACGGAACAATAGGGTAACCCTACCCTGTTGTCGTGATAGCCCAAAGCGCAACGAACCTGTCCCAAATTCATAAGGCCCCATAGGGCCATGGTTCGAATCCGAGCGTGTACCAATGAGTTTTTCTGGCTTAAGTACACAACTATTACTGACTCCGTGCTTCTAAAGGCACGTTAAGCAGTCGGTCCCGGACGCTGTCAATAGATGGCGATCGTTACAGTCCCCAACCCGCAGTGGAGCAGCGTGGTGGATTTAAGCTCCAAGTCCCCCTCCTCACCCTGGGGGAGGCCTAAGCACCTGCAGTGGGGTAAAAATGGGCTGATGAAGTGAAATGAAGGGTAACCCTGCCATCGCTGCCATTGGCTACCATCTACTAAACCATAGACAAAACTTGTGATTCAATCCGAGTCAATCATATTTCATACGACATTTAATTTTCATGTGACAATATTTCCGTAGGGTCTTGAGCATCGACTTATATGTACCTAGATACTAGACGCAAAGATCCCTTTATATTATACAGCGCACGTAACGTAAACGAGAATGGCCGAACGCGTTCGAAGATAGTCGCAATTTTGTCTTTCTTTGATGTTTCAAAATTTGTGTCTGCGCTGAACGAGATATCGAAAAGGGTAGGTGTACAGTAATGTAATAGATTGAAAAGAGATGAAATGAGTGTTATCGTTATGCTTACCAAATAATTCAATTTATGTGCAACCGTCAAATTTGTAATTGTCAAAAATTAAATTAGTAACACTAAAAAATTATGAATTTACGTGTGATAAGTAATCCCATCCGCCTTTTTAAATTTTCGGGTGTTATTTATACACTTTTTAAAGGCACAGCAAGGAATTTTTTCAGATATTTTCCAAAATACACAATAATGTCAATCGAGTACACTGACAGGCGGTCCACAGGCGACTATTTCAAAATCGTGCAGATCGCGGTGCTCTGAACGACTTTGAAATTGTCGGTTTTCGTGTGGTACGTACAGTCTAGTACCCTAGGCACATATAAGTCAGTGGCCTTGAGAATACAGAATTTCCAGCTCACACGACAAATTGTCACCAGGTAACGTTTGATAAATTGTTGTGTGAAAATTCTTTCACGCTGAAATTGTCAAATGAAACAAGAATCGCGCTCCTGGAGGCATTCAACTGGATTAGATATGTTCCTCAAAAACGGCTAACCCGATTTTGTTTCAATTTTCTACAATTTATAGGAATCATCCACCGGAATCACCTTAATACAAAATTCGACCAATTTTGTAGTTGTAGGCTACTAGGGAACGCAACAGCATATGTGTTTATTGGAAATTACTTAATCGATTATGATTTTTAATGCCGTTTTTAGCATTACATTACATTTCACATGAAAAACTAGAAGTAAAATCTTAGATAAGTTTAACGGTGGTGTAATTCACCAGGGGGCGCTATCATAAATATCTTTATATTATTAGAGTGGATGACGGCAATGGGATAGAAGTAATATCTTCACATTACAACGTACCTATTATGAACGTAAGCCAAACTGTAACCTTTTATTTGCTTAGATATACAAGATCATATATAACTATGTTTTACCTTTAGTTCTTTATCTTCGACCAGCACAATGCCTTTACTTGTTAGTTGCCCGCCCAGAAACACTTGTCCAGTCAGCTTCGGCTTTTTGGGGTTCGATATATCATACTGTCTGATATCACCGTGCATCCAACAAGAAAAGTACAGATATTTATCGTCCAAAGAGAGCAGAATGTCAGATATAAGTCCTTAAACAAAAACAACTAGGTTATTTAATTCAATTTACGAATTATGTTGTATCAACTATACTGATCTATGTTTTTTTAACTTCTCGCTATCCAAGGGAAGTTATTGATTTGGGTCCGATTTTCGAAAATCGACTTTTCATCAGGTCTCCACATTTTGAGGTCCAGGGAAGCCATTCTGACCATTTTCGGCTGGACGTTCGCATGTGTGGTGTGTGTGTATGTAACTTTTTTTGTCGTACGATACCTTGAGATCGGTTTGACCGATTAAGACCCGCGATACGGCGTTTGAAAGGGTTTATCGAGACTTAGATCTGATTAGATTTGTAAGTCAATCGGTCGAGCTGTTTCAAAAATATTCCAAAAATAAACTTAAAAAAAAATCAAATTGTACGTGTTTTTTAAATAACTTTGAGATTTTCCAACCGACCTACATAAAACCTTATATACGTTTTTTGTACATAAAACACTACGTTGAGTGCCGCAAAAATATCGAAATGGAACAACGCGTTCAAATGATTTCGCAATTCACAAATTTCCGGAAACGTGTTTTTTAACATAACTTTGAGACTTTAAGATCAATCGATTTTTGGTTTTAGTTTTTTAAGTTCTGTGCTTACAAAATTACATATAATGCCAGAAATTGCAAAAAAATCAAACGAAGCGTTCAAAAAATATCGCAGTCAACAAATTTTCGAAAAAGTGTTTTTTTAACATAACTTAGAAATTTTACGACCAATAAATAGATTTTTGACTTCACACAAAAGTTTTGTACTTACTAAATTGCATAGAATGCCGTAAACTGCATTAAAATCAAACTAAGCGTTCAAAAGATATTGCAGTTCAAAAATTCCAAAATAACGTTTTCTTTGCTTGAGCTCAAAAAACTCCAAATGTATAGAAATTCTATTTTTTAACTTGCATAGCATAACTTTAAAATTTAATGGCCAATAGATTTTTAGCTTTACATAAAAGTTTTTTGCTTACAAAATTGCATATAATGCCGTAAACTGCACTAAAATCAAATGAAGAGTTCAAAAGATATCGCAGTTCAAATATTCCAAAATAACATTTTCTTTGATATGTCCCAGGTTTCTGAGCTTGATGAACTCTTAATGTAGAGAAGTTCTGTTTTTGGGCTTGGAGAGGTCGGAAAATGAATATTATGAGCTCGAAGAGCTTGAAAAACACGAAAATCGATATTTTGAGTTCAAACAGCTAAATAGCTTTCTGATTTTTGAGCGCTTCGAATTCGAAAACAGCGGGAAGTTTCAGGGATGACCTGCAGGGTCAACTGATTTTTTTTTGTTTTTATTTCGTTTGCGCCGTGATAAACAAAAATTCAACAAATTTTCACTTGTCGACATCATTAGACATTTACACTATCAAGAAAGTGTCTTAATTTTTAGGATTCCATGCCCAAAGGGTACCAATAGAAACTCTATTACAAGGCTCCGCTGTCCGTCTGTCCGTCCGTACACCCATACGTTCGTACATTTGCTCGTCTGTCACAGGGCTGTATCGTTAGAACCGTAATAACTAGGCACTTGAAATTTTCACAAATTTTCACTGCAACAAATAATAAAAATAAAACAAAATTTAAAATCAAAAGGGATCCCCATGGAGGAAACGTGTTTTTGTTCATGTTTTTGGTGATTAGTGGTTGTGAGATTATTGCTTACTCTTGAAATTTTCATAAAGTATGTACTACTTTGGCTGCTATAACAATTAATAATGAAAAGAAAATAAAGTTAAAAATTTAATATGAGCACCATACAATATAAACATTTTATATTGTACGGTGGTACACTTCGTATGCGAGTCTGACTCGCACTTGGCGGGTTTTTAATTATAAATGTTTCAAAAATATCTCAATAACCGACCGATTGGCCGAGTTGTTAGAGATCCTAACTGCGGAGCCAAGGGTCGCGGGTTTGATTCTCGCCCGGGACAAATACTTGTGTGCATGAACATGTCTATTGGGTCCGCGTCTGTAAAATATAACACAAGCATAATACTTGCTTACTTTGGGACTAGATGGCGCTTTGCAGGGTGTCCTAAATAAATATTATTAAAAAATAACAAAAATAACTTTTTGAGTTGTGCAATCTAACTAGGTCTCCAAGTTCGTCTGTCTGTCTGTATATAACAACCATTTTATTCGCAGACTATTAGTGCTATAAAGCTGAAATTCCTTATGTTGTGGTTTTGTATTAAAATCTTGAAAAAGAAAATACAGAGTGCATTCCAAACATCAAGGATAAAAAAATGTTCTACACTTTCTAGTGAGATAATGTTGAATAGCTATTTCAAAATTATCTTGAGGTTATATGATAGTTTTTCTTAATCAAGTCTCGATTACGAAATATTTGACAATGTGGTTGCCTTTTCATGTGCCTTCCTCCTCTTAATTTCAAACCGGTCTTCCGAAAAATTTGAAAAAATCGACAATGATAATACGTAGTACGAACTTACTAGAATAGTTATCAAAATTATCTATCGTCAACTAAATCACGAGCCTTGTGGGTAGCGACCCTGCCTACGAAGCTGGAAGTCCCGGGTTCGAATCCCAGGTCGGGTCATTATTAATATGATGAATGTTGATACTGGTACCGGGTCTTGGTTGTTATATGTGTGTGGTGCCGTCGCAAAAATATTTATATATGTATATATTATAAAGAATATTTAAGTATGTATATCAGTTGTCTAGTAACCCATAACACAAGCATAATACTTGCTTACATTGGGACTAGATGGCACTGTGTGGGAAGTCCCATGTATTATTATTATTATCAGTTATTACCGACGAAGTTTATGTATAAGTTCAAATCTCACTGTCATGAGTTTGGTTTTTTTGGTGTTGTTGTTTGGCATGGACACGGAACCAAAATTTACGTGTAACTCGACACGTACTTACTGGTTTTTTTTTTCAGGAATACGTATATATCAGTCCAACTGTATCAAACACCGAGCTGAAAATATATCTCAATAGAGTACACATGTAGCAAATAAACAGCGCATCATGTTAAATAAATTATTCGCTTATAGTGCATTTTTATGTTTATTAAGAGAATTTTTATTTATTAATTTAAATGCTATAAAGTTAAAATTAGTGAACGTAATAGACAATTACAATTATTTACAAAAGAATTTTTATGCAACCCAAAAGGATTGTTAATAGATTATGGTTGTGAATTGTGCCATGACTCACCTTCACTCCCCAATATTTCTAATATTTTGCTTCCACGCTTTGTTGTTTTTTAGGGGTTCGTAACCACAGGATGCCAACGGATACCCTACTACTAAGACTCCGCTGTCTATCCGTCCGTCTGTCACAGGGTTTGTATATTTTGAACCGTATTAAGTAGACACTTGAAATTTTCACAGTTTGTATACTAGTAGGTATAACATAACATAACAGCAAATAAAATATTAAAATAAAGAAAAAATTAAAGGGCGTCTCCATACAAGAAATGTGTTTTTTTTTTCGGGGTTTTTGTGATTGCAAAATCATTGCTAGTAATACATGCTACGGAACCCTAGGTTCATACTTCCCCACCATACATTTGGCCAGTTTTTCTAATATATAAAATTCTCGTGTCACAGTTTTCGTTGCCATACTCCTCCGAAACGGCTTGACCGATTTCGATGAAATTTTTTGTGCTTATCCGGTATCTATGAGAATCGGCCAACATCTATTTTTCATCCCCCTAAACGTTAGGGGTAGTCCACCCCTAAATTTTATTTTTTTAGACAAAATTTTTAATTTCTATTTTTTTATGATACAACATACAACATACAAAAATACATACAATCCTCAATTTTCACCCTTCTACGATCAACCCTTATTTTTTAATAGCTATTTTAGTAATCACAGTTTTCGTTGCCATACTCCTCCGAAACGGCTTGACCGATTTCAATGAAATTTTTTGTGCTTATCCGGTATCTATGAGAATCGGCCAACATCTATTTTTCATCCCCCTAAATGTTAGGGGTAGTCCACCCCTAAATTTTTTTTTTTTATTTTTAGACAAAATTTTTAATTTCTATTTTTTTATGATACAACATACAAAAATACATACAATCCTGAATTTTCACCCTTCTACGATCAACCCTTATTTTTTAATAGCCATTTTAGTAATTTAATAATTGCATAACTAAATATTATTTCTCAAAAGTGTAATTTATTTAATTAAGACTGACAGAAATTGTTGAAACGATAAATATTTGTGTTACGGGAACGAAAACGGGAAAGGGAAGAACGGGAAAGAGTTAAGACTGAAATAAAAAAGTTGTACTTGATGAGAATGGAAACAAAAAGGAAATGAGACCAGGGCCAGGAACGGAAACGATAAAATATTTATGCGATGGGAACAAAAACGGGAAAGGGAAGAACGGGAATGAGTTAAGACGGAGATAAAAAAGTTATTTTTGATGAGAATGGAAACGAAAACGAAGCTACACTAGGGCCAAGAACAGAAATAATAAAGTATTTTTGCGATGGGAACGAAAAAATGAAAGGAAGAACGGGAATGAGACAAGACTGAGATAAAAAAAGTGATTTTTATGAAAAACGAATACTACCCGTGCGAAATCGGGACGGGCCGCTAGTTTTATATATATTTTAGTTCTGCAAGACTGCCGCGCTGCGCTGCGCTGCGAGCCTCTAACAGTCGGTTTTTGCGCATGATAAAAAGCGCAGTTTGTACGTGTATTTGTTTTCTTACGATGGATATTAGATAGAAAGAATACTCGTTGATTAATCGAACTATATGCAAGTCATAGAGTATCGTAGGACCAGAAAGACATAAAATACCAAAATAACCAAACCTATAGAACGCTACTTGAAATCGATTGATTGGAAACGCGAAATTGATATTGCAAACTGTAAATGATTCTCCAGTAAACAAAAACGCAATGTCAACAACAGTCTCTCTTTCGCTGTAAATGCTTTTCAGAAATTCGTATCTAATTTCCGGATTCGAGGTTCAATTAATGATAATTAATGATAATAAATGTTCAAAACTGATTGTACTCATTCTAGTAAAGTTTTCATTGTCACACTCACGATTGATATCAGCAAATAACTTATTTCTATATTTCAAACGGTTTGCAAATAATCACTTGTTCTACCAGCTACCTTTTTTTTCTTTTTATTCTTTAAAATGTAGCGAATAGCGATCAAACGTTCTGCTTTGACCATGGCTCGCGACTTGCCATTTTTTTCCTCGCGCAGTCTGTCTGTACACAGCAGCCTCGCAACATTGCGAGATGGTCTCACGGGAATATACCTCGCGCTCGCGGGAAAGTACGTGCGCGTTAGCCTCGCTCAGTCCGTGCGCGGCTTTATACACAAAGACAGAACAAATATTCAAGAAAGCACTGTAGTTTATAATTTAAAAATGAAGGATGTCTCTAGGATGAGTGATGGCCACAACTTAAATACAAGACATAAGCATATGTTAACAATTCCCAGGTTCAGGCTCTCAAAGGTTAATAATTCTTTCATGGGAAATTGTATCCGTTTTTATAATAAAATTCCAAAAGAAATGTTAGACTTGAATTCTAATCAATTTATAAAGCGAGTTAAAGTCTGACTCATGAAAAAAGTTTACTATTGTATTAGCGAGTATTTGAATGATAAGTGCGCATGGACATCATTGTAATAGTTGTTAAGCACTTTAAATTAAAAAAAAACGTAAATTAAGAAAAACATAAATTAAAAAAAAATAAACAGGGGGGAGTTTCTTGTCGGTTCTTCTCCTTCTAGTTTTTGAACCGGTACCTAATTTATTTATTTTTACTTTCAATAAGGGTGAGTAAACTTCTTATATTGAATAAAAACTTATTAATTTGAATTTGAGAAGAATTGTTTATCAGTTAGTGTGGAACTAACTAAAAAGTATATATTTTTAATTAAGAAGGAGAAAAACACTAATTCATTGAAACTCAATGATGCCTCAAACAACGCTTTGAAGAAAGATTTAGTATAATTGAAGCGATACCGTTCAAGTTGGATTCAGCGCCGTCTATGGCAACCCTTTTGGCTGGAACATCGATGACTTTGTCGGCCGCCCACGTGCCGTCCTCTTTCATGTAGAACCTTGAAAATAACGACTTAACTAAATATATTTTGTGCTACAATTACCGCACGTGCAAAGGCGAGGATACAAGGATGCTTATTAACTTGACTATATGCAAAGCTATTTACAATAAAAAAAAAACATTAGCTGTCACGGAGGGCTTGATAAATGTGAAACATCATAATAATTCGATATTGGAGAGCATAAGTTGTAAAGTATTACAAATTAAAAAAAAAAGTTTTAATTTAGTTAAAATTATTTAATCTGCTGTGATATCAGTTATTTTTGTTAGAGTAGCGTTAGATCCTATTTCTTATTACTATCGTTACATTATATCTGAATTACATGGGCCGATGATAGTCTTAATATATGGCGAATATAAGTATACATATTCACACAGAGAGACGTTGCTTGGCGTGGCTTGAAAAAGAGAGCGTCTTATCACCAAGACGTCGAGTTTTTACTCCCTACTCAAAGCGTCATTAGATGTTTCACATCAACAAGGTTCATCCCATCAAAAACAATACTTGTCAAAAAAACCAAGTCTCGCAACTCAGTTGTTCTGCGGTAAAAAGAAATGAGATCCATGTAATACCAAGTCGGTTATTAATTTATTCGGTTATAAATATATTGAGACTTGGCCATCGCCTGAAAACACGTGTAAATTCAATCGCCTGAAAACACATGTAAATTCAATTATTTAGTGCGATGGCCAAGTCTCAATATATTTATAACCCAATAAATTAATAACCGACTTGGTATTACATGGATCTCATTTCTTTTTACCGCAGAACAACTGAGTTGCGAGACTTGGTTTTTTTGACAAGTATTGTTTTTGATGGGATCTCATTTCTTTTTGTATTTTGTAGACAGTTCTACTTTTTTCCTTTTCGGTACCTTCTACTTATTGTATATATGTATATCTATATGTATATAGTTTTTCTAAGATATATTATACAACCTTACGCACTCGTAATAAGTACGAATACGCACGTAGGTACGTTTTTTGCATTAAAAAATAATTTAATACACGTGTTTTCATGACGGGAATACCCATTTTTTGCTCGATTTGGCAGGGGCACTACCATGCGCCTATATTTATATGGGACTAGCTTAAACCCGCGGCTTCGCACGCAATATAATAATAACTGCCGTAATAAAACATCGTTACGAATAAAGCCAATATTGAAAAATTTAACTGAAGACTTGGCTGTATGGGCTTAATTTTTTTTTGCGGTCTTTTCTAGATTTTTTAGTTTTTCCTTGATTCATACACCAAACACTACTTATATTCCAAATTTGAAGCTTCTAGGTCTGCTAGAAGTGCCTTAGAATTTTGATGATCGGTGAGTCAGTGAGTGACAAAATTAAGAAATTTGACCCGTTATAATTTCTTAAAAATACTGGTTCAAATTGAAAATATACGTGTAATATGCTTATATAATATGCCTGCATGGTTACTGAAAATTTCAGTCTTCTAGTTTTATCCACAACGAAGTTACAGGGGGTCGAAAATGGTCTGAATTGCTTCGAGAAAAGGATGGTACGGCCGTGACGCTTTTTCGCTCGACTTGGTGGGGGCACGGCCGTGCCCCCAGATAATGATTACAATACAAATGGCATAAAAACTTGTTTCGTGCCAGAATCTAAAACAGAGCGGAATTACATCTTCAGTTTTTGGGGTTCCATACCCAAAGGGTACCAATGGGAATCCTATTACTAAGCCTTTGCTGTCCGTCAGTCCGCCTGTGCGTCCGTCTGTCACAGGGCTGTGTATGGTCTGAACCGCAATAAATAGACACTTGGAATTTTCACAGAGTATGTATTAGGTACTATGATGGCTACAACAAAAAATAATAAAAATAAAATAAGGTAAAAATTAATTTTTTGGTGCTAACTGGTTGAAAGATCATTGCTCACGCCTGAAATTTTCAAAAAAAAATTTGTACTACTATATATGCTTAAAAATAAATAATAAAATTTAAGTTAACAGTTGAAGGGGATCCCCATACAAGAAACGTTGTTTTTTTTGGACGTTTTTGGTGTGATTGGTGGTTGTAAGATCAATGCTTGCACTTGAAATTTTCATCAAGTATGTACTACTATGAAAGCTATAACAAATAACAAGAATAAATTATAGTTAAAATACCAGGGGGTCTCCATACATAAAGCGTGTTTTTTGTTTATTGTACGATGGTACGGAACCCTTCGTGTGCGAGTCCGACTCGACCGACTGACGCTTATATATATATAGTTGTTACCTTACCCAGAGCAATCCGTAAGTAATGTAGGTATATAGTACACTTTACTAACTAACTACGGGCTGGAGTGTAATCACGTTCGTTTTAAAAACGCAAGAAAGCTTATTCGAGTTTCAACGGTACTAAATTGAAATAAGAACTTACACTGCGTGTGTGCTTTTATTTGTTTATACGGTTTTTGTTCGCTGCCGACGCGTAATCAAGTTATCTTTTGATAATCGAAGAGTAAATCATTATAGAGTTAGATCTGAAAGTTGTCGTTGATTAAAAAATCAAATAAGCTTTTACTGTATAAAATTTAATTTCGTAAACTCTATTAATTACTCTGTCTTTAAATTTTACATTTGAAATATAATTCACGCTTTCAATCTTTTCTATCTTTTCAAGTTGGTTTACGTGTAAATATAGGAAGTAGTCCAAATTACAGTATTCTCGGGAGTTAGCGTGTTGTCACATATTACAATACTTAGCCACTCACCTAAATACGTTAGCTTCAACCGCACACCCGACAAAGCCTTGAGATGCCTTAGGGTCGTGTAAAAACCTTATTTCCAAAGGAGCACAACCGTCTTTCCCTAGGTCTATGACTTGTTGTAACTCGTGAGTCGTCCACTTGTAGACATTTATTGAGGTCCCGTAGCGGGTTGGGTCTTGTATATCTCCAGGTTGAAATCCGCTGAGAATAAATGTAGGTTTATTAATAAGAACAATAGAGGCAAACAAAAAAATCATCTTTGAAGTTGTGTTGGTTCCTTTCCGGATTGCGTTACTAATGAAAAAGTGAGTCTAATGTATAATAAATTGATGTATCACGACCTGATGAAAGATTTTTTTTTTGCGTTTGCGGAAATTGACATATTCTCGACTTCAAGATGCACATTCAGAAACAAAGTAATTCAATTAACAGAATCTAAAGCACGAATTATTGACTAAGCGTAATGGGTAGGTACCACAGGCGGAAACACAACAACAATTTATGTTACACACACACCCTCATACACTCACACACACTCTCACATACCCTTGCACACTACACACTCCTCTATAAAACACATCACCGAAAAATTATCTTAAAACTGTAAATTTTAGTCATGTTCGGGCTCGGTTATATATTCTTATTAACTGTTTTGTAGTTTAAGTCTCAATATAATAAAAAGCTAAACAAAATTGTGTTTATTGGTAATATGTACAACATAATAATAATAATGTAAAATTATGTAAATGTTATAAGTTAATAACATGTGTATTTACTGTGAATTTTCCAAATAAAAAAATAATAATAATAATTTATAATGAGAAAAATGCGTTGCACGTCGTATATTTTCATACATCGTATTTTCCAACTTTTTATAATTTTTGTTTTTCGTTGAATTTTATATACACATTTTTATTTTACATTCAGTATACAGATAAAGTCATTAAAGTAATCGAAGGTTACGTGTATGATTCACTTAAAACTACTTTAACCATGGATTTCAATTTCTCTATTTAAAGCGCTTTAGGCTAAAAATAGTGATATAAACACTCAATGAAAAATCAATTAAAAATATTAAAAAAAAACAGATATTATCTATAACATGCACATAATTATTATTTGAACCAAGCTTGAAATATGCTTTGTTAAAATATGTCTACTAGGTAATTTACGATGTTTAGCAATGTATCCAGTTTCCGTCCGCTCTGCAAAAACTGCAAAAGAAACATACGGCACATTTTATGCTTTATTTTTTTTATATTTTTCTCACTTATGACAAGCAGCATACATTAAGCAATAACTTTTAAATTAATATGAATGTAACACAACTTTTTTGTTACCTACTTTATAAGCAATAATTATTTTAAAATAATATATAATTTTAATTTTTGAATAAAGAAACAAAATCACAAAAAAAAGAATATAAGAAAAGTATTTGTATGTTCTCTTCTCTTAGTTATTTAATTTATTTCAAAAACTAAATCTTCAAAGTCATATTGTTTGGTAAATTTAGCTTAAGCTAGTTTAGTTAAGCATAAGTTTAATTTGGGGTCTAGACGTCGTTGTCATGTATACGTACGTTATTATTATTATTATTATTATTATGATTATATTTTATTTTAAAACTACGGCTGTTCCACATCTTCGGAGATCTTTGGAACATAGTGTTATTGTACTTATTTTGTATAAGTAATTAAAAATTCCATGAACTCGACTTAGGGTAATTTTAACATTACAAGGCAATGTCGTAATACTGGTATCCTACTGCGGTGTAGCCTGTAACAATCAGTGGTGTATATATATACGCCGTGATTATTGCTGGTATTTTCCAATAAGTGATAGAAAAAATATGTCTCTATTATTGCTCAAGGAGGATTTTTGAATAAAAAATTTTAAAGAACTTATAACAAAAGAAACCGTAATTGAAAAAAAAATATTAAAAGGTGGTTCGTACTGTTTTACAATTTTATATAAAATTTTATAACGTCGCGTCCTTTAGTGGTTTCGGTCTAAATGTGAAGTCTACGCGGGAGAAGTAGCGAGCAGATAGCCAGTTTTCAACAATTTATGACATATCTTTGGTTGAAAATGGGGAAAATGGCAAATTAATTATATACTTAATCAATTAAAGCCAACAACATAAACTGAATCTAAATACCATATTTCATGATACTTGAGTTTACAAAGCTTTTTCTTTCTTTTCCTTCAGCAGTAATTTGCTTCACTTTGAATTTCCTGCGCCACAATCGCAGCAACGAAAAATCTTTGTTACATTGTTAACGATACAGAAACGTTTTGTGTGATATTTCACCGATATTTCGACAAAGCTCAACAAGAATACCAAAATAAACACGTTAGGGGATACAATAACATTATTCAAGATTAAAATATATTTATTTGAATATGTACGTAAAATATTGAATTTATGTATAGGGTCTATGGTTCCATATATAACTGTGATGTATACCTATATACGAAAAATAATAAATTAGTATATTTTAGAATACGAAAAGTTTTCATGTAAATAACATACCTTTTATTTCTAAAAGAGTACAAAATACATTTATTGTTATAATTTAATGTTTTTCTGAATTAAGATTTTGTGTTTCATAATAATTACAGAAAGTTTTTGAGAAAATGTATTGTTTCTTGTGGATGACGAAAAAATCAGTAAAAATGGACGATATTTTAAGACGTTTGTAAAAAAATGGCCGTAACGGGAAGCATGGTAGACGTGAAACATCAACAGCAATGTACTAGTTCAATAGAAACAAATCACAATTCAATATAAAACAATTTACGTAACGTCGTTATTATACTCAATGCCCGCTTCCGCCATGTTGTCTTTCCATTTCGCTGTTCTTCGATTTATAAAGAGGGATATTCTCGTCGTACAACAATTTTGATAATATATATGTCGGATTAAGTCTAACGCTATCGATTGTCGTGTCACAAGGTTTTTATTTAAAAATTAAAAAAAAAACTGGGACGACACTGATTACAGCTCACAGCGTGAAGATTCAAACGAGCCCAAGGATGATAAGTATAACTTTATAGGTACCGTGATAATCGGAGCGGTAATGTACAAATATCAAAGGGAGGAGGGTTAGTAAGAGTTGGTGAGAAGAGTGTAGAAGAAGGTGAGAACAGGAGGTCTTGGACGGGTACAGGGAGTTCGCGTCACTAGCCAACTATCACTCCTAAGAGTGTGACCTGCCAGAGAGTGTGTTCTAAACACACACAGAGACAAGCGTGGCCTGAAAAGGAGTTCTCCTTTTCGGCGGAACGTCTTGTTGTTACTCCCTACTCAAAAACTATTAGATATTTCACATGACAAATTATAAAAGTTGTAAAATGTGGAATTTGCAGGATTTTACTAAATTTCTCATTTCTTAAAATATACCTGCGGCAGAAATATTTACCCTCAATTGCTAAAACGTATGAGTCGGGCTCTGAATTGGTTTTACAGCATTTCGTGAATGTTTTTCTTATATATAGTTTACACTAACGACCGCGCGCGGCTGCGCTTGCGATTTTCATGTACTTACTTAGCTTCAAAATGACAGAACTCCCACACAAATGTTTCTCTCCTATATTACTTCCATAACAATTAATTTTTCACAAAAAATAATCAAAACACACCCTTTTAATAACCGATCCAAAACTTATGATGACAAACTTTCGTGCATTTAACTTCAAAATGACGAAATTTCATACAAAATTACTCCTCCCATTTTATCCCCTTAAGGATACGAATATAATTTCGAAATACCTTTTCTTAATGAATGCGTGCATCACAAAATAAATCTAATATACTAATTTCGTGTGATTCGCTGTAACGGTCGTTGCAAGTTACAAAATTTCTATACAAATTTTCATACCCTATTTTACATCGGTAAGGGTTACATTTTCAAAAATGTTGAATCACGTATTGAGTTTCCAATCCAAAGGCCAAACACAAATTTTCATACATTTAGCTTCTAAGATGACGGATTTTCATATAAACTTACGGTTTCGACTCGTCGTTGATTATAAATGAGTGAGTGGTATTTAGGTTTTATATGAATATCTGAATGTTCTTATGATATTCTAATATTTGACGACCGCTTAGCCTAGTGGGCAGCAACCCTGCCTGCGAAGCTGGAGGTTTCGGGTTCGAATCCCAGGTCGGGTCAGTATTTATATGATGAATATTAATACTGGCACCGGGTCTTGGTTGTTATATGTATGTGTTGTCTTCGCTTGGTACCCAAAATACAAGCTAATGCTTAGTTTGGGACCTTGGCGTTGTTGTGATTGTGTGTTTTATTATTATTATTATTATAATATTTATATTCTAAATAATTGAACTTACTCTCGAAAGTGTTTCGGGCTGCCCCATTCTGATGCCACCATAACGTCATGGTACGGTTGATACCAGAAATCGTAACCGAACTTTGCGATTTTCTTCCCTTTCGTCCATGTACCTGGATTGAAAATTGTAAATAAACATAATTTTAAATTGACAAATTGGAACAGGTGAAGCGTCCATAAATTGCTTTATTTAACTCAATTGAAGGTGTTCTGCTATTTAGACGATTTATGGTTTATTATGAGTAAATCAAACAGATGTTTGTAAATGTATGCAGTCCAAGAAACAAAATAATGATTTTATCACATTTTAGGGCATTCAACTCAGATTTTTGTTCGAGATATCAAATGAAAAGTAGTAAGGAAACGATTTATAAGTGTATAAATGTAAACTTTTGTTGAAGAACTTTATTTAATCTAATACAAAAAATTGAGTATAGTAGATTTTAGAACTTATAGTACAACAAAAGAAATCCAAAATTCGATAGAGCAACAAACACTTATCATTCGTAATCCGACCCGAAGCGTGAACGTATCGAATGCATTATTATTTTTTTGTTATGTTAATAAACTAGTATCTGGTAACATGTCAAAAATGTGAAAAAAGAGTGCTGTAATAACTTATAAGTATCTCATAATAATTAAAATAAATAAAATAAATAAATAAAAAATCGTTTATTCATAACAGAAAAAGTTTCTTTTCCAATCCTTGTTTTTTTGGACATCCTTTTAAGTATGCAACATACTTGTGCCAGGATATCCAGCTCTTCCATATCGTATTAATATAAAATAAACCTAATGTTAGAATAACAACTTTAACACTATTTTTATATAAAAAAAGAGGTTTGTTAAACTAATAAAATTACAAAGTAGAAATAGTTTAATTTATTATTTATGATGCATGGTGAGAATTTGTAGATGTTTTGTTTAGGTGGGTTAGTGGATGTGTGTGTATTTGTGTATGGGTGTGTTTGAGGTTGGGTGTGTTTGTGTGTGTGGCTGCGTGTGTGTTTGTGTGTGTGTGTGTGTGTTTTCGCTTCAAATGCATGGTTTTGGATAAATCATTTAGCAGGCGAATTTCAATAGTATTTTGTAGGTATAATAATTCATGGTGATTTAGTAATTTATTAATAATGTAAAATATCGAAAATACAATAATTTATTTTCAATACAGTGTAAGGAGAATTAATAGATATCTTCTATTTTTCTGTCCAAATTTTCATCACTTAGACAGTTCCAACTTTACCTAAAATATGAAACGTAGAGAGTACTTTCAGCTTTTACAAGGGCACGAAGCGAACATGAAAACATACCACAAATCCGTGAAAATCCCGACGCTCAGTTGCGCAACTATTGATTCACCTGTCACTTTCAACGTCTTGGCGTCAACGAGCACGAAATCCCCCTTTCCGTTTGTCTCTTTATCTCCCATAGTCGAAATCATGATTTCACCGCTCGCCAGGCAGTGAGCCGTATGAGGGAAACTGCAGTCCACTGATCGCATCTCAGAGCCGTCGATTACCTGGTAACGAGAACTAAATGGTAATTCCGTAGAAACTTTTCCTATTTAACCTAAAGAAAGACGATTAAAGAAAGTTCAAAATAGGAAAAATCGGTAGTGCGGAAAATATTATGCAAAAGAAGACATGGTTAAGTGTTTAATCCTGATAACTGTCCATAACAAACAGTAACATTTACATGAATTCATATTCACATTCTATGGGTGAGTATAGAAGTTCATTTAAAGATTTTTTTTTTAAATTGTGCACGTGAGAATTATATAATCTTATATTAAAAATGTAGGTGAAGTCGTTGTGGCATTTACAGCAATCTCTGGCCTTAAATGTTTGCAAACCACTGAAATGTTGTCTGGGTCGAGAATATTGAAAATAATTTAAGATAGTGTGAATCCAAACCATCGACTTGGGAACATAAGTTAGATAGGTAGATGTTTTCTATTAAGTTACGTACCTGATGTGGCGACATGTTGGAATCATCTTAACACTAGACGTAGCTCATCATCATCATCAGGCCATGTCTCTCCACTGCAGGATATAGGCCTCACCCAAAGCTCGCCACCACACACGGTCTTCCGCCTTCCGCATCCAATTACCATACCGGGGGTAATTGGATGCGGAAGACGTAGTTAATGCCAATGAATTAATTAAAAAATAATTATAATGCTTTATGTTAAAGATTACATTTGGAAAACTACATTTAAAATTAGCTTACAAGCATTTCCCCTACGGAGAAATAGCAACGTTTCTCTTTGTGTAAATAAAGCAAATTAATGTGCCAGTCTAGTATTCTCTAAAACCCGTGGTCCAGACTCGACGGGTAAAATGAAAAAAAATAACTTATTTCCTTTTGGTGTACATGAAGAAAAACATTAAATTACCTTATGCAAAGATGGTTTCCTCGGATCCGTACCGACATCGATGACGTATATGTTTGAGGAATGCAAAGAGGGTAAGATGAGTTTATCTCTCTTGAGGTTTGGGTTGTCATGGCAACTGGAGCACACGTTCCACCCGCTGTGATGCAACTCGTCTTTTAAGTTACCCGTGTAAGTACGGTGAATCACCTAAAAGAAGTGCTTTAATATAAAATCATTTTATCAATTTTAATTTATTTTCCAGGCAGACCAACTACTTATAAAATGTGCTAGATAAAATTCTGTACCCTTTATTATAGTTCCTGCAAATTATGCTGTTGCAATACAAGCTTTTCTGATACAGTACTACAATATTATTTTAGTAACCATTTTTCTGTTAATAGATTTAAAATAATAACTATTCAGAAATGTATTTATAAGCCCTAAAATTTTATTTGAAATCAGTACAAAATAACTGATGAACTTTAGTCGGATTTTTAGAAATTTATCATTTATAGATTTTAGATTTTTATCATTTATAGATAGTTCGTGCCATTCTTAAATTGTATTCTTAAATTGTACAAGATCGCACGCGCCGGTCGCTGACCGATTAAAGCGCAGCAAAACACAGTTTGCTGTTTACAGGAGGCGGTGGCCGCTGGTGATTCAGCTCGACACTACAGCAGGCCGCTAACGGGGCGTCATCACATTCCATCGTTCGGGTATTTCGCGGAACTTACGGCCTACACTACAGATTTTTACTGCAGAGCAGGTTGTGTCTAACATATGATGTTACTATCTATCAATGAGCTTGACGCGGGTTGACAGTTGATTCGACATAAAATTGAAAGCGAAAATTTCTAGTGAAACATTTTTCTTCAGGACCAAAGTGAGAGCAAAACGATGCTTTTATTCATATTTGGTGTACACCATCAATTACGTGGAGTGAACTTTATAAGTATAATAAGTGAATACAGTAAACGAGTTCATCGCCACGATTAGTATTGGTCCAGGCGTTCACAACACGCAGAATTCTGTTGTGCTTTTTCGGGTATTTAAGCAAGGCGCCGGGAATACAGATCTACAGGTCTGCACCGACTTATACTGAAATTATACGTAAAATATTCAATATTTTCAGATTCCATGTACCAGGATAAAATGTCCAGTAATTTCTGGTGCCGACAAAAACCACAACACATATTAGTCACAAATAACAATCCTGATAACAGGCAAATGGCAATGGTAGAGCGCTTTTTATTTTATTTATATATTTCTGCATATTACGTATACATTTCGTAACAGGCCTGTTGAATTTATCGTAACAGGGACGAACTGTAATTCTTCTTGGTGAAAGCAAAGAAGAAAGATATTCTTTGACATTGAAAAACATGTTACGCGACATTAATTCTAGTATATGATATTCGTTTTAAGTAATTTTTAAGCTATTGCATAGCTTCTATCGCGGGCCTTTGAGCGCGGGGTGCGAATCGAGAAATTCCGTAACGAAAAAATCTCACGCTTTCCACGCCGCACGGAGAAAAATTTTGATAGCGCGATGTACGTTTTTTAAAACAGCGCCATCTATTATAATCTGTTGCACCTATTATTAATGAAGAAAGTCACGAAAAAGTAGTGAAAGAAAATGAGTAAGTAATTTATATACATACATTTTATTATTATCACAAATGCAGTATTAATTTTTAATTGAAAATATAATACTGCTATAAAGAGAACCTAAATTTTTGATATTAAAATGAGCGATATTAAAAGTATCCCTCTTTTATACACACAAACACACACACGCGTATAGTTTAAATTCTCAATTTAGATTCTTAATATGTATATGTATATATACATAAATAAATTCATTCTTCATTATGTATATAACAGAAACCATCAAACCAAGCACGTGTAGGTACTATTCAGTACCTACCTTTGTTTTTGGTGTACAGATAATGCACATGAATGCGGCTCAGAGAAAGTACCTATACATGATATTATCTATACTAATATTATAAAGCTGAAGAGTTTGTTTGTTTGTTTGAACGCGCAAATCTCAGGAACTACTGGTTCAAATTGAAAAATTATGGTTGTGTTGGATAGTCCATTTATCGAGGAAGGCTATAGGCTATACTAAATCACGGAACGACCAATAGGAGTGGAGCATCAATGAAAAATGTTGCAAAAACGGGAAAAATTATTCCTTTTGAGAGCTTCCGTCGCGCGCGCTGCGTAAACGGTTGATGTTAACCAAAAATCATGTATTACGGAATTGTTCCCCTTTAAAAGTTCTAACCAAAAGTCCGCGACAGCATATGTGTATCTTTTAAGGTTAACTTACTATAACCTTTTTTATGACAGTCAAATTTGTTCTAACATTATGTACTATTTGCAAATATGTTTTTTAAACGTAATATTAATCCTTATCAAATTAATTACGTTAGTTGTCTTAAGCATTTCATGCATATTATAATTTTACACCACACAATTTCAATTAATATCTTAGCAGTTTTTATCGAAATATGAAAACTATAGCGGGAGAAAATAAATTCGCTGTCTGCCTCTGTTCGTTAACTTTTTACTTCCAAACCACGCAATAGACTTTGATACGGTTTTCAGTATTATCTTATTTTCTTATTTTCTTATAATCTATTAATCTATATAATAGAAATACTTATTATAAAGCTGAAGAGTTTGTTTGTTTATTTGAATGCGCTAATCTCTGAAACTACCAGTCGGATTTGAATTTTTTTTTTTGCCTTTGATAGCCTGAATCTAGCGGAGGGTTATAGGCTATATATTTGAAAACGAACTGTCTGTCTATTCGAGCAAATAGGTTTCGGCCAAAACAGCTTAACCGATTTTGATGAAACTTTACACATATGGAAAAGATGTAGTCAAAAGTGACATACAGAACTTTTTGTGTGTCTGTCTGTACGTCCATCTGTCTAAACCGGTTTTAATGAAACATCACAAGTATGAAAAGAGGGTCGTCAAAACTAACAAATGTTACTTTTTGTCCGTCTGTCTGTCTGTACATGTATCTGTCTATTTGAGCTAATCTCCAAAACGGCTAAACAGATTTTAAGGAAACTTTGCAGACGGGAAAGAAGGTTGTCGAGAGATTTGACATTAGCTACTTTTTGTCCGTCTGTTTGTCTGTACGTCTATGTGTCTATTCAATTCAATTTTATCTATTCGAGGTAATTCCCACTACGGCTGAACAGATTTTAATGAAACTTTGCAGACGTAAAAGAAGATTGTCAAGAGTGTCATAAGCAACTTTTTGTGTTTGTTTGTCTGTCGTTTGTCCACACTGATCTATCAACTACTACAGCCAAAACTACTAAGTCTAGGAAGCTTAAATTTGGAACATAGGCTTATTTTATAACGTGAGCATTAAGTTAAGAATGACTTTTTTAGAAATTTCAAACTTAAGGATGGGAATGGAGGGACTCAAATAATGACGTGTTTCAGGGTTTTTAGATTTCCACATTTTAAGGGTGGGAAACGGGAGATGGAAAATTGTATCGGTTTTTTTAAGGGGTGGAAGGGGAATGAAGATTGAAAGTTTGAATGGGTGTAACCAAAATTGGTTCCAGCAAAAAGTACGTATAAACCATCTCGAACGTTAAAAGTACCTATAACAGGAATTCGTAGTGTACGCAAGCGAAGCTGCGGGCGGTCGCTAGTCTTTTCATAATTTCGCGATTTCGTTTTACTTTTTGGTTATGTACAGAAAATGAATTTACAAGCGACGTTTCAATTCTTATCGTACCAAATTCGTGCAAGTTAAGACAACTGCGGATATGTTTTTCAGTATGAATATGTTTTTTTGTGGAATTGGCAAGATTATTTATATCCATAAACCCCGTTTTACTCCAAACACTGCATGAATTAGAAAATAATAAACATGGAAAACAATACAGTTTATTTAACTTGCAACTTCCGGTAAGCCAATTGTATTTATCGTACATTGATAAATGAAAATGCTTCGTAAAACCATCTTTCCTTTTATAATCTATCGGTAAATTTGGTTTAGCGCGCCCAATTTCTAAAATTCTTTGTTTTTGACTAAAAGATAATTTTGGAAATTCGGTTGCAGGATTTAATAAAAAATCCACTGAACAACATTCTATTGCTATAAGAGCCATATTTCGTTATTTACGTACCTACTTACCTACCTACTTACGTACCTACCTATCTAACTTAATAAAAAAGTTGTACTTACGTAGGAAAAATTTGTTTATTTGCAAAAATAAGATAACTATTTACAGATATTACGAACGCCACTCAAAATATGTACGTTAATTATCTAAAACTCACACACTTTATCACTAAATCAACCAGCAATCATTAATTAAAATAAATTTTCAAATATTTGTACATGTAAACGTTAGTCAACCAGTAACCAGTCCAGTAGCCGTTATGAATTGTTTAAGTTCGTTCTTAAATACATAACTGATATCTGGTTCACTCAATACCAATCAGTGAACGAACATAATTTCAAAGAAAATTAGCAAAAATAACTCGGTTTAAGACGTGTTACTTGTAACGAATGAGCAGCTGTGTGCTCTACGACAGCCAAATATATATTCTCAAATCACGGAGTGTGCTGCATTTAATAAGATAGCGGTGAATGAAGGCGTCTTAATTTGGCCGCGTAACGTCGTCCTGTTTCAAATGGAGTTACCTATAAAGGTAAAAGGTACCTTATTACATATGCAATAAAGTTCATATTAACTATGAATTATTGAAACTGATTTTAAATGTGATAATTGTAATTACACCGTCGCATCGGTTTACACACACACGTGTTTACGTACACAGAGCGCCGCACCACGCCGCGCGCTATGATTTGAATTATCAGTTTATTATTAATGTTTATGAATCACGTCAATTCAAAAGGTAACTCGAAAGGAATCGTGTTATTATGAGTGACCGCCACTGTTAAGTTATATGTATTTATTCTTCACTTTTTCAAATATTTATAGAATTGGAAATTAAATAAGTAGGATGAACTTACGTCATATTTAAAGGTAATCAAATCCAATCCAACTGTTCGACGCAACAAGTTGATATGACACTACGACAGATAAAACATTAGGGCTTATATGCTCTGCTACCCGTGCGAAGCCGGGGCGGGTCGCTAGTATCTATATAAAGGTACATCGCGCGAAATTCGATAATCACTTCTTAATATCGTTATTTTTTTTAAATGAATAATTTTGTTTTGGTGTGTCATTACACTATTTATACCTAATTATTTATACTTATTATTTATACCTAGATATTTTCGTTTTATAGAGAAGAAAAGCGTAAAGAGCTAAAAAGAAAAAAAAAACTAATGCACGTCAAAGGGCATATTATCAGCGTCAGAAAGATTTGAAGAAAAATGAAGAAAAATAATAACAAAAAAACTGCATAAATAAAATAAATAAATAATTATAATTGCATAAGTTGATACAAAATGTGCAATAGCTTTACCGCGGCAGTCCTCGAGTGCCACATTTATTTTTATATCATTTCAGTTTTATATATATATAAAATAGGAATCATGGCAATCACATAAATTTTTCGGTTCACGCACTGGAAGCCATATAGTTTAATGTCTAATTATCTACTGTAATTTGTCTATATTGCCTTATAGTTGGTTTACCGCTACATTATTACATACTTAATAAAAAACGAAGTTATTTATTATTATTATAAATTAAAGCAAACATTACATGTTTACACATATTTCTCTGTATAGCCAATAAGCGTTTCAATTTTGCCAATTTGTTCGAATCGCAAGACACAATTTAAAATATTGTACATTGATATCAAAGGAAAATAAAAATCGATAGAGCGTACTTCGTGCTCATGACTCCAAGTGGACGATAATTACCTTGCTTTGTGAAATAAAAGTGTTTTTAAGTAGGTACATCGACTAAACGAATGTTTGTTGTATTTGGCCGAACGATTACATTTTCAAATACACACTCATAACAAAGTTGGATAAATAATGTTTACAATTAAACTAGCAGCTTAAAAATCGCTTTTTATTTACCATTAAAAAAAATGCATGTATAGTTGTAAATGTATAGTTTATAGGTATAACATTCCGTTTTATTTAATACGCAACCACCTTCGGCTTCACCCGTATGGATTACATGTTTATATATAATCAGTTCTTCAAATTTGGTACGAACCTAAATATTTCGGGAATGAAAAGTACCCTATAATATTTTCTAAAAAGCCTTATTTATCAGTGAAAATTCCGTCAAAATCGATTTAGCCGTTTCGGTCATTTGTCCAGATAAACAAACAGACAGACAAACAGAAATTAAAAATGCGTGTATGTGCTCTGGTTGCGAGCAAATAAACATGATACGAATAGAAGAAAAGTTCTTATTTCTAAATCAGGGACAGACAAATAAATTTCATTTACTTCTATACATAAAATTGTTATTGACTTAAATCCTACCAATATTTATTTGCAATATTTGTTTTGGCACTACCAAGTATTCAGACATTGAAATCAATTTGTTTTTGAAGTGCTGAAATAGGAAAATATTTGGTTAATCTTAATTTATTATTATTAATTAACCATTTTCATTAATTACAATAACTTGAAATATTTATCTTATTGCAGAATTTATCTGTTATGTTTAATTAATGCGACTTATTAAAATGTGAATATTGTCTGAGCATAGTATAAGCACGCGTCCATTATTTTAAATCCAAAGATCGAAATCTCCGTCACAATACATATAATCCGTGCTTTACCGGGCACCTTGTTCACAACCTTAAATAAATTTATATTTATAGTGTAATAAAACTGAGCTAACCAATAATAATTTGAATAAAAACCAGGCGAAGTTGAAACGAGTTATGAGATAAGCATAAACATATTTCATTGTCATCTATTTATGAAAGTATATACTCCTGAATCTGATGGAAAAAAGCTTCAAGATAACATTTCAATTTCTATTGTTAATAAATTCTGTTCGATTTGTACACGTAAAAGTGAATTACGATATCAAATAGAGTACTGATGCACTAATTGCCGTAAAAAAAATTCTACTTCAAATTTTTTAAACGTACTTAGTGTTTTTCAAAACAAATTGCACAGTATTGTTTATGTTTGCTACCCCTTGTTATCCAAATCCTTGGAGTACCCTACCTTGACCTTGGATAGTTCATTACTCGCGAGATAGTTTTTATCATAATTAGTTGCATCATCAGTTCACATTAAAATCATGGTTGGCTATATAAATCTCAATGTATACAACGTTTCGTGTCCATGCTACTAACCGTTGAGAAGTTTCCTCGTAAGGAGATGATCATGGCTTCACCATTAAGTCATGGTCGCCATTATATTGCATTGTGATCAATTCAATTCAATTCAATTCAATTCCTTTATTGCTATTTGATTCTGTCGAACACTCAGCCACGTCAATTACTAATCTAAACAATACATTTGAAAGAAAAAACAAGGACTTTATATAAATTTTTGACCACATTTACGGTCAAATAGCGTACATACAATTGTGTTTTTCATTTACAGTTTTAGTTTTGGACCAGAAACAGACACAGTTTATTGCAGCTTAATGCTGAGTAGGTTGCTGTTTTAAATCAACATTGTCAATTATTACACATATTATTCAAGTTATTCCATAAAACCTATTTAAATATCCGCTGTAAAGAGGCTTCGTTCATTATTATACTAATACAAATTTAAATTAATATCAACTTATTCTATGTCCAATATTAAATGTCAGAGAAAGCGGCTGTATAAAGGCCTTGTCAAATAATATTCTAATATTAGCAGCTGTACAGAGGCATTGTCATTTCGTTTATACATATTGAATATAAAAAATCACAATTTAAACTCGTAATTCAAATCAAATCAATTACACCTTGAAGAGCTACACTTGCCATGTTTTATCATTTATAGCTTCTTGAATATTATAATAACTTTTATCGATAAGTATTTTCTTTAAAACTTTTTTAAATTTCTTATCGTCTAGCATTTTTATTTCTTTAGAAACATTATTATATAGTTTTACTCCATTGCAAATGTAACTCTTCGATATTTTAGCTAATCTATGTTCCGGATGTAAGACGACACCAAATCGTCTAATGCTATTTGTAACTATTTGATAGTTATTAATATTTTTTTTCATATACTCTAAATTTTGAAGTACGTATGCACTACTCATAGACATTATGTTCAGTTGTTTGAAAGCTTCTCGACATGTTTCACGGGCCTTCATATCTAATAAATATCTAACAGCACGCTTCTGCAATACAAATATTCTATTAGCTTCTGCTGCCGTTCCCCAAAACAGGAGACCATAAGTCATAAGACTATGAAAATAAGCATGATAAACAGATTTGGCAGCGTCCCCTCCGCAGAGTTCCTTTACTTTTTTAATGGCGAAGCAAGCAGAGCTCAGTTTCTTTGCCAGTTCATCAATATGATTCTTAAATGTAAGTTTCTTATCTATGTGTACTCCTAAGAATTTTACGCCTGATTTTAATTCCAAGTTATTCCCTGACGTGGCTATATTCACTTTGCCCTGCTCGCCTCGACCGCCAAGGGCAAAGTTCACAACTGTTGTCTTACCTACATTCAACAAGAGATTATTGCACTCGAACCAATGGACAAGATTATCTACAACTTCTTTTAGCTTGTTTTCTAAGTTGTCTTTATTTTTATCTGCAAGGATAATTGCGATGTCATCCGCAAACATAACAATTTCAATTTTTTGGGAAAAGCAGCTATTTATGTCATTAATATAAAATAGGAAGAAAAGTGGCCCCAAGATAGATCCCTGGGGAACCCCATAATTTATATATTCTTCATTAGATGTACATCCATTAACTTCGACGAACTGCGTTCTTGTTGACAGGTATGTCTCGCACAACAGTAACTCCTTGCCCCTGACCCCGTAATGCTCGAGCTTAGTTAGGAGGAGGTCGTGATGGACACAGTCAAATGCCTTTGAAAGATCGCAAAATACACCAAGAGTATGTAAGCGCTTATCCAATGATTTTAATATTTCATTCATTAATTGTCCTATTGCATCTGAAGTCGATCTATTTTTTCTAAATCCAAATTGATTACGTGTGAAAATTTTACCTGACTCTGCATGTTCCAGAAGGCGTTTATATATGATCTTTTCAAATATTTTACTAAAAACTGGTAACAAAGAGACCGGTCTATAATTGACTACATCACAGCTGTCCCCCTTTTTGTAGAGCGGGATGACCCTGGCAGTTTTTAATTCGTTCGGGAATATACCGGTTTCCAAAGTTTCATTGATTAATTTTGTGAGTGGCGTTATCAACTCATTAGACATTTCTTTAATTAATATGGGTGAAAGATTCCATTTGTCACAAGATCTTTTTGTTTTCAACTCCTTTATTATAAATTTTAGTTCTGATTCATTAGTGGGATAAAAATCAGCGGAATTTTCAGATCTTTGATTAAATAGATTTAGATATCTTAGCATTTCAAATTTATCAAATCGTTAACCGGCACTTATGTTGTATCCCACCTTGCAAAAATATTCATTAAAATTGTTCGCAACCATTGCACTGTTATCAATTAATATACCGTTTCCATCTCTCAATGAAATATTTTCATCTGATTGATCTAATGTCTTTCCCGTAATATCCTTTATGATTTTCCACGCAGTTCTTATTTTATCTTGAGAGTCCAAAATTTGCTTCTCCAAGCTTAACCTTTTCGCTGCGATTGATACCCTTTTAAATATTTTACTATACTTCCTTACGTAAGCTTTTATGTGTTCATTATTATAATGCTGGAGTAACTCATACAAAAAGAATAATCTTTCCCTAGAAATTAAAATTCCTTTAGTAACCCAGTTATTCGCCATATTCTTATTATTTTTATTGACTTTATTAATTCTTTTTTGTGGAAAATAATAATTGACTTGAGCAATAAAACCCTTGAAAAATGAGCTGTAATTTACGGTATCAATATTTACCCGGAGACTTGCTTTGAACTCTGCAATCCTATCTTTTGATATATATCTTATTAATTTTTTGTTATTGATTTCATCTTTGTATTGTTTATTATTTAAGCGGAGAATAATTTTTTGGCTCCGATTTACATATGCATGCAAAATTTTAGCTCAATCAGAAACCGGAAAATCAAACCTTGCGAGAGTTGATTACAGACAGACACCGGATCAGTTGAAAGTAAATAAAAGCTTGTAAAAATTTACATTTTCAGTTCAAGCTCAGTTCCGGCCTGAGTATCAGTGTGTATATTAAATTAAATTCGCCGTGTGTTTATCCCCTATGTCATCTCGGTTCTATTTGCTGTAAACATGTAAAATTTTGACTTTATACTAATCAGATCTATATCATGTTCCACAAGAAAAATGAAGATTTCAAGTTCTACATCTCCCGGGAGAAAAATAGCCCTGAAAAATACTGACTGACAAATTTATCAAAATTATAAGCACTAGTAGGATCGTAATAGCCCAAAGCGCAACGAACCTGTCTCAAATTTAAATAAGGCCATAGGGCCGTGGTTCGAACCCGGGCGTGTACCAATGAGTTTTTCTTACTTATGTACATTAACTATTACTGACTCCGTGCCCCGGAGAGCACGTTAAGCAATCGGTCCCGGGCGCTGTCAATAGATGGCGGTCGTTACAATCCCCAACCCGCAGTGGAGTAGCGTGGTGGTCACCCTGGGGGAGGCCTAAGCTCCTTCAGTGGGGTAAAAAAAAAATAATGATAAGCACTAGGTAGCTGGGTACTAAGCGTTTCCCGAAATTGTGGTATCTTTGACTTTGTTACCAAGGTAGGTTTTAATTTTTAACCAAAGGGGAAAATAGATAAACCCCTCACTGAGAAAAAATATATACCAAAATATATGGCCTAGTTTTCTGGTTAGAAGGAAATGTGGTGTAGTTTCCCACGTATCCCAACACTTTAAAAGACGATGAAGAAATAAATGAATAAAAACTATCCAATTAAAAACAAAAGAAAAGAATTTTAAGAAACAGTATTTTAAAATGTGGACACCTAAACCACTTTTTCTTAGGGCCAGAAACTTTGGTCAGGTATTCTGGATTATATGACTTTTAATAGCCAACTTATATGGAATATAGGGTAAGTACATTCATATTTTTGAAAGATTAGTATTTGTGGAAAAGTATTACACACTTATGTTTGTCTAAAATATATAATATTTGTTCCATGTAAATAGCTACGTCGCCGACGAAAATCTAATAATGCAGGATATCGGAGCTTAATATTACGCAATAATAAAATATACCCGAAAGCGATACTGTAAGCTCGCTTTATTAAAACGTTATTGGCGTGCGAGTGCTTGGCATGGCATATGAGGTTACCGTTTTTGCGTTTCCCATGTTATATAATATCTGATATTTTTAAGAGGAAAATAACGTAATGAGCGAAATTGCTGATTTTAGATTATGTTATATTTGTGTGGAGTAAAGAACAGTCGTCGTGTCGTGATAGCCGTGTGATGGCGAGCCCGCTTGTTGAAGGTCGTGGTTCAAATCCCAGGGCATGTAGCAATGAGTTTTTTCTGAGTTAAGTACATAACTGTTACTGACTCCGTGCCTCGGAGAGCACGTTAAGCCGTCGCCCCCGTTGCCATCATTAGATAGCAGTCGTTAAAATCTACCAACCCACACTGGAGCAGCGTGGTGGATTAAGCTCGAAGCACCCTCATCCTGACGGGAAGTCTAGGCTCCTGCAGTGGGTATAAGGACCGGTTTGAAGAAACATGTATTGCAGCGTACTCTGGCAGCGTATAACTGCAAACTGTGTGTATTTTGTTTTGATCTAAAAGGACCTTTTTTCTGTGCGCTTGGCGCTTGAATAATACGTGTTCCATTGTAAAGTATGACTAACAACCAAATCGACGGATATTAAGGTGAAACGTTTTGGAGAAATCAGATGATTTAAAGGGATGACGAAGGTTTTAATCGTAAAGAGACAGAATAACTCATTACTGAAAGTCACAGTGACGTGTGGATTTTAATTTCACTTTAAATTAGTTGGCAGTAAGATTGTTTGCGTAACGAACTGGTGTGAATAAATTGCATTAAGAATTCAAGCACACAGCACCTCGAGATCCTATCTATATAATTCCTTGAAAATATAACAAATGTACTGAGTGAAAAAGCTAATAAAATATATGTACATATAGGAAAATCTGTACAAATCATAGAGATTTATACGATAAAATCGTAACGCAACGAAATTTAAGTAAACACGAAAGGCTACACATGTCCTGCAGGCGATCCTTTCGGATTACCAAAGCTTTATTGCCACACTCGCTAGATCCCTTAGCTTTGCGCCCGCTGCTACTGTTTGATGTCGATATATTTGCAGGTGAATAAAATAAGTCGGTTTAAATAGATACCTTAATAACATTGATGTAGCTTATTAGGCTATCAGCTATATAAATCAATCCTGTAGAAGCTGTATTATAAAAGACGGAGTTTTGAAATGTATATTTGACTCGTTCTAATAAAGTAAATGTAATGTAGCACGAAAACGAAAAAGACTGCCTCCAAAGAAAAGGCGACTTTTGGTGTAATTTTCGATGATTTCATTTAATGAATCGGCGCGTGCGCTACGGTGGCTGTATACTTAAAAAAATGGACGACGTAAACGCTGTTTCACATGTAGGTAGAATTTTAATGTCAAAATGCGTGCAGGGGCTTAGGCCTCCCCTCAAGATGAGAGGCTAGGAACTTAAATCTACCATGCTGCTCCAATGCGGGTTGGCGAATTGTAACGACCGCCATCTATTGACAGCAACCGGGACCGACTGCTTAACGTGCTCTCCGAGGCACGGAGTCAGTGATAGTTAATGTACTTAAGTCAGAAAAAACTCATTGGTACATGCCCGGATTCGAATCACGGCCAAATGGGCTTATAGATTTTAAACAGTTTCGCTGCGTTCGGGCTATCACGATACTTTCAATAAAATATCTACATGTTTCAATGCATGAACGTGGCATTATATTCTCGTACAGAGGGTCGGTCTAAATAAAACAGCACAGCGGCCCGGGGCCTATTACAGTATCCTCTGGACAGTCACTGGGTTTGACGGATCGCTTTAGGAACAAAGACGTACATGATACGGGCCCGCCACGACGCTATTGTAATACTCAATAAACGGGCATTTTGAACACGGCTCCGATTAAAAAGGGAAAATGGACTTTGTTATTAAAATAAACACTAGTAACTATCACGTGATAGAAAGCTATGTTGAACAGTGAACGGCCTTGAGGCATTTTTCTATGGACACTTCTAGAGTAGCAGTCTTTTTTAAGGAAGCGGACAACTATGGCGAAAGCACCAGCTACATGTACTTTGAAAACAAACACACGATGTAAGTCAACGCTAGGAAAAAATATTAAAGAGGTGTTTTTTTTAAACCCTAATAACTCGAGAACCACTTAACTGATTTTCATCAAACTCTCATATTTGTATGGATAATGTCTTGATTCAAAATACGGAGCAGGTATAAATCATCAGTGGTCAGAAACACGTGGTGAAGATTTATGTAAGTATATTGGAAACTAAATTAAACATAGGTATTATGAAAATCATGCGGCCGAAGTCGTACATAAAAATTAGTAATTATATAAAGACTGTCCAAAATCGAACGATCAACAACCTTATTAGCAAATAGAATAATAAAATTCGATCCTTTGAACACTTAATAGATTCTGTGTTTAAATTTCATTGAAAAAAAAGAAAATCAGGTGGAGCTTTTCAATATGCCATTTTGCATACTACAGCTATAAACCTCGGTGTTTTGTAGTTATGTTTTTCGAAAGGTGTTCAAGTACAACCTAGTTAAAATTTTTTTTAGTTCCTTAGCATTACAACAATTTTTCCCAAACAATTACAAGTTTCCTACAAACAATTATTTATCGACCGAATGGTCGAGTGGTTAGATAGTTAGATACCCTAACTGCGAAGCCAAAGGTCACGGGTTCGATTCCCACCCGGGACAAATATTTGTGTGCATGAACATGTTTATTTCGTTCCGGGTCTGGGTGTAAAATATTTATATGTACGAGGCATGTTTTTTAAGTAAGTACCGTTTCAGAATTAAAAAAAGACGTGCAAAGATATGGCAATAATTTAATTTTTACATGGAAGCCTGTACCTTAATCTACTTTTCTACATAGTTTCCGTGAATATTGAGGCACTTGTCATAACGTGGCACCAGTTTTTGAATACCTTCCTCATAAAATTCTGCCGCCTGACAACCACGGTATCACAACTGTTTTGACTTCGTTATCGTCTTGAAGACGCTGACCGCCCAGGTGTTTCTTCAAGTGCAGGAACAAATGGTAGTCGCTGGGCGCCAGATCAGGGCTGTATGGAGGATGATCTAGAGTTTCCCATTGAAAATCTTCATTAAGGACCGAAGGACGCCCACTCCGTTCTTCATCATGCACATTTGTGCAGCCATCTTTAAATGCTCTCACCCATTTCCTTACCATTCCATCATTCATAATGTTTTGTCCGTAAACTTCACAGATCTCACGATGAATATCGATCGATTTTACGCCTTTAGCACTAAGAAATCTTATAACAGCCCGTACTTCACAATCGGCGGGACTCACGATTGTCGGAGGCATCTTAAATACTCAGTAAACAACGCATAACAATGAAGAATCAGACTGTAATGGCGTCAGTGCGTAGACAAGAGATGTAGGTAACCAGCGCGTATGTGCGGAACGCCGACCGTAGCGCTGCGGCGGCGGAATCGCAAAACGGTACTTACTTAAAAAACATGCCTCGTATATACTATAAAGAATGTTTAAGTATGTATATCAGTTGTCTAGTAACCCATAACACAAGCATAATACTTGCTTACTTTGGGACTAGACAGCGATGTTTGGGATGTACCATGTATTATTATATTATTATTATTATCTATGTTAAAATCAGAGTCAAAGCACCACCTGGGTAAATATAACAAACGCGTGGACCACGCGAGCGTAGCCCCGAACAACGTGCTAGCACAAATTTTTATTTGTGTTGACTACAAAGTAGTAATAATTAAAAGCCAAGGGTAAATATGATGAAACTGCACCATATCTTTGAAAAAAACAGAATCGTTGTTATTTAAAAAAAACTGTTATAGTTTTCAACGGCATTTCACTCACAATTATTGTTTGTTTTACATAATTTATTTAATTTCATACTTTTTAGTGTCAGAATTGCTTGCAAGTGAAGTTGAGTCAGTAGGTACTAACTAAAAAAAACTAAACAATATATTTTGCAGTTAACCGAGATACCCTGATTCGCGCATCAGCTCAAAGTCATAAAAGGTTTCACACAGCGCCATCTATTTACTGGTACTTTTTACACCCAGACACGGAACAAACAAATATGAATGAATGAATCAGTTACTTTATTTCATACATTGGGGAATACATCTAAGTGAGGGGGTTACAATCGACTCTGTCGCGCAGGACGAGTAACCTGAATTCGACATGTTCATGCACACAAATATTTGTTCCGGACGGGAATCGAACCCTGTACTCTTGGCTCTGAAGTTAAGGCCTCTAACCACTTGGCCAATCGTAATGTATTATATTGTTACTGATTCGGATCATGCTAACTAGTATAAATAGCAAGTTTCATGAATTTTGTGTCTTTACGTTTTTAGTAATTGAACCATCAATCACTTCATCGGCGCGTTGCACTTACTACGAAATTGTAATACCGAGCTGTCACAAATTTCCTTATAAAAAGAACAAAATACGTTCAGAAATATTTGAAGAAAAGTCTTCAATTTATAAGAACTGTGGACCATACTTTGCCACTATAAAACATTAATATAATAATAATAATAATAATAATACTTGACAACAACGTCTAGGCCCCAAACTAAGCATTAGCTTGTGTTTTGGGTACCAAGCGATGATGCCACATACATATAATAACCATGACCCGGTACCAGTATCGATATTCATCATATAAATACTGACCCGACCTGGGACTCGAACCCGGGACCTCCAGCTTCGCAGGCAGGGTCGTTGAGGCCGAGAACTCAATTACATGGCAGAGAGTCAGCTTAAGGCGCCCAAATACTGCCATTACTAAAGAAAATATTTGAAACATTTGTTCTAGAAGATCCGCGAATCAAGTTGTGGTAGATACTTGAGACATTGGCCTTAGTAAGTAACGACGCGGCCACAATTGCACGCCAAAAAATTGGCGGACAATGGCGGCGTGTCACCAAATTGCTGGAATTTATGGACATCTATGGTGATAATGCTGACAAAGCTTTTACTCGAATTGATAAAAGTACTGATCCGACAGTACGATCCAGCATCAAAATTGGAGAGAATAAGATACAAGAAAGAGCCGAGAGGAAAGATCGACCTTGAAGCTCATGGCGAAGTTCTGTTTGTGGAATAACTTCCTAAAAATATCATGGAGAATGGAAATCACTACGCCGTACAAATGGTTGTCCATAAATTAAGAATCAACCTAGCAAAAGAAGTCCTGTTTTTGCAAGACAATGCAACTATGCACACTACGTATATTACAAGGCTTGCCCGATTTTATATGAGACCGAGGATTAATGAAATACCCATCCATTCTATAGTTCAGGTCTAGCCCATAGCCATTATTTTCTGTTGTCCAATTTAAAAAAGACCTCTTAAGGGAAGATTTCGAGTGATCAAGAAATGAAGATGGCAATAAACGAGCATTTTCTTTACAAAGGCGGTTAATATTTTTTATCAGATTAAAAGCCCTTCGTGATGTAAAAAGTATATCGAAAGAGAGAGAGAACTTATACAGAAAAATTAATATTTTACAATAAGCATTTTTAATACACAGTGTCAAAAGTTTTTTCCCCGGTATTATTTTTATGAACTCAGGTAATATAAATTTCAAATACCCATAAAGGACATTAATAAATATTATGAGTTTGTAATTGTATTGAAAATAATAATTAGAATTTTGTATAGAGATTTGAATATCTGTCAGAAAATAGAACTCAAAATACCTAATTTGTAGCTGAGATATTCGAAATTGGAACTGCAAATGAAGTTTTCTGTACGTGATTTCAAGTTTTAATTTTACAGAAACCTTCAAGTTTTTACTAATGTCAAGTTCCGTTATTCTGTTTGGTCATGAACTTGTTTCATCGGTGCTCAAAATTTTCTCCTTGGTCTTTGGCGGTCTATATAACAATAATTAATGAAAAGATAAAATAGTTTTATGCCACATGTAATATTTACTAAAATATAACGATTACTTGACTGTAAGTAGGTGACTCAGGGTCCACATCGACCGTTGCCAAGTAATCCTCCTTGGTGTGGACTGGTTGAACGCAAACAACGTACAGAAGTTCCTCTCTTGGACCATTCTTGAATGCTTCTAATGGAGATGCGTAGCCTGGGCCAGGTTTACCTACAAAAGTATATAGGGTAATGAAGTAGACAACAGCTATGTTACAATAGATAGCGCGGTGTTTGTTTTAACTATGGAAACAGAGCGACTCGAAGGGAGTAGCAATTCGGGTGTGGTATCATTAAGAAAACAAATTACTCACGAAACAGTCTTAGCTGTCGTCATGACAGATGCCATCATCACCCTTGCCTGCTAATTTATACATAAGAACAGGACAAGTTCGAGTCAGACTCGCTCACCGAGGATTCCGTACACAGTAGGTACATATGACCACACATACTGTTGCTTAACCTCGATGATTGATTACGTACTTTAAATAAGCCTAAATTTTTTTATGATTTAATTACAAATGTATAATTTTCAGATCTATCACTGTATTTGTAGTATAAGACAGTGTTTCTTACCAAATTTCATAGTTCTAGGTCAACGGAAAGTACCCAATAAATATTGATTCCCTTGAGAGTTTCGAAACATACGTTTTTTTTGCGTCATAAATGGCCGTATTTTTTTTACATTAACTTAGAAGTTCGATTTTTTTACAGCTTTAAGGGGCTTTAGACTTGAGTATATATATGGTTCAATTCGATACCTCCACGCGTTCCCGAGATAAAGGTTCTTGACAGACAGACGGACAACAAAGTGATCTTATAAGGGTCCCGTTTTTCCTTTTGAGATACGGAAGCTATCAACGAATACGCACCCACAGATTTCGTAATTTGTTTTATATTTGCATTTTTATCTTTTCTTGTATTTGTCTAATCTATTCAATCTAATCTATCTTTGTATTATAATTACATAATCTCACTCAATCCACACTTTAGCTAAGAAACTATACATCGGCGAGCTCGACCGGCGTGCAGCGGCGGGGCTATTTAGTGACTCAGAAAGTAATAGGGATACAGGATAGCAAGAAAACGACTTGAAGGCACGTTTACGTACGTAATTACGTATACTAATTATCGTTTTGTTTAAGTACGTAAGTAGACTTAAACGTCATTAAACACGTAAGTCCACAGTCACATAAACGAAATGATATACGTGGACTCATATCAAACGCGGGGTCATATATCAACCACAGGTTCTTCTCACTATGTCCCGTTAGAATCAAATCGTACGATAAATAAACAATTAATTATAATTATGTACTGAAGTCAAAAAAATTTTTTTTTAATGGAACTTGTCGTATGGGCTCTCATTACATTAATTTTAAAGGAATCAATGATTCAGAAATTTTTGGCAAAATATTTAGTCGAAAAGTACAAAATTAGTCATTTTCAATAAGTTCCGCATGGTTTTTGGCAAATTAAGTTGGCTAACACAACGCAGAAAAAAAATAGGATTTTATTTTTGTAGATAAAGAATATAAGGTTTAGTTTTAAAATACTTCATGATTACAAAATGTTCATTGGATAGCTATTTCGTATACGTTACGCTGTCGTTCACGTATATATCATCATACATCAAAACAACGTCTAGGCCCCAAACTAAGCAATAGCTTGTGTTTTGAGTACCAAGCGAAGACACCACATACATATAACAACCAAAACCCGGTACCAGTATCAATATTCATTATATAAATACTGACCCGACCTGGGATTCGAACCCAGGACCTCCAGCTTCGTAGATAGGGACGCTACCCACTATGCTAAGCGGCCGTCAATGTCGTCGTATACTATAGATTAAGGCATAAGCTAGTGATCATCATATCGCCTGAAAAAATTCATGATTGTTTTATGGGGCAACGTGTATACATTTATAACCAGTTGTCTCTAGAAATTTTACATATGCCGTTACAAAAATTTAAAAATACTGTAAACAATTTTCAGCTGAATAGTGCTAATGCATGGTAGATTGTTTAACAGACATCGACGTAGAAGAAACTTAAAAAAAAAAGATAAATTGTTAACGTAATTCTTGACGATTCACAAGTGAATACAAGTCTACTCGAATAAAAATATATTGCTTTGATTAAATTATTTTTGATATGATTTGATAAAACTTAGATCATCGATATTTGATTCAAGTTTTATTAATTTCACTCTTGATTTTGCGGATATCAGACTAAACAATGAGCAGGCAGTATATAAATTTGTTATTTAATACAAAGCAATCTGTTGAATCCTTGACAAGGAGGGGTGCGGTTGTATAGCAACAAATTAACTGGCACCCTCGCAATTTGGTAATCACGTCAAATGATTCCCGCATATATAAACAAGTCTATTGTTGCGCACAATACCATCATTTGGCCGTCGTTCGTTTAGAGGATTTTCATGAAGTTTTCTATAGCTAATTTGTGGAAATGCGGAATTAATTAATTTCTTTGTCGTTCAAATTATAGTTCACACTTACTGACAGTAGCTTGTAGCTTCGACTAAATGCACTTACTCGTGAAATATTATTGATATTAAATTTTTGACATGCTTCTGAACTACATTAAAAGAATCGCTTCATCCTCCCCGTTCACTCCTTATCCTTATTTTTCATTGCCTCCTCCACCCCTCTTGCATCTATTTTTCTTCCCTCATATCTCTATTATAGAAGCGCATACGTATCACTCAGAGTTTAAGTTTCACTTCAACTTTTACTGCATAGATTGATTTAAGTAATACAAATTACTATTACTAATTTTTTCATGTTGTTATACTTTAAATTTCTTATAACAAGAATTTGTCTGTCCGTTTCGTAATTAATAACTAAAAAAATATTGAAATGGAATTGTTTGAAAAAACATATACACGAAAATACCCCGGAGAAATTGATATTATAAAAACACAAAAGAAAGACAGTAATATTAATGAACACAAAAAGTAACTTTTACGAGTGGCTGACCGAAAGAATGGAGTTCTTGTGTATTGTGGTTGGGTGAGTTTTGGCGTTAGGTATAAACCATAAAATACACTTAAAATAAAAAAAAGTTTTTACTTAATTAAATTTCAAAACTCTTAATTGGCATTTTAAATGAATTAAAAAATTCTGAAACACGTATTTTTGTTCCGACTAAGGAACAAACCTTTTCGTATAACGTACTAGTTTTACATAATCGAATGAATATCCGTCACAATAATGTGATTAAAGTTATGTTTTATTATTAGCTTGTATGTACTATAATGACGAAATAAATATATAATAATAAAAATATTTGGGACATCCCACACAGCGCCATCTAGTCCCAAAGTAAGCAAGTATTATGCTTGTATTATGGGGGTACTGGACAACTGATATATATAATTAAATTATCCTTTTTTTATAATACAAACATATATAGATACTTTTACACTCAAACACGGAACAAATAGACATGTTCGTGCACACAAATATTTGTTCCGGGCAGGAATCGAACCCGCGACTCTTGGCTCCGCCGTTAGGGTCTCAGTCAAGTCGGTCAAGTCGGTCGGTCGGTCAGAAACCACTCAGTCAAGTCGGTCAGTTTAGAACTAGAACTAGTATGGTGTTCGATTGGAAAGTGTTGTAGCGTTGAATCTGAATTATTTGATAATCTGTACACACTTTATTTGAAATATAGAAAATCTATTATTAAATTTATTAAAGAAATATAAAGCAGTAATGTAAATTATCTTGTAAATAAGTAAAAGAAAATAATTCACAAAAAAAAATTATCTTTATTTTGACAAAGCCAAAACGTATTAAATGAGAAAAAGGGGCCCTTCATATTATGGCGCACGTTGACTATGAAAGCCGTAAATATTAGACTAACATGTAAAAACCTGTTTAAACACGTACCAATTGCAGTACTTATCGATGTTGACGAATTCGCCTTAGTCGCTTTTACGATAGACTACGCAAAACCCCAAGCAGTTTATAATACTTTCGACATTTGACTATAACTACAGCAACCAAAGGCCGAAATCGGAATCTATTTCAATATTTGACAAAACACTTGGGCAAACCTACGATAAACCAGTCATTCGTCGAAAAGGCTACATATCGTTCTTTGGCTATATTTAACATATTCATGAAACAAATTTATTTATCATGTTATCGAGTTTGAAAACCCTTTCATAAATCTTCTAGTTAGACGATCGGAGGTAAAAAAAAGGTTTTTTTAAAGTGATAAGATTAAAGTGTGTCACGGGGTCAGAACTTTGTCGAGGCATATAGTTTGACTCGGCATCTTTTTTGAGTCAGGACTGCGGGGCATGGATGATGAATGACGGCCGCTTGACGACTTTGTCCCTTTTTTGCGCCCTTTCTGACCTTTTATAAGTTCTTTACTAACCTATGAGCGGAGGGGTACAGCCTAAAGTAAAAGACAAATACCATTCATAATGCTGTATTGACTGTGTTACACGCCATACACGCTGACTCGAATCATGGTTCGATTTACGGCAATTCCCAGGTTATTTTAATTACGTGTTTGAAGTGTTTAATGCAAGCGACATATAAAGCAATAGAAGTGCCAATATCATAAACCAAAAAAAAAAGGAATGACAGAATGCCGCGAAAAAAAATCATATAGGTTTATGATTTAATAACCTTGGCCGATTTTATAAAATAATCAATTGTGAAAAATAAATCCGTTAGACTTTTAACTAACATGCTCCGTTCACGATTCATGATAGCATTTTGAACTTTTTTTTCACGACAGAAGCGGTCTCGCAAAAGCACGATCGGCAAGGTTTTGGTGTAAATGTTTCTGTGTTTCGAGTATTTACCACCAGATCAGGAAGATTTTCAAGGTTTCGTGCCTTTTTTTTTTGTTTGGTCAGAGGACAATATTCAGTTTGAATCTCACAACAAATAAGTAATTTTTCTAAGGTTCGAGGTCGAACGTGATTTGGAAAATTTAGGTTTTTAGACTAAGTTATATTATGCAAAGGCTATGGACAAGACTACGAGTGGCCCTTCTCAAAAGAAAACTACAAATTAAAATTTGGTCAAATATTGGGCTATGTATAATTTTCCAAAGACACAAACATCTACTCGTGAAAATTATGTTTGTAAAGAAACAATAAATATTAGATTAATTATGGCAAATATTTGACTTCTGATTGGTTTGCTATGAAACCAAAATAATTATCCCTAAACTTTAGATAGTGGTATTTAATTTTATTTACAGATTTCTATGGTCCCACTTCAAACGCTCACACTTTTCTAACACACTTTTATTACCTTGACCTAACAACCTTGACCTGTGTATGTGTACTGTGTACTTATGTATGGATGTATGTATGTATATATGAATGTAATGTAATCTAAGGAATTGAATTTCACCCCCTTCTCCAATGAGGTGAAAGGGGTAAAATTTGTCGGATCAGATTGACGGTATTGTATTTTGATGACAATAAAAACTACGCTCATTTTCCCAGTTTTCAAGCTATACAATGTTTTGTATCATCATAAAACATGGAAAATACGTGTAGTTTTGATGACAGTCAATAATACGGTACCGTCAGTGTGATCTGACTGTCTGACAGTCTGATGATGAAGCTGGAAAGTAGACACTGAAATTCCATAAAACAAAGTATCCTAATCGTGTTTAGGCTTGTTGCAATTGTCTTGAGTGCACTCCGGTGATGAATAGCTTTCAGGATCTAATGATGGAGCTGGAAGGTATGCACTGGGATTCCATAGTAAAACAACGTATCCTATAACATCCTATACCCGTGTTTGGGATTGATGCAATCGTTTTGAGATGCACTCTGGCCCAATTCGACCGGATCGTGTAATAATTAGAAAAAGCGCCCCACGCTTTTACACAAAAATATTATGCTTTAGACACTAAATAGTCGATTAAAATTTTAAATGAAATTTAAATCACGTATGAAAAAGTACGAGAATTCTTATAAGAAAGACGGAATGTCTGTTTGACAGATTAATGGGAATACTGTCATAAGTTTAAACGTAACGGTGATTAATTAAAACGCGAGTGGAACAAGCTTAGGCATACCTAATCTAAGATAAAATAGTTGCAAGAGTTTCTGACATATAAAAAAAAGGTTATAAACAGAAGAAATTCAACGTATTCATAATTTGATTTTCAGCCGAAGAAACTGCCCGTAAATAATTTATTTAAAAGGATAGAAGACTCTACGGAAACTCCTCTACAACTGGTGGGTAAAATCAGTAAACTGTGAAAATGAATCTGGAACATCTCTTTAAAGGCTTACCAAATGACAATATTCACGTACTTTTTGACTCACTCGAAGCCAAGTCAGATGTGGATCAGTGGGAGGACAACCAAAAGAAGCCAGCCTTAAGGTTGTATTTAGTAAAGGCTGCCAAGGATTGTTATAAATCATTAAACACACCAGAAATATCGTAGACACAGATATACGACGCTTTATAATATAAAACATTCAAAAGGAACACCATCTGGCCACAAATTTTATTAAGAAATGAACAGAAATGGATATGGAGAGGTCAGGTCCGCACTTGGTCGTTTTTTGAAATATTGAAATAAACATGCTTAAGGTGTGGCAGATTTAATTTATCTAATCACATTATATCGGTCACAGGGCCCACTCTTTTTTTTTTATTAAGGGCCGAATCTGCATACAGACACCTGCGCGCCCGACCTACCGCGCCAGTAGTGCCGGGTTGGGATTTGTACACAAAAGGTGCAGCCCGACTGGCTAAACGACTCCTCAACCTATACTCCGGAGAGTGTATAGGGTTTGGCATGAACAACGACCGGACGCATTGAGGATGCTTGGGTGTGTTAGTGCCTTTGACGGGCGGTGCCTTAAGGGCGCCGTCTCGCAGGCGTGTGATTAAAAATAGGGATGAGGGCCGACGCGTGTCGGTCCCTCGGCAATGGAGGGCAGTTCGAGCTGGACGGCCCGACTGTGAACAAACAAGGCTCAGATGCCATTCGAGCAGATTCATTACGTTAACTAGGTGATATCGGGCGCTAGGTACTGCTCATCTACGTCAGACTGAAGGTCTGATCTGCCTGAAGTCCTGAGACTCTCTACCTCGGTGGTGAGATCATCAGGAGGATCTGTTAGTACATTCCGTGGACGTCTGAGAAAGTGGATGGCGGGCGGGGGCTCGTAAGAGGCCGCTGCCGAAAGTAGCGGGTTGGGGTGCGCGACCGCGGCGGCGAAAAAGCGCTCTGACGCGTCCTTCATGTATTTGGAGATGGTTGGTAAGTCGAAATCGCTGTAAAGCAAACTGTTTCGAACGTACCATGGAGCACCGACGGCTTTTCTACAGAATCTACTCTGTATGACCTGTAGCGGCTTAAGTACCGTTTCTTTGGCGTAAGCAAAGACCGAGCATGCATAAGTCATGACCGGTCTGATGGCCATCACGTAAAGTGTGCGTTTGTTGCGCATCGATAACTTACTGCGGCTACCTATCATACAAGAGAGGCGGGCCATGTAAAATTTGGCGAGTTTACTAACACGCTCGACATGATCGCGAAGGGGCCCACTCACAAGTTAAAAATCGAATGGTCTCTTCCAAGAACGACGGGCTATAACTGCATAATTTATTTCTTATGTAATTAATTAATTCTGCCGAGGTAATGTATTTTTTTATAAATTTATTTACCAGACGTTTTAAAAAATATAATTACGTTTTGTTTCTAATACCCTTCAACTCAGTACTATCGCGTATTCCGATAATTAGGAAAAAATGATGATCACCGTATGCATTAATATACGGGACTTAGTTGCTGTTTCATATTTCATTGTTTAAATAGATATCAATTTTAATTTGACAGTCGTGATTGAAATTGTGCGATAACTTCTTATTATTGATGAATGAAGAATGACCACGTTTCAAGGTGAACATTAAACTCGGACTGGAAATGATTTTGTAAATCCCGTAGCTACTAACAACCTAACAATCTTTACAGTTTAGTTATCTCTGTGTCTATAAATCTGTCTGTTACAGCCTCGTAAGATTGCCCTGATGAAATTTCATAGGCATATATACATTTTTAATATTCACAACGACAAATGCGTAATTCGCACAGGCTGTCGGCTGGGGTACCGTTTTCGTTCAAATACATCTTTTAAATTATGCGCTCCAGCCTCGACCTACGACCCAATAAAATCGTTATTATTATCTGCACTATTTACATAAACCTTTAATTTCAAATTCTATATATTCATTGAAATATTTGCTGTAAGGCCCTACTTATGGGAAGTTTTTTTTTTGGGAAGAACAAGCGACCATTAATTTCGGTATAATAGAAAAAATATTTTATCAAGGATTTTTAATTATTGTTAATAATCGTCATACAGAAATATTGAATACAATTTTGTCACAAAATTATAAACTAAATTCAACTTTAATTCTATTCATAGGAAGGAGAGGAAATGCGGAAAAAGAAACCAATTATTGATTATTGCTCGAAATTGAATTGCTTGATAAATATTTGTGAAATTATTTTGTGGGCTTTTACTTTCAGTATAGGAACTTCTGTGGACGTAAATAACTTTAGACATTATTTTTAATATGACATCGCACAAATGGACAGGTCGTCATAATAATTTTCAATTTTTTTAGTAAGACATTTTAGTTTTCTAAAGACATATATTTTATCTCAAATCATTGATAACGCGATTCCAAATACTTTAAATTAATTAATGTTTAAGAGTTAACGAGACAACATGGCGTAACTACGGCAGCTCAATATTAAGTAAAAATTTTCACAAAAATTCTCTTATAGTGATAAAACTAACTATACGTAGATCCGTGATACATTGGAGCTATTTACTTTGTGCTGAAGTATATCTCATTCCTTGGCACAGTAAGTAAACAATATTCTAGCCGAAACATTACAGCTGGCGTGCCGATTGCATCCCATTAAATCGTAACCGATTAGCGGAAAAAAATTATGGTATTCAGATCAGCAAAAACTAGGTTTACACGTTTTTAGTTTTTTAAATATTTTGATACATCCCAAGAAAAAAATTTCAATGTGCGAATTTTTTTTTCGATTTTTTTTCATTTACAACATGAAACCAAATGCATATCGTAATTCACATATTTTTTATTTTTTTAAAATTACAATACAATATGTTGTGAAAATGCAATTAGTTTGATATTAAAAATGTTGAAAAATGAAACAATTTTGAAAAAAAAATCTCGCTCTCTTAAGTTTTTTTTCTTGTGATGTAAGAATCAAAATACTGAAAAAATTAAAAATGTATAAACCTAGTTTTTGCTGATCTGAATACCATATATATATATATATATTGCGTTCATCGGTTAAGGTTTAATAGAGTACAACAGTTAACGCCGTTTGTATGGAAATAGCCACTACACAATGCTCTTAAAATTAAATTAGCAAACTGTGGTATATAAATTATTTCATTGTCGTGCAATGAATTGTTGTAAAGTTAAATAGTCGTCAAGTGAATGATTACGTCAATACGTCGTCGTGCCGGAAATAGACCGCGAACTAAGCATTTGATGATTCCTGTGAATTGCCTGTTTATGACAGTAACCTACGGAGCTGTTAATCATTGGATTTCTGGAGGTATGAATTTTATTATTCACCAAACCGCATGGAGACACCAAATACAATATCTTATCTAGATCGACAGAACTTCGGTGCGATGATACTTGCTGAATAGCTTGCTGAAGAAATTGGCCTGAATTTGTTGGTACCAAAAACGTCATATTAGATTGACCTATAAATTCTCATAAGGGTACCTATATACCTATATATGTATCGTTTAACAAATACTCAAAAAATCATATTTGTTAAAATGGCTTAGTGTAATTTTTTTATGAGATGGCTTTCGTAACTGTTATTCGCTTGTAAATAATTTTAAATATTTGTATTTATAATGTCTCAAACCTTTTAACTTGCAACATTAAAGAATTATTTATAATATAATTTTTTTTTATGCCTGTGAGATAAATTACCTACTAACTAATACCAAAAGAAAGTTTTCTCAGGGAACGTAACTTTGTTAGAATTTGCCTGTTTTGTATATTACCTACATAAGCCGTTGCTCTCAAACCTGAACCCCTGAGGTAAATAGAGAGTCCTATATATGTATCGTTTAACAAATACTGAAAAAATCATATTCAGCCGTATGGCTGAAGGTCGTTACAATTCACTCCTACAAAGGGACACCGATGAGCAGTGCTAGGGTATAATACATCCTTATAAGTATTAGTAAGTATTGCTGAGAAATTTTGTAACATCCAGATAACTCGATGAAAATTAACTTTAAACTTTTAAATCGTTACAATGAAATAACGATCCACCACCCCACCCCGCAGTGGAGCAGCGTGGTGGACTTAAGCTTCAAGCCCCCCTCCTCACCCTGGGGGAGGCCTAAGCCCCTGCAGTGGGGTAAAAATGGGCTGATGATGATGAAATAACGATATTCTTGCTCATCGTGTTAGCCGCAATCTTTTAAAAACAATATTATACGCTTTTACGATAAGATAAGTTGACATTCAAGATTTGTCTCGTAACAAGTTTAAAACAACAGTAAAACGAAAAGAAGACTTCATACAAAAGTTTATTTTATAGTATGGGACTTTTTATTAAAACATTTGTTCATTTATTTTATAAAAAGCACTTTTTTCCCTCTGTTTTTCTTCTACCTACTCTTCTAAGAAGAATTCATTTTTTAAATGTGTCTTTGTGGAGATGTTTTGTTTGGTGCCCAAAAAGCAGTAAATTAAATTCAATAAGTTCCATAACTACGAAATAAAAATATTCAATCGATTTCATTGCACTTCAAGACAATACACTTAGTTAATTATAATAAACTTTGTATTTTATGTGACTAAAACTTCAGCATTTTTATGCTAATTTACTAGAATGTGTTATTTATTGCATGACCAGAGACAGCACGCAGTCTTAGCCCTTTGCCCGGCTCGTTGGTAACATTCAGTCAATTAATACGAAATGCTATTCATCGACATTCAGTAATATCCGAATAATAACCTTATCAGATTACAACATTACACACACTTTCGTATTACATAAAGTGAATAATATATTCGCATAGTGTCAGCGTGACCTTGCGTCGCCGCTTAACACATTATATTATAGAAATGCTGTAGTTTATTTTTCTGTTAGTATTACTGTACTACAAAATAAGAGATATACTTACAACAAGACATTTTCACTCAAAACCACTCAACTTAAACTGTTGCTTCGTCGTAAATAATCCACGTAGCTAATAGCACTGGCGAGGCGTCGGACGTGTGGTGTAGATGTGACTAAAATATATAGTAAACAAAGACAGGTTTCCGTTATCTGAATGAGCCCATCTCTTTCTAACTAACTGTACATGACATTTGCCATTTCATTTAGTTGTACCGTCAGAATTTATCGACACAGTCATGTGTTTATTGATTTGACAGTGAATTTGTTGTATGTCAAAAATAAATTGGGTTTTAAGGATCCGTAGACTAAAAATAAAAAAAGGAACCCATATAAGATCACTCCGGTGTTCATCTGTCATATGTTAGTGTCCATCTGTCACAGCCTATTTTCTCCGAATCTAACAGCCAAAATTTTTTTTTTATGATTCAGTATATAAACAGAGTTTAGTAACCCGATCACGGGTGTTTAGCATAAATAAATATATTTTATATATAATTAATTAATGTATTTATTTTTATATTAAGCGTATAATAAATTATTTTTCAAAATATAATATTTTTATATTTTGATTTTGAGGGGCAAATAAGAAAAATAAAAAAAAAATTCTTAAGTGCATCATAACACATCAAAATAATAATGCCTATTATGACGAATACAAACACATTTTTTTTTTATTTTATAACACACGGTTTTCTTTAATGTGTTACAGGAAAACCAACAACCTAGTACAGATCTATCTGAAAAGTAATGTGACTGGACGTACCTGCAATTTGCAAGACAATTTGAACCAAATTTGTTAGAAATAAAGTTGTTTTTACAGTATTATTTTCGGTATAATTTACGACTATTTCTTATTAAAATTATTTCACTGGATAACTTTAGGCAAACCTGCGCGTCCGACGTTAATCAATTCCTATTACTTTTCTGATACATCTGTACTATGGTGTATATTATCTATAGAACCTAATATTTAATTGTATTTTATGTAGCATCCTTTGCATCTTGTTTTACAAGGGCAATGAGATGCTATTGTATACTCAGCTGCTTGCTCGGTAAAATTGTTCAACTGCATATTTATTTTACACCTATTGTCTGTATGTTTTATTGAAATTATTATATAAAGATAATTATGTTACTTCTCATACAAAGTAACGAATTAAAGTTTTTTTTTTGGGAATAAAGTCCATTAAACCGAAGCGATGAACGAAATAATGATCATCGTGTGAAATATCAAATGAAAGTGCTTATTATAAAAATTGCAATAATTTTTTTTATTTTTAAATGTCGACCACTGTCTTTTATTTGTCTCCAAAACTACTAAGCCTAAAAGTATTTACTCAGTACTAACTGACCGATTGGCCGAGTGGTTAGGGACACTAACCGCGGAGCCTAGGGTCGCGGGTTCGATTCCCACCCAGGACAAACATTTGTGTGCATGAGCGTGTTTATTTCGTTCCGGGTCAGGGTGTAAAATATTTATATATGTATATATGATAAAAAAAAAGAATATTTAAATATGCATTTCAGTTGTCTAGTAACCTATAACACAAGCATAATACTTGCGTACTTTGGGACCAGATGACGCTGTGTGGGATGTCCCATGTATTATTATTATTTGTATAAAACATATTAAGTAATATGGTAATCTACGGAACGAAACCCCTTTATACAGGAATCTGACTCGCACTTGGCCGGTTTTTTCTCGTTCGCGTTCCATTTTTTGTGTCAATCAGGAAATGGTTCTGACAATTTATATTATACTAAATTACTGTAGATTTTTAGAGTTCCGTACCTCAGAAGGAAAAGGAACCATTAAGAGGTCACTTGTTTGTGTATGTCTGTCTGTCAAGAGCCTTTTTCTCAGGAAGGTGTCGAGGTATTGAGTTGAAAGTAACATCAATTACTGAAGTCTACGGTCCCTTGAAGCGTAAAAATATCAAGCGTCTACGTGAACGCAATCAAAAAATACGGCCAATTACGCGCCATATTTCTACACTCGCTAGTAAATCACAACCTATAGGTACTTCCCGTGGACCTAGAATTGTGAAATTTAGCGAGAAGCAAGGTCTCATAGCACAAGTAGAAAAAAAATTATAAAAGTACTAATTTATTGTAACATCACAAAAAAAAACAACATTTTTTTGGCATTATTTACCAACTAATTTTTTTTGGTAAATACATAATACAAATATATCTCGTGTAAAGAGAAACAAAATTCGTGTTTTTAATGTTTGTACCTATACCTTTAATAATTTACGGAAAAAAAACTGCAAAATTAAATCCTTGATGAATATTTTACGAAATTATCATTTGAATTACCAAATATCACTCATTTTCTATACAAATCAATAATAGTACATTGTGATGCAAGTATGGTAAGCTAGATATTATAGTCGAGGTGTTTAATAAAGTGATGACTGTAATAGCCAGTTTACTGCATAAGTGCATCATATGACGTTTTTAATACATTGGCGATCACCATAAAATAAAAAAATAAAACATAAAATAATGGCGGAAGGGGGCTGCTTTTCGCGGTTTACGCATGCGCTAGAAACAAAACGCTCCTTTATGATTGCTGTAAAGTAAAAGGGCCCAGTCCGTAAAATACGACATTACCATCCAAGTTTCGTGATAGCTCAGAGCGCAACGAACCTGTCTCAAATTTATAAGGCCCCATAGGGCCATGGTTCGAATCCGGGAGTGTACCAATGAGTTTTTCTGACTTAAGTACACAATATCACTGACACCGTGCTTCGGAGGGCACGTTAAGCAGTCGGTCCCGGACGCTGTCGATAGATGGCGGTCGTTACAGTTCCCAACCCGCAGTGGAGCAGCGTGGTGGACTTAAGCTCCAAGCCCCCCTCCTTACCCTGGGGGAGGCCTAAGCCCCTGCAGTGGGGTAAAAATGGGCTAATGATGATGATGATGATGATCCAAGTTTTTATATTATAAATACCGTATTAATAGCAAATGTATTGAAAAAAATTATAGAATGAAAATTTTTATTAAACACCTCAGTACAAACACTGGTTGCAAAAATTTTATTTATTGCAGCGTTTTTAGTTCATTACGGGCATAGCCCATGGTGAAGGCGGTAGGCTTCCTATACAAACAGGAGGGCCCAGCTCATGTCTGTTTCTCAGTCAATTCCATAACTGATTTCTACAAAAAAAAAAAAATGTAACAGGAAAAACCCTGTTATAGGGCAGTGCGTTTTTGTTTTTTGATATATGGTTTATTTTTATAATAAATTTCACAACAATTTGATTTTTTTCGAATTGTTTGTTCAGAAAGTAATGGTACATAAATTCTTAAATTAATACAATTTTCAAAAAAAAGGAAACACGCCGCCCTAGGGACAGATTTTCTTAGTAACTCTACGAATTTTGATTTAAGAACATTCTAATTTTAGGAGTGAAAATAGACACTGCCTGTAAGCTGTTCCGACGACTATTTATAGGTATTTTTGGGAATTTGCTCTTGCCATCTCCGTCACTATTTTAAGGTAACTAAGCACGTTCTGAATAGTTTTAAACTTAAATTAAAACCAGAGTTCTATTCATTAATGTTTTATCTTTTGTAGCAAGTTTGAGATTGCCTCGACGATGCGATGTAATAATCATGTAATTCTTGTATTAATCCTGAAATAGTCCTCTCAAGATGGTTGTTTAATGATTATATTTGATTATCTTATTAAATACGCATATACGGACCCTGTATTTATAAAAGGTAGCTTAAAAATAGACCACTATCGAATACTTAGTATTCCAATTATATATTTTTTTAATTGCCTATTCAAAACTAAAACACATATTTTGATTCTATAATATTTAATATTAAATACAATTTTACAATATATTACATATATAAAAATATGTTCACATATTAATATACGAATAATAGTAATGTGTTTAAAAATCAATATTTTTGTGGTTGTTGTCCTTACTTTAGCTTATCGCTTGCATAACATTTTCGATACTTACGAGAACAGTGTAAAATAATGTTTGAGTTAACTATTATTTAATTATTTACAAAATGAAATTTAAAATAAACTCGTAGAAGTTTTAAAAGTATTTTTTTCACCATATGACCCGTTCGAGCTTCAATGGAAAAAAAAAGTGTATAGTTCATACAACTCGACTCCTGTATCACACTTAGCCTAAACTTATTCTATAATAAAAAACAATTTCGTAGTAACCAATGTACCTACCTAAATACATATTAAACAAGAAATCTCATTAAATTAAGATTTTTCATATTAAAAAATTTAAGCGATGCAATTCTAACTCAGTAAGTGAACTCACATAACAGAACGGTTAACTTTACCTCGAAATAGAACTGCGGTCAGTATAATATCATTCTAAACACACTGGCTCGTTAGAACTCGGCAGCGAAAAGATATAGCATGACACAAGAAATTGTAGCTTGAAAAGAAAATAGGAAAGACGAATGGTACGTACGTGCTTTGGGAAACAAAATGAATCGAACGACTATCCGCCCCCGCACTTCTGAATTGCTATCAGCACTTAAACGAATTATTGTCAATATATATTTTTGACGTTTTTACTTTTATATTACATTTACAAATTAAATACTATTTCACTATTAGACGAATCGTCTTTTCCTCCGTTTGTGCGTGTGTCTGTGACTGTCCTGCATGATGCGTTTCAGACTGGCGTGTTGATGGAATTCGTGTCTGATCGCGATATGTCGACTGATATTTTTGAACAATATACGCCACAGGGCCTTATCCTTATTCTTCCACAATAAATCTGCAGTCTTCTCTTTAATCCTACGCATATTTTCCTCGAGTCTCCTAGCCTTTATTTCCATTTGTATGAGCGAGCGGGTCGTATTTGTCAAGAGACGGTACAGGTATTCTTTTCTTCTCGTTTCCCGGCGCGACGACTCCGCGGTGTTATTTGTCAGGCTGTTGTTATATCCGGTGCGTTCTTCCGACGAATATGAATACTCACCGAATTCGAGATCATCGGACCGTGCGTGAGCTCGGTTTCGTAGTACGACGCCGAGGAATAAAATTGCGAGCCCAAAACTGAATAACATGAGTAGTTTCGCATGCTTGTACAAGGGTTGTGATATAAGATTCATTTCAGAAGTCCTTCGGTGACTCGTGTCGGTCGAGTTATGGTTTATTTGATTGCGGTGTCGTTGATTTCTTGCATGGTTCGTAACTAGTTTAGCCTTTTTCGACACGACAACAAAGTCGGGAGTGACGAGAGCGCGCGCGGCGCCCTCTCGCGGCGTGATCGTAGGCGGCACTGGAGCGACGCGAAAACACGTCAGCGGGAAGTGCCCTACGAATTTCCCGAATGACTTTCCTACGTGAATGTAGAAAGGTATTAAAATGGAAACGGTAAGTGAAATTGCAGGTGAATTGAAAAAATGTCATTGACGAGAGATATGCAAGTCTAGATTGATATATCAGATTGCATTCTATACTTACAACATTGTCAAAATTTATTACATTAATAGTTTTTTCTATGTCAAATTTTATTCCAGAATGATATGCTACTAACTATTCTCAGTCAAATATAATAAATATTAATATAATAAATGTATTTTGCATATTTATAATAAATATTACTTATGATATCTTATGTTATATTATACAAAAAATTATACAGATTAAGGTATATTAATTAATATTACACAGGTGAAATTGTGGTTGTTTGTCTTAGTAGGACATTATGTACTAAAGCAAAATTATTTATGTTATTAATTAAGAAATGTTTTCGGGGTAATTAAAAATATTTTATCTTTTAGGTTTAATAATGAAAAAATAGCCTACTCCGGAACATTTTGTTCTATGTGACCACCCGCCCCTTTCGGACAGAGGGCTGTCCGGGAGGACAGGAGGAGCCCTCAGTCACTCACGAATATTCGTCCGGGTTCTCACCTCGCCAAATATAGTTCCTTCAGAGTGCCATCAACATTTGAGTTTTTTTTCTTCATTTTATTTTACTTGTCGCCAATTGTCGGCCACTTTCTGTGATATTTTCTCAGTCGATATTCAATAAGCATGTAGCACCAATGTTTTTTTAACATCGAATTTTCCAAACCAATCGTATTAAAGTGAGTACGTATTCGAACTTACTTTTATAGAAGGTTTCGGTCTCGAATTTTTGTCATTGGTGCCGTACGTTAAATATTAATGTACTATAGTAGATGTTTAGATGTTAGAAGTATAGATTTTTGTTTTTGGGCTGTATGCTACTACTACTTACTGCACGCACACAATCTTACACGCATCATACACACATGCGCTCACCCTCCCATACACACACTCGTATACACACTTGCCTACACACCGAAAATTTAATTAAGAGGACACAGTTTTTTTTTACTCAAGGAAATGTTGAATTTTTCATTTTTTTTTATTATTATTATTATTTTATTATTACTATATTATTTTTATTATTAATTTAATTTTTATTATTATTTTTTTTTTCAATTTTTTTCATTTTATTATCGCTGTTATTGTGTAGTCGTATTTTTCATATGGACAAACGTATACACACCACAGGACAGGCTTTGCCTAGTGTGGGGGTCAGTTTCAATGTAATTTGTATTGAATTCTTTGCAAAAAAAACAATTTATTTATTTATTTTACTTATTTGCCTATCATTTAATATAGAAATCACTTTTCCGGCCAAACAGCTTATTCGACCGACAAAATTTTGGAGTTCGTTTTTACGTAATTAAACAGCAAATAAGTATGAAATATGACCAAGAATCATAAATAATTCAAAATTATATGCTACCCAGCAATAAGTATTTATATTTTTTAAATTACAAGCAACGAAATCGAAAATACTAACATATAAACTAGAAAATATTGCCAACCCTGACAATATAAGCAATACAATATATTATTATTAACGTATACATCACAACAAAGTCTAAACTAAACATTAGCTTGTGTTTTGGGTACCAAGTGAAGACATCCCGTACATATAACAACCAAGACCCGGTACCAGTATTGTGCGTGACTCGGTGCCATCCTTCCTTCTTAGGGTGGTCGTAGCTGGGAGGACGGGATGGGTGAAATGAAATTCCTTATCCAGTTCAAAGCCACCTCGCCTCCTTTCCCCTTGCTCGCCTTTCTATGTGGACTGTATCGGTGTGCCTCGTATGCCCGGTCGCTGCTGTCGAGAGAATGCCGCGCGTGTGACGCTTGCGCAATTTATACTTTCTCCGATCACAGGCGAACGAGGGGCGAAGGACGGTGGTGTCAATTTATTTTTCTACCTTCTATTACAAAAAAGTCTTCCCCGGCGGGTTTCTGTCTACCCTATATCCGCCGGGGTCTATTTTATCATGCCGCTATCGGGCCCTATATTAAAATATTTATATTTACAATCTTATAAGTATTTTTTCTACTATAATTAATTACTATCCTATTATCTATCTATTTATATGGCCGCGCGTGCTGCGAAGCGGTTGTCGCGTACATTCTCCCGCCTCCTGCTCCCGCAGGATCACTTGGGGAGCGCGACGAGCTTCCTGGATGCCCTCCGCAGCACGCCGCCGCTGGTCTGGACATCGACGACTCGAACTGCGCCGTCCTTGCCGGGGTAGACAGCGATCACGCGCCCGCGCGGCCAAACGTTACGCGGTAGTGTATCGTCTATTATCAATACGTGATCGCCTATTTGTAGTTGGGTTCCTCGGTCGGCTGGGTCGCGGCGCCGCTGCAGCTCGGGCAGGTACTCCCTGAGCCAGCGCGCCCAGAAGTAGTCGGCCAGCCGCTGTGCTTGTTTTCATTGTTGACGGCCGATGCAGTCGCCGTCCTTGAAGCTGCCGGGCAGCGGTACTCGGGACGGCCCTCCCAGCAGGAAGTGGTTAGGCGTCAGCGCCTCGGGCTCGTCGGGCGCCGTGGAGACGTGCGTCAGGGGGCGGCTGTTGACCGTGTGCTCCGCCTCCGCCAGCAGCGTCGCCAGCACCTCCTCTCGTGGGTAGCGCTCGCGCAGCACAGCATCGAGCGCGCGCTTCACGCTCCGGACCATTCGCTCCCAGGCGCCGCCCATGAACGGCGCGCCCGGGGGTATGAAGCGCCAGGCTATCGTCCGGACGGACGCCTCGGACTCCGTGGCCCACAGGGCGGCCGCCCGCAGCTCGGCATCAGCACCTCGGAAGTTGGTGCCGTTGTCGCTGCAGATCTCGACTGGACAGCCTCGCCTCGCCATCATGCGCCGCAGCGCCATGATAGCGCTATCGGTGGTGAGCGAGCCCGCGAGCTCCAGATGTACCGCTCGTGTTGTCAGGCAGGTGAAAAGCGCCACGTAGCGCTTCTGGTGTTGTCGGCCAACTGTAATTTGATAAGGACCAAAATAGTCGAGGCCGGTGTAGGAAAAAGGACGTTGGTGGTGAGCCATTCTCGACGGGGGGTGGTTACCCGTCGCTGGTACAGCAGGTCGAGCCCGTTTTATTCGACAGGCTAGACACCCGCTTACTGCACTCCGTACTATTGATCTCAAACGAAGTATCCAGTAATGTTGACGTACTTCGTTGATTACTATCGCCATACCTCCGTGATGTAATCTCTTGTGTGTCCACTCTATATATAATCGCGTGTACTTGTGTTGTCCATCGAGTACTGGTGGACTCAACTCTATTTCTTCCGCGTCCGTGATGGCTCCTATTCTGGATTTCAGTCTAATTATTCCCTTTTCGTCTATATTCACCGCCAGTCCGCTCAATCGGCTTCCCTTTTGTATTTGTTGTTTTCTATTCAAATGATTCAGTTCGTCGACAAATGAATCTTGTTGAGCTGCTCGCACCCACAGCTGCTCCGCCGCACAAATGAGCCTCGCCGGCAAAATTTTTATTTCACGCCCCGGCGCTGTAGGTGGCGGCTCGCCCTTCTTCGGCTCTATCTTCTGTCTTTTTTGTTTTTTCCATGCGGGGTCTTTCTCTATCTTCTTGTTTCGTTTCATTCGGCCAGCTGCAACGACGGCTACTGGTCGACATATCTCTATAAATTGCAATATGCGCGCTGTGGTACGTACGAGACGCAGCCAGGACGAAAAGCGCTCTACATTCGGTAGTCCTTCTCTCAACGCTCCCGCTGTTAAAGCTCGCGCCCCGGCGACTCTCTCCTCGCCGGTGTGTTGCTCTATGTTGCCGCTCTGTAAATAATCATCCATATAATGTTGATTTATAATGGCATTAGCGGCGTCGGGGTACTCATCTCCCTCTCTTATTATCTTCTCGACGTCATTTGCGGGCCTCTCGGCCGCGACAGCTCTATATACAAAATGCACGTTCTGTCGTCGGCGCTCATCTATGCCGTGCAGCGCCCACCCGAGATCGGTGAGGGATGCTGCCGGTTGGCCCTTCTTTCCACTGCGCACTGTCCTGGAAACGATAAGATTCCAATTATCTTGGCCTATTAATATCGAGGGTACAGCGCGCTCATAACACAATTTGCTTTCTATGTCCGCCAGGTGCGGACAGCCCGATACTATCTCTCTCGGTACTGACTGCGGCGACAAATTTAATCTATCAATTGTTCGCGCTGTCAGCTCATGCGTCTTATTTGAATGGCGACCTTTAATCTTTACTATTATTTTCTTCGAGGCGTCCGCGTCAATGCGCGTTCCGCCTACTCCTTCTATATTAAACGGCTCCATCGGCCCATCTGATCCGACCGCATTCGCTATCACGGTCTCTATCAATGTCACGCTCGAACCTTCGTCCAGAAGTGCGTACGTATCTATTGTATTATTCGCTCCTGTGAGCTGGACGGGTATTACCTTTAAATATGCAGCTCCTACTTGCGCTCTTTGCGCTGACGCGACGATCTGCGCACGTGCGTCGTCGATCGTTTCTGGTGCTCTATGCTCGGCCGGCGGCGCCTGCCGGCTCTCAGCTCTCTGCCTGTTGTTATGCAGCAGCCGGTGGTGCGTTCTCAGGCAGCCGCCGATACTGCATGCTCGTGCTCTGCATCTGTGGCCCGCTTTCCTGGACTTCAGGCATCTAAAACATAAATTAAACTTTTTAGCTATTTCCCACCTTTCATCTGTGGAAACTCGCCTTAACTTTTCACAAGCTATTGGCGGATGTCCTTGGCCCCTACAGACGGGGCATTCATCGCATTCTATGTTCGCGGCGAAAGCTCTTTGCTGTCTGAGCTTTGCCGTCGATGACTGTTCTTTTGAATGCCGGCGTATCTCTTCCGGCTCGGCGTATTCGCTGCATTTCGCCGATTCTTCATTCAGGAAAGCGGCCATTTTCTCGAGCCTTGACTTCTCTCTAGGTGCGTTTTCTTTATAATCTATCCACTTCGATCTAAGTGCTGGCGTCATCTTTGACATAACCAGTTTTACTATGTCCGGATTATTCAAGTGATATGCCGTGTTCAGGGCACTAACTATTGTATACAAATTATTCACTTGTCCGGCAAACGCACACACGTCACGCAGATCCTCGCTCAGTCGAGGTATCGTTCTGAGACGTTCTATTTCGACCGACACCAATGCGTCCGGTCGTCCGAAGCGGTCCTCCAGCGTTTTTATTGCAACGTCCGGCGCCGTCTCGGCTATAAAGAGAGCGTTCACGGCTTCTTTCGCTTTCCCTTTTAGACTTCTTCGTATCCTTGCTAAATTTTCATTCTTTGTGAAGTACTGACTTGTATCTCTATATGCCGCCCTGTATGCCAGCCATTCTGTGCAATCTCCTTCGAAAATTGGCAACTCATGTAAGTACTTCGGCGCCGGCGCTCTCGGTGTCGCCGACTTAATCGCCTGTGCGATCGCTGTTGCTAGTTCTGTGGCCCCGTTCAGGGGCGCCTGCCCTATTTCTATGACGGCCCGTCCATCCTCGGATGCGGATTGGATCTCATTTGCCGTTGGTGCCGACTCATCTATTTTATTTTCTATGTTCTGGGGTTCTATCCAGGCTTGGTCTTGCTCTTTGCGCGCGCCAGTGCTATCTTCCTCACTATCGGTCGATTCTATTTCCAATAATTCGACTTTACATTCCGCTAATTTTTTCGCGATTCGCGCCTCTTCCAATTGTTTTTCTAATAATTCGCGTTTCGCGCGCAGTAATTCCGTTCTATGTAGCCTTCTCATTTCTGTCGCATCTCTAGGTGAAGGTGTGGCTATCGGTCCCTCTTCTTCTGGTTCTGTCATGCCTGTGTTCGTTTCCTCGCTCGGCGACTCAGATACGTCACGCGGGACATTCTCTACTCTGTTGTCACTCGACTGTGACTCTGTCACGGCTTCCTGCCTTTTTCGAGTGACTGGTGCCATTGTACTAGCTTCCCCGCGAAACCAAAGACGTTGAAAGGGTTAGAGAGGAACGCGGCGTTGTATGTCACCCGCCTACGAACTAAGTGTCCGTCTGTTATTCGATGCTAACAATTGCTATTTATTTTCTATCAGGCGTTTCTACCAATAAAAAAAAAAACAAAAAAGGCAATTTGGATCCGTTTGTGAACGCTGCGCGCCTATAAACGCTAAATTATTTAATGCACTGTTGCTTAAATACAATAACTCTAACAAGTCCTACAATTGAGGCTAAATTCGCGTTTCTAAATTATTTCGACCGATAGGTATTAATGCACCGTTCTATTTCTACGAGCTTCCTAAATAGCTATTACCCGCGCGTACCTGGCTTTTCTATCTGAATCTACCGTTCAACGCAATTACCGCTATATTCGTATTTACATAATATCGTTCTATCGCGCCTATGTTTACGCAAACTATTACAGTTAACGCGCTATACCGTTACGAAAATATAAATAGCACCGCACCGTTACTAAATCTGTACTCGCGACCTACCCCGACCTAGCCTCCTAATCTTATATTTTTTTTTGATTCTACCCCAGCAACCCCCACTGAGACTAGGTAATAAGGTTTTACAGTACCTTTAATATTGGAGGCTGCCGGTGCTAAAATCGAGAGTCCGGTCTCGGTGCCTGCCGTCTCGGAATGCGGGGCGCTTCAAATCCACGTATCACGGAGGTGCCGCGGAGTGCGGGGAGGCGCTCGCGATATGACTCGATCCGGTTTGCGTTGGCGCGCTGCGCCGCGTAGCGACCGTCTGTAACGGCAACTATTTTACCTATTACAATACCTAATCTTACCTCTTACTTCGTTTATTTTCGCGGTGTCGCAGCCCGGACACCGGAATGCGGTCCTCGAAATGTCCGTAGGGCGCGGCTGCGACGCTGAGTGGCTTTTCGCAGGGTCACTCGCCGGTGATCCTGCGCGTTCTATGGGTGATTCCCTCGACAGGCGAAGGACGGGCAACGCGCACTGGGCTTGAAGGGAAGGGTTACTGTGTTCTGTCTTCTCCAAGGTTCGGTTCCCAGCTACCAGATCCGGTTCGAAGCGACCACGAAAAGATGTGCGTGACTCGGTGCCATCCTTCCTTCTTAGGGTGGTCGTAGCTGGGAGGACGGGATGGGTGAAATGAAATTCCTTATCCAGTTCAAAGCCACCTCGCCTCCTTTCCCCTTGCTCGCCTTTCTATGTGGACTGTATCGGTGTGCCTCGTATGCCCGGTCGCTGCTGTCGAGAGAATGCCGCGCGTGTGACGCTTGCGCAATTTATACTTTCTCCGATCACAGGCGAACGAGGGGCGAAGGACGGTGGTGTCAATTTATTTTTCTACCTTCTATTACAAAAAAGTCTTCCCCGGCGGGTTTCTGTCTACCCTATATCCGCCGGGGTCTATTTTATCATGCCGCTATCGGGCCCTATATTAAAATATTTATATTTACAATCTTATAAGTATTTTTTCTACTATAATTAATTACTATCCTATTATCTATCTATTTATATGGCCGCGCGTGCTGCGAAGCGGTTGTCGCGTACAAGTATCAATATTCATAATATAAATACTGACCCGACCTAGGATTCGAACCCGGGACCTCCACCTTCGTAAGCAGGGTTGCCACCCACTAGGCTAAGCGACAATAAATAATAACAATACTATAACATTAAAATTTAAGTTGAAAGCAAACTCATGCTAATAAAAATATCAATAGTTAAAATAAGGAAAACGAAAACTGAAATGATCACTCAACTATATTAATTTATTCCTGAGTTATGTGGAGAAGAATTCGTACTACAATATTATAGAAACATTATCACATATTGGTTAAAATTACTATTGAAATTGAAAGCACACTGATAATATTAAAACTCAGCTCAGTACAAATAATAAATAAATAAAAATATCTGAGTAAAAGCTCTCAGCTTTATGAATATACTCAGACAAAGAAAATAAAGCACTGAAATGATGAGTTAGCTACCTTAATTCATTCCAAAGTTATATCGAAAAGAAATCATACTGCAATAGAACCAGCATCAAAATTAGTAGAACTTAATTATTTAAACCGAAAGTAAACGAACGGCGTTAACAATAAATAGTTCAAACAAGAAAAATAAACATTGAAATCCAGATTTATGTGGAGAAGAAGTCAAAACTACAATAAAAATAATACCACAAATTATTTGAAAATTAGAATTAAAACAGGAAGAAAAATAACTGTGTTAACAATATCAATAATAAAAAAAAACAACAATGAAATACTGATTTCGCTTCTTATTTTATTCTAGAATTAAATGATAAAGAAATCAGTACTGCAATAGGACTAATATCACAAATTGACTATAAATTACAAGTTAAACTAACGATATTAATAAAATCAATAGTTTAAACAAGAAAAATGGACCCTGTCATTACAACTCAACCACCTTAATCATTTCCAGATTAATATGGAGAAGAAATCAGTACTAATTTCAATGGAACCAATATGATAAATTACATAAAATTACAAGTTAAATTAACTATATTGATTGACCGGTTGGCCGAGTCGTTAGAGACCCTAACTGCGGAGCTGAGTATGATATGTATGTATTTTATAAAAAAAAAAGAATATTTAAGTATGTATATCAGTTGTCTAGTACCCCATAATACAAGCATAATACTTGCTTGCTTTGGAACTAGATGGCGCTGTGTGGGATGTCCCGGTTATTATTATTATTATTATTATTATTATTATTATTATTATTATTATTATTATTATTATTATTATTATTATTATTATTATTATTATTATTATTATTATTATTATTATTATTATTATTATTATTATTATTAGTAATATTATATCAAAAGTAACAGTAGTTCAAATAAGAATAACAAACGGTAAAAGGATGACTAAGCTACCTCAACCGGTCCCAGATTAATATGAAGAAAAAATCAACATAATAGTGTGACTGTATCACAAAGTTGTTAAATACCAGTTAAATAAGAAGAATACATAATAATATTAACTTAATAATATTAAGACTCAACAAGATGAACATTAAAAGATGGAATTAACTACCATAATCTATCTCTAAGTTATATATATGCAGCAGGATTGCTCAATTATACGCAGCAGCAAAATGTAGAAGTGCTATTTGCGTCTTAATCACGTGCCAAATCACTTGACAAAATACTTAAAACAATAAAACATTATAGACGCAAGCTACACATAGACATGACGTGAAAATACCTACAACCATGTAAACGATACAGTCAATATCGAATTTTTTTTGGGTGAGTTCGTACCAACTGCGGTTACGATATTATACTTATTTGTAGAGTTCTGAAAACGAAAAGAAAATGTTGCGTTTGGGTATTTTTGTTTTTATTATAAAAACTAACGACTGTTTTACAAATTAGAACAATATTATCAGTTTAAAAAAAAATATCAGTATTTTAACTATCGCACTATACTACAATAACGTAACATAATTATAACGTAAATTTTCCTTTATCTCAAATGCGTCGTTCCGATTCTTATTTGATAATACAATCAAAACGGACTACAAGTTATGATGGTATAACATTAAAATGATCTTGAAGGGAGAAGTTAATATTCGATTTTTGCAAAATCAAAGGCCATAAAGCGGTCTGGTTCGCCGCTTTGTTGTCTCAGCACAGCTGCCAAGCGCAGATAAGCGACCCCTTCCTTTTAAGTTTCTTGTCTTAAATTGATTTTTGGGTAAGCGGCGAACCTATAAAATATTTAACAGCCTTTCCCATAAAGACCGTTACAAGTTTCCAAAAGAGTGTTCGGATTAAATATCGATTAATTCCGAGTTTCAGTTTATGTTTCACGAAAATTCTGTTATACGTATATACAGAGAAAGGAAGAGAAAATTGTATTTACATTCCAATTGTGTTTCTTTTAAATTGTATAAATAGTCATAAACGAATAAAAAAAAATAGTTTCATTTAACTGGGCCTTTATGGAAAAGCCTTCAGTCGCAAACGAAATCACAACGTCGTTGAAATTTTTATATAAATATTTCTGAAAATTAAGGAAAAAGTTCGTTCACATATACGTTGAAATTTGTCCGCACCATTCAAGTTCAATAAAGTGTAATGTATACATCATTTTAACATCTAGTAATCATTTACAATGATATCGCGAATTACGTAATTTTAATCAATCTCCCAGAACACTTAGATTGTAAATAGTGACTGCATTTCGTTTCTATCGAAGACACTTTTAGAAAAGAATTATAACTTTTCCGACTGTTCGTCTTTTGGAGGTCTCTAATAAATTATCAAAATCATCGATCACGGCATCGCCTAATTGCAAATAAAAAAACTTTATTGATTTGGGTTAAAACGTTAACGAAGTATGAAAACGTAAGTGAAGAAAATGAAATTGAGTTATAAGAGTTTAACTTAACCAATAGTAGTTAATATCATGAACAGTAGTGAAGCCATCGTTGTTTTATCTCGAAAATGAGTATTATCACTACATATTATAAAATAAAGTCCCCGCCGCGTCTGTCTGTCTGAACGCGATATACTCAAAAACCACCAAACGGATTAGCATATGGTTAACACCAACGGACAGAGTGATTCTAGAGGAAGTTTTATGTGTATAACCTATTAATGTTTTGTGGAAATTAGTTGAAATAGAATTCTCGTGGAATGGAGAAGTCGGAAAAAATCTAGCCGACTGGGAGCTTTCATTGAAAACGCTGCATTAGCCCTTTGAGATAAAACAAAATTATGTATCGAGGAATTGTTTCTCTTTCATAGGACTAAAGAAAAGTCCGCGATGGCATATGTCTATCTTTTATGGATAGCTTACTAAACCTTTTTTTATGTTTAAAAAAATTGTGTTATATGATGAGGTGATTGGAAAGCAATTTATACGGTTACAGTATTAATACTTATTAAATTAAATATGGTATTCCTTCAAAATTTCATGCACATTATGATTGCCCTTTACACCATATAATTTAAATTAATATCTTAAGAGTTATTACGAATTAATAAATTTCGCGTTGGGCGGCCATACCGACGACGCGACATGCGTGGTTAGGCAGAAGTTTCAATGTTGAATATAAAAAAAATATTTTAGCTTGTTTTTAAGTATATATTCTATACTTTTTCAATTATTTACAGAATTGGAAAACAAGTAGGATGAATTCACTGTTCTGTATATAATGTTCGACGCAACAAGCAGATACGACACTACGACAGAAAAAACACTTCGGCTTATAGGCTTTGCTACCCGTGCGGAGCCGGAGCGGGTCGCTAGTTATACGTACAATATTTAGTATCATCAATATTATATTATTGTAACGTAACTATTATAAATATTTTACGTTATTATTTAAATTATTATTTATTTCTTATTTTTTTATCATGCAAGAACTATTATTGATTATTATTATAATCTATATATATACTACATATATAATCTGTTTCAGTATAAATAATATTAATAACCAATAATTAATTATTTATACTTAACCTGCATACATACCCGTATACCCGCCTTCAGAAATCGCATATACAAATTTGCTGTCGATTCTGGATTGTTTCACATTTTAAAAGAGATCTTTTGATACATAAAACTAATTATTATCATAAGTATTCCTTGTTCTGATTGAATTTATCCTGGTTTACAATATTACAGTACAAAAAAAAATTTTAAAAAAATTAAAAAAAAAAATTAAAAAAAAAATTATAGGTAAGTCACTTAAGTCCATGCGAACGGAGCCGTATACAAAAGATAGCCGCTTCCTATTTAGAAATTAATAAGTTTTAAATTCCGACACCGACTAATAGTTTCGTGTGAAACAATTTCATATTTTCATAGGCTCGTTCAGAAGTTTAATATCCTCTACAGGTTGGATTTATGTATAAATTTACATTAAAATTCATCCCTCGTCGGATACAATAATTAAGGACAGGTACTTGCAAATCCCTAAACATCAACAGATCGCTACAAATTGAAAGGATTGCCGATAGCTGTTGTTCCGAATAACTTAATTCTTGAATAATTTCGCTTATAAACATAGGTAAGTATAATAATAATACCTAAGACATCTCACACATAGTCATCTATTCCCAAACTACGTAGTCTGATGGGTGCTACCATAAAATTACTGATTGACTAGAAGCCCTCTTCTGTGTTTACCGTCTAACCACTCATACTCTAGCTAGCTAGTGTTAAATGGCGAGTTTTAGTCCGAGTTGCAGTACGCAAGCTCCCCGCGCGCCGCTATCCGCCCCCGCTAAATTGGTAATATATACTGTCGAATAAATGTTACTTCTATACTGTGAGTGAAGTGACATTTATGACTATTAAAACCAAATACTGCTGTCAAATTAATTTATTCTATGGATGCTACACAGTTTATATGCATACCTACTTATTATTTTTTTAATAATATATACATATACTAATATTTTACATTTAGTCATGAAACAAACAAACATCATTCATACATTATTTGTCCCTAGCGAGACCAATTAATTAGAAAGTAACATAAGTACGTATATTGGTGTTAAATAATATTGCCCTTGGTACAAATGTCAAATATATTTTAATTATAATTGTGATAGTTATTATAATGTACCTGTACATATACCAAATAGATCTTGGTTGAAATAAAAACCAAAACATATACTTACCTCACTTGCATTTGCAAAAAATACTTAGCAAGGCAAGAAACAAAAAGAGAAATTCCACTTATAATATAATTATAAAACTTCTACCAACTTTACTAACTACTTGCAGACGCTGGATAGCTCTAGACTGTGAAAACATTTTTAAGGCACATTGTGTTGTTTATTTGTTTTATTATTATTTCATATGGAGTGCACATAAAATACCTATTATTATACAGTGTCGTGATAGCACAAAGCGCAACAAACCTGTCTCAAATTTATAAGGCTATAGGGCCATAGTTCGAATTCGGGCGCATGCCAAGTTTTTCTGACTTAAGTACATAACTATCACTGACTCCGTGCCTCGGAGAGCACGTTAAGCCGTCGGTCCCGGGCGCTGTCAATAGATGGTGGTCGTTAAAATCCCCAACCCGCAGTGGAGCAGCGTGGTGGATTTAAGCTGCAAGCCCTCCTCACCCTCGGGGAGGCCTAAGCCCCTGCAGTGGGGTAAAAATGGGCTGATGAAGTGAAGATGCAGTTTTCGCAGACTATAGATACAGTGTTGTTGGATGAATTATAGAGCAGATAAATAAACTTCAAATGTTTTTTGTTTCGGAAGTAGTGAAATATTTGTTTATAACATAAAATAAGAAAACGTAACATCATTCAAAATGAAGGATTACAGTTTATGCATATACACGCACTAGCTATAGTATAATAACATGCATTCATTACCTATAATCTGATAAAACTTGTCTTGCTTCAAATAATTTTGACAGCGACTGCAAACAACATATTGCGTGTATGCGTAAATTGCATATGTACATAGTTTCTTCTCTACTGTTCGCTTAGATATGCGTTGGTACGATGTAGCCAACATTGTCAGCTGAAGTAATTATTCCAAAGTAGAAAATTAGTTGAGAATCGCACTCTTTGGAAAATCGGAATAAAATAACAATTTTTTTTAAAACTTACAGTATGACAACATAATATTTAACTTTTTTTTTTTTATTTACCTATTCGTAGGTAAAATTTTATAAGACAAACGACAAGCCATCATTTTAGTAATCATACCACAAACATTTTCCTAAAATAAATAAAAACGTTTGTTATTAGTTAAGATCAGAGATCACAAAAACTATATAGTATGGATACGATTATGCGTCTTTTCGCAAATATTCATAATTTTCTGTTTCTTTAGACCAATTTCTGCAAAGGAACCATTGTCATTGAGTTACTAATTACCACACCATGAAACTTACTCTTGAAAATCATTAACTTACAACCCTATGACCTTGACCGCGGCGGGCTAGGTTGGACTGATAGGTGTTTGGTTGCCGAACGCTCGGCTAACTGGCTAAGTAATCTGTGACTCGGCGGCGAAATCCAATCGCGCCGAGCGCATGGTTTTTACAGCAAGATTATTTTTCTCAAAATTGTAATAATTTCTTTCCTGCATGTCGGTGCGTGTTTTCTAAAATTGAGAAAATTGAAATTATCGCGGTTTATAAATTTTTTGTTTAAAAAAATTTTCTAGGCAACAGGTAAACCAATACTTGCGAGAAACAAAAGGAGTTACGGCTCCTCCATATTCAACAGTTGCTCGTTGATGTGCTGAGTTTGAAGCGAGGAAGAACTTCCACCAAGTACGACCCAAGCTCGGGGCGCCCTACGACAGCGATAACCGAAGAATTATTAAAAATTCGAAAAAAATATTTTATCGGATCGTCATGTTACTGGTCATGTTATAGCTGAAGAAGTAGATATTTCGACAGGTAGCGGTCTATAATATTATGCATGATCATGTGGGCATGAAAAAAGTGCTAGCGCGCTGGGTACCCAATGATGCCCAGAAAGGTCACGGGCGCGGATAATAAACCGAACTGAGGATTTTTCAAAACTTTATTACAACAAACAAAACAACAAAAGTTAATTACAGCATGATCCTGACCAATTATTGGCTCGATTGATTGAAACTCGTTGCAGTTGTTTTGTTTCACCAACATGTCGTCTTCGCGTATATGTTCAGAGTTGGGATGGCTGGCATTGAAGATGTTAGTTTTGAATTGACAGAACATCCTCTATACTCACCGAACCACGCCTTTAGTGACTTCCATCTCACTCGGCGGTTAAAAGAGCATCTCAGATTTCGAAAATTTGAGGCAGTGGTCGCTGCAGTACTCGATTTTTAGAGTCCATAGATGATAAGGTTTTTAATAAAGTGTTTTCACTCAAAAAATCAGAAACACTGAAATCAGTCAAAGGACTAAAATTGTCGACATAGCCGAAGCGATCAACAAGCTGAAGTGGCAATGGGCCGGTCACATTTACCGTAGAACTAATAACCGATGGGGTAGACGAGTTCTCGAATGGAGGCCACGTACCGGAAAGCGAAGCGCTGGACGCCCCCGGCCAGGTAGACAGATGACCTGAAACACCATACCGGGGGTAGTTGGATGCGAAAGGCGGAGGACCATGTGTGGTGGGGAGCCTTGGGAGAAGCTTATATCCTACAGTGGAGAGACACGGGCTGATGATGATGATAATAAAAGTGATTCAAGTGTAGAAAAAAGATACTTCAAGTATATTAACTCAAAAGATGATTGGTTCATTATGTTGGAAATTAAAATGATATTTTATTAAAACATAACTTCGTGTAAATTACTCTCACTTTTTATTGAACACCCCTCTTTATATGTAAATAGTATAGAATTTAGTAAAACCACTATGCTATCGTATATAACCGTCAAGTAGGAAACAAATACAGTTGTTCCGAAGACACAACTGCAATATTTTTTCCGAGCAACAAGCTAACTTTCAGTCGACCACACTAATCGAATATGTTTTGTCAATTAGGCTGCTATCTCGGGGGTGCTGTAAATTTCCATTTACTGCAGAGTTGTCTGTGTGATTATCCTTTTAGGGGAGCGGGCGCCTAAATTTATAGTTTCCCGGTTTAACTCCATTACAGTGGGTCGATATATACCTAGTGGGGCTCAAAAGAATTCCATGTGTTTTTGGTCATAAATAAAGTGTGAGTGTTTTGGAATGCTTTAGATTCTTTAATGAAAACAAACGTATATATTATGCGTTTATGGTAATGCTATGATGCCATGGGATATGGTATGCCATCGATGAGAATGAAAATATGTGTTTTCATGAAATAAAACTTTAAATAAAATAATGTCGTCTTTATGCAAAAATAGTTTTCCGCTCATTTCTGAAAAAGTAAATAAAATTGATTTTATTTATTATCATATAATATTTTGTATAGCTGAATTTGACCCTGGCTGGGGTTTGAACACGAAGAATCAAAAGTGTACTTTGAGCTTTTTATTTAAACTTATAACATTATTTTCCTTACTACGAAACCGTAATATCCTTTTGTGTTTATTTTAGCTTGACATTTACAAACATAAGGATACCAAATCATTTGTCCACGATTTGGGTGTCGTGCTGTGTCTGTTGACAGGGGATCCTTTGAGCAAGGAGTACTTTGTTCAGAGGATCAGTGTCGCAATACAGCGCGGCAACGCGGCAAGCATCCTTGGTACCCTGAACCCATCGTCTCTTTAAAATTTTGTCATTTATCATAATTTACATAGTATTTTTTAATTTGTAAATACTTTTAGTTTTACTTTTTATATAATTTAGTTATAATTTGGTTTCTTCTTTTTTTATCATTATTATTATTAATTGTACTCAGTAATAAATACCTTTTGTACGCATGAATATGGAGGTTAAAAAAGAATACAACGAAAAGCCGTTGAATAAGTAAAAGTATTAAGAAGCTTGTACTTTTTAAAAGATTACTTCAATCGACCTAAAACAATAAAATTTAATATGTCAATAAACCTAATCTGAAGTGATACCTAAGAAATGCAACATAAGTCAGCCCAGCCGTTTTAGAGAGATACACTTATTTCAGCACCCTCGCTCGCCATTATCCGTAAAATATGTCTAAAAAATGCCTTTCAGGTAATATCTATGTAAAACAAAAACCGAAACCAAATGGGCCCCGCCGCTTTAGAAAATATAGCAACTGTAGTGCTATCTGGAAGTCCAAACTGTAAAACATATTTAAGAACCTGCTCTGAAGTTATACCTATACAATAAAAATAAATCATCAAAATACCAGCCGATTTAAGATAACATATTAATTGCAGCGCCCGATGATGGTCATTATCCCTTAAATACGTCTAAAAAAATTATCCGTGAAAATAAACTTATTTAATGTGAAAAACCGCATCAAAATCGGTCCCATGGTTTTTTTTTGGAAAATGGTGGACACTTATGCAGAAATAAATAAGTAAATAACCTCTTTGAACCCAAACGCATTTCCCGTACATCCCGTCATAGGTAAAAAGTATAGAAAACTGCGTAATGAAATGAAATAAAAATTAAATAATAATAAATGAGACATCCCACAAGGCGCCATTTAGTCCCGAAGTAAGCAAGTATTATGCTTGTGTTACGGGTTACTAGACAACTGATATTTAAATACATATATGTATATATATTTTATAATATACTATACATATATAGATATTTCACACCCAGACACGGAACATATAGAAATGTTTATGCACACAAATATTCTGTCCCGGGTGGGATTCGAACCCGCGAATGTGGTATTACCTAGAGAAGAAACAAAAAACTAAAAAGCGCTGACTTCAAACTTACAACGATCGTGCCTCTTTATATCATACATAGAGTAACAAATTCATCGCAATTTAAACTTCAGTTAAGTTCCACTTAAACCTTGAGCACGGATAAATCAAACCTCTGTCACTGAAAACGTGTTTGAAGGTAGTTCCTCTAGGGACGAAACTCGAGACGCCTAACCCGCCCGCCCGCGTTACATACAAAGAAGGTACGAACATTTTGTTCACTTGTGCTACAGTACACTGAATTCACCCTTTGAACTATTGAAAAGGGTTTCCAAAATGCTTCCTTTCACGTTCTACAAAACAATATGTAGTTTTTACAGAAATTTGTGACAATTTAAAAAAAAATCTAAATTATTAGGTGGATTATTATGTAGCTATTTATATCTACTTAGTATACATATTAAATTATGAACTAATTAATATAATAATAACTATTTAATAAAAATTTATAATAACAATAAAATAAGGACTTTTGAAAGAAGAAATAAGAAGGAATTTTAAGAAGCAATTTTGACCTTTGAAATTATTAATGTTTTAACAGCATATTATTGCATTCTTGCACATACTATATCATAACTCAGTGACAGGAATTGATAGCGTGATTTTTAATAAATTAGGTAAAAATTAGTAACTCAGTCATTGATTTATTGGCCGGACTAGAAAAAATTAGCCTCTGTTAAAAATTCTAGTTATTATATATTGTCACCACCAAAATGTTAGTTAAGATTTATATATGTTTCTGTTTTTTTTCCACGTAGACGATCGTCGATCTCACAACCCGAAAAATTATAGTTATCTCACCGAGACAAAAATAGGCCACTGCTCTCAGTAGTTAATTATCAGTTCAATTAATCATACTATTGAAATTTCTGAGTCTCACAATGACTTAAAAAATAGATATGTCAACTGATATAAAAATTTACATAATTTTTACATTCTACGCATGTTCACTCGGGAAACATCAGAAATGCACTCTTTGGTGTATTATATACACCATTTTTTGGGTTTGCTTGCATCTAAAAAAATACTTTGTCTTAAGCCACTAGTAGAATTGATTTTGAATGTTTAAATTTTTGAGTCAAGTTGGCAAAATTAAAAACTAAAAAAAGGTATCACATGAATTGAAAGCCCTTCACGTAACTGCCCTGTTGAAGCTTGCCTTGATTTATTAATCGACACAGAATTAGAAGATTTTGAACCAAACTCTAACGTAAGACAAAAGATTGATTGTTAACCATAACTGCAAGAGACAAACCCAAAGACTGATCAAACGCCAGAACATATGCCTAAAAAGAAGCTTATTCACAGAAAGAAAAATTTAAGGGAAGTCCTGGCCCAGTAGCTTTCTCAGATCTGTTGCATCATTAACAGCTGAGACCTGCAGTTTAGAACTTCAGACAATGATGGTGAAACTGGCAGAAAACAGTCTCGACTAGTCAACCCATCTTCACATTAATATTTACAAAGAAACCGTTTTAACGCTACAAGAAATAACACCTAAAGCTCTACATCACATTTCATACTCCTTGCCTTAAGCGGTCTTGTCTCTTTGGTCCCTGGTTTTCACGTAGCTGGAAAAACCGTCCTGTTGAACATTTACAATGTTAAAACTCATGCAATAGATTTTCCCAACGACACTCAAAAAAAGTTCAACAGTAACGTGGTAGAACTTTCACGATACAGAAAATATGAAATGTCACAAGCAAAACGGCGAGGGTCGGGATTAAATGCGTATTTTGACCCAATTACTCTATTAATGTTGGGTAATAAATGTTATAAGAACGTACGCGCTGATTGGCTCTCCCCTCTCCTCTTATTCTGTATGACGTGTTCCTATGGTCACTAGTTAGGTTATTTAAATATGCAATACTTGTATTACAATACAATTTGCACATGGTCAAGAATACTATCGTCAATTCTATTCAGTTTTTACTCAAAGAAATTTCCTTAAGGCTATCTATATTATGGAATAGTTCTTACTAGCGAGTCAATCGATGTTTTGAACAAGTCGACGCAAATCAAAACTTCCGTCATTAAGTTTTGTTAAGAGAAAATTTCAAGTGTAAAGTTTTCGCCATCTGGTGAGAGGCAGTAAATTGCAGCGCTTATTTGTGTTCCGTAAATAATGTTTTTCGATAACCGTCAGCATTTTTTTTCGATTTTAGATTCTTTCTTTGTAAAGGTATTTTATTCAAAAATTATTTTGATTAATTAATGATTTAATCAACGCAACGCAAAATCTGTATAAAATAAAATTAAATGGTGTTTGTTGATAAGCGCATCGCTTGAGAACGACTGGTCCGATTTGGCAACTTTTGATTTGAATAATCGTAATGGTCTGAATAAAGTTATTAGGGAACTAAAAATGAAAAAGAAAATATAAATGTAACTACTAAATTAATATAAAATTACATTTATATTTACATTTATGTTGTTTCACGTAATGTCCACGAAAATATTTTTTATTTATGTTCTAATTTATTTACCTACTATACGTACACTAATAAGAAATGTCGATTGACAACTGATTTTCAAATTATGAATCGACCCAATAGCTTATCACAAATTTGGATAAGACAACGTCTGTCGAGTCTCCTGGTAAATATTGTAATTATGTGTCGTAGCCAAGACGTAGTTAGGTAGCAGGACCTTGCCGTATACAAACGACAAAATAGGTCAGGAAATACAGTCGTAACATCCCTAAAGTCTGTTATACAAGAACAGTGCAAAGCGCTCATTTGAGTCACTTCGCCGTCTTTTTCACGACATTGATTTAAACTATGCTAATTACAATTGGAGGAATCAACTTTAGCCATAAGTCGACAATATCATCATCATCATTATCAGCCCCTTTTACCCTACTTCAGGGGCTTAGACCTCCTCAGGGTGAGGAGGGGGTTTGGAGCTTAAATCCACCACGCTTCTCCACTGCGGGTTGGGGATTGTAACGACCGCCATCTATTGACCGCGTCTGGGACCGACTGCTTAACGTGCTCTCCGAGGCACGTAGTCAGTGATAGTTAATGTACTTAAGTCAGAAAAACTCATTGGTACACGCCTGGATTCGAACCATGGCCCTATGGCCTTATAAATTTGAGACAGGTTCGTTGCGCTCTGGGCTATCACGACACATATAAGTCGACAATATACAATACTATATTTCATAATTTATGATATTCCTTCGACGATGATCACAAAGTGTTAATCGATAAATAAAAGTGTCACATTTGAGCTGATTACTGACCGAGAGTCTTCCTTTAATGTCACTAACTTCTTGTTCACGTCGCTTGATCTACGTGAAGTTAGTTCGATTAACTGAAGGCATCGTGCGCCGCACAGTAATTTTGAATTGATTTGCTGACATCGCCATATCGCCCCGTGATTGGTGTGACGTATATGTTTACAATGTCCGGCCGTCTGTTTGTGTATTAGTGACTTGTAGTTCTTTATTGTTTTATTTAAGTGAAACTTTTTATGGCACGGGGTAAGCCTAAAACGACACGAAAATGCGTCACGCTAATTAATATAAGTGGGGGAGATATAAGGAATGATCGGCTTTCACACGAGAAGCCGGTTGTTCCCTATATCCCCACTACTAACTGCTGAGTCTGGGGAGTAAGGCCAGAGCGTTACTCAGTTTCATGTCGCTGGCAGCTGCGTCATTGTTCGGAGTGTCAATAGATGTGAAAACCGTGAAAACCAGATTGATGTTGATAATTTTAATAACATTACGAAAATTCAAATTTTAATACTAAAAGTTCTAAGTTTTCACTTCTGTCGGCAGTTCCTATAACTGCCAGTTTTTTTTTATATTTTACGATAATTTAAAAAAAAAAGTGTATTAATCTTCCTACAGATGGAAAGTCAGACACGACGGTAATTTGCTTTCTCCTAACAAAAAAATGTACTACGATTTTAATACGCCAGCTTAGGAAAATCGGAATTCACGAAGTGGGAACGAAAGAGACTTTAATCATTAATTAACAGATCGACTAATTTTTAAATTTTCGGGTGTCTTTGTGAATCGTCGGATAAGTACTTATTACCGAACTGAATAAAAACCGTGAAAATGTACACGATAACTTTGAATTAATTTTTGTTTCGTATCTGTCGTAGGATGATTTGATAATTCAAATTATCGCGAAAATTCTAGGGATATTGCGAAAACACGGATAATTAGACAATGGTGATTTTATTTTTTAGTCTTTCTAAAAAAGTTAGATTTCTTGCGAAAACGCGAGTCGCTTTAGTAACATTGAACATTCTTAACGCTGATTGGCTTGATTTTTGCTTGCTGGCCAAATCTTACTCTGATTGGTTCCCAACTTTTCTGATGTAGCTTGTATCACAGAGTACCTATTGTATTGTAGTATTGTATCACAGAGTTATAAAGTATAAGTTATAAAGGAAGAACTTTACTTTTTTGGGTAAATATCAATTAATTAAAAACACTAAACATCAAAAAACTGCTGGCTCGCTTACAAAAACACAACCACAAACAAAACAACGTGCGACAATGAATTGACATTTAAGTCGTCAGCCAATCAGAGAACGTGTTTTTGCAGGGCGCTCGAACCGACCAATCAGTTTTCGTTTTTAATAATACAATAACTAACGATTCTCTTCGCAATCTCACTAAGGCGACTCGCGTTTTCGCAAAAACACTACCTTTTTTCAGTAAGATTGAAAAATATAATCACCATTGTCTAATTATCCGTGTTTTCGCAACATCCCTAGAACTTTCGCGATAATTCGAATTATCAAATAATACTACGACATATACTTCGTCGCGATATACGAGTATCCAAATTAGTTTTACTTTGTTAATAACCGAAGCCGGTGGCTCCCAAATCTGAAATAAAGATAGGAATACAAGTACTTACTATTACGTATTACGTACGTACGTGAGTCCCTACTTTATTATTTTTACTTTCAAAGATGAATATTAAAGTTACGTCAAAATTACAATTGCTGCAAACATTAAATAAAATCTGATACCGTCCAAATATAATTAAAAGACAAATGAAAACCAGATTTGAGCTTTTCTTGATTCTCTAGCGGCTATTAAAATTTTTGTACTTGTATGGCACATACTTGGCTTGTGTTAACGTGGATAAAAAAGTTGTAAACAGGAATAAAAATTCTCACACGCAGTTATTTACATTTCAAATATAACTCGTAATATAAAGAAGGCTAAAGTTTTTTTTTAAATATTTTTTTTATCTGAGCCCAGAGCCCCCTTAGGCCGTAACGTCGTGCTATTATATCAAAAAGTTTAACAATATACGAAAAATTGTCGTGTTTGAGAAAAACTCGCGTACTGAAGATCCCGTACAACATATGTTGCGATGTATCACAACCAAAAAAACAATGGACATTATTACATCCCGCGCGTCCCCAGTAGTGTAGTATCTACTAGGAATTAGCAATGGAAATTTTATGTGCATATATATGTGCACTATTGTATGAGTGAATGAAAAACCGAATGATAAAATGTGTGTTAACGAATTTGACAGTACATATATTTATATTACAGGTGGAGCGCTCAATTATGATCACACATACTGCACTGTGTCCAAAAACATTACGTACGTCCCGCGCCTGCCTCACTTCCCGCCCGCGTAATGTTGCTAGATCGGGATAAATTTTCTACTGTTTTTGGGATAATCATATAAAATCAGAAAAAAGGTGTTTAATAAAAGTATTTACAGATAGGTATATTTAGGGTGCGTTTATATAACACAAATTATTTCTTGCGGGGCAGCCCTACGGTCGCCGCGTACTTGTGTTCATTTATAGTAAGTTTTAACTATTTTAGGTACTAGGCCAAAACTCACAACATTCAAATTTCCTACAGGCGCCAGGTGTTTACTTGAGTTTAATGAGTTTTTTGGTACAATACGAGTATAATTATAGAAAGGAAGTAGCATGACCTTCTGACACAAGTGTTCTTCATTTAATAGAAAGTTACTCACAACAACATGAAATTCATACATACCATTTTAGTTGAATAAAGGAAACAAACATTAATTTTTTTATACTTATTACAATAAATAAAACCCGGCTTCAATAAGGTAAGTTTTTAAAAGTAAGGTTAAGTAAGTAAAGTTTTTATTAGGTACCCCTTTGTTGTGTAAGCTTTTTATAATATTTTCTTTTAGAATTTGAACTGATTTGCAGAATTTTACGTTTAAATAAATAATGTAGGCACCTAATTTCATATCTAAATCTTTTTCAATAACCGCCGTTTCTATGATTTTCACCATTTATGTGGTCATCATTTACAAGGAATATATTATTTTTTTCAATGAATTTCTTGAAAATTGAAAGAACGATTGCTAAACGTTCGATATTTGAACTTATAACAAAATCTTCATTTGAAATTTTTCGGGCATGTGCTTCTTGTAAGTAATAATATAATAATACGACATTCATGTAAGGGGCCGTCCATTAATCACGTGAGGCTTGAAAGGGGGGGGGGGAGGGGTTTGACAAAAATCACGAAATGTCACAAGGGGGGAGGGGGGTGTAGTAAGATATCACTTGTATTTATTTTTTTAAACGCGCAATTTTTAAATCGAAAAGCGGTGTGTAGTGTACATCATTTGTTTATTATTTTTATACCAATCAAAAACAACCTGCAATTTTTCTGTCTACATATTTTTATCATAGTGCTTAATTTCAGAATAAAATAAGATTATACTTTATACCCGTATTTAAGGTGATATTCTAAAAGATTCTAAAAATTTAAGAATTTTTGTAGATACTAATAATACACGTGATGTTGGGTGGGGGGTGGGGGGTAGTCTTAAACCTCACCATGTATTACCAAGGGGGTTCAAGCATTTTTTAACCCCCCCTGGGTTAAAACATGCTTAAAAAAAGATCACGTGATTAATGGACGGCCCCTAATTAAGATTTTGGGAAGGGAAATAAAGTCTGCCTTTATTTTTCAATCCACATCACAATCCATACCACACCTGAGGCCAATTGCTTCTACACAAAACGAACATTTTATTGATTTCGACAGGTAATAAGCAACAGTTCCCGATATTAACCTACGATATATTTTGACAGATAATGAAGCTGAGGCAATTCTAAGACAATAATTTTGCAATGCTACTATTATTTTCACAATTATAAATCATTATTGAGTAGCTTTCTCGTTGTATCACATAGAAAGTCCAAATCAGAAATATGGATATCACCAATTTCTGAGTTTGATCGTGTAGGCGATTGTGGCTGTGTATCCTGATATGAAAAACTTTAAGTCTATCATAAAATGAAAAAGCAAAATGCTTAATCAAAAACAGAAAATTAAATGTAATCAATTAAACATAAAAATTTTAGGTAGGTAAGTGCCTACGCACATTTTCCGAAATCGAAGGTTCAGATGTTTCTATATGTGACTCAGACAATTGTGATGTCAATACCAAATGCCGAAATAGCACGCCATTATTAGATAATTCATATATTACTCCATTCACCAAAATTTAATTTTAATCGGAATGCATAGAAGATTCTTTGTATTTTCTAGGAAAAAATGAAATTTTTGGTATAATAGATACCAAATTTCCAGTCACTAGTTGTGAATGAGTTCCGCATTTATCAGTACGGTATTGGATTACCCACCAACCACCTACCCGCCATCAACCCGCATTGGTTCAGCGTGGTGGATTAAGCTCCAAGCCTCCTCATCCCGAGGGGAGGCCTAAGCCCCTGTAGTGGGCTATTAAAGGGATGATGGAATGGAATGAAATTGGATTATTTTATAATATAATTATGACCTACATAATGAACAGGAAAGGTGCAATATGAATAATATTTAACTAATGTATCTTGAGTAATTCTACCTTAGTCATAATAGCTGATTTCTTTAGTTTTTTTAAACCACATTTCGTGTCACAAAAATATTGCTCGTCAAGGTGAATCGAACAAATTACGTTCCGCTCTGATGGTCTCAAAAACTTATCTAGCCGTGTTCTTTGTATGACTTTCATCCAATTCAATTTTCTTTGTTCTTTGTTGTTCACACAGGTGCTTTATTACTCAAACAATAGAGTATTCTAAACAGGTATTAAATAAAAAGTAGATAAAATTTTCGATGGAACTGGCAACACTCACAAAATGAACGCGCCATTTTTTAAGTCAATCACAGTATGTAAAACAAATTCAATAATTAAATAAATCCACTTTTGAATTTTGAATGTGATCCCATCCGATTTCTTCGTAAGCCCAGCAGCATTTTTGCATGTAGGAACGACACAAGACAACATTTTAAAATTAAAATTGACACTTGTGCTGTACATTATAACGCGGTAAGTGCAACGGAGTGACTAATCGCAACAAAGTGAAACCACTCTATTTAAGAGTGGTTTTTGTTTCTTCAGTTTCACGCTTACAGGCGCCTTCTGTTTATTCTGAGATTTATATTATTGTTTCTAAATAGATAAATAACTGTAACGGAAATAAACGAATGAAAATGAAATGAGGAGACTTACCTAACTTAGATTATTCATATCATAGGTCTAGATATAGCCATGCGACAAATTAACAACAAAAAAGGGGCAAACTTATCTAAACTTGTGCGTGTGTGCCTAAACAGACTACACACTCTTTCCACGCAACTAACCGTCTACTCACTGTCTCTGTGTACGTGAAATATAACTTAACAGTTAGATGATATTTTTGTCTACGTTTATTTATACTTATAATTAAAGTTCTGTAATAGTCCTGCTTGATAGTTCGAAAAATCGACAGATATCCAGATGAACGCAAAAATTTGGCATACTTTTAGTTTGTGTGTATGTGCTTTATCATAGAGATAAAAATTATTTGATTAATTATTTTTCCCGGCAAAATTCAAAACTCCACAGGTTCATATAAAACTTCGCTCCTACACGCTGACTCGTTCCAAATTCACATTCCCAACTGAAAGTTGAATCATTCTGTTAATTTGAAGTTATGTCCTTTTTACATGTTTGTAGTTAACAATACTAATAAAAAATTTTAATACACTGTCACCTAGTCTTTCATTACAACGCGTAAGAAGTTAGAAAATCAAAGTAATCAAATTTTAGTTTAACAGCTGGTAATTTAATTATCGTTTTAATGGTGTGTTATAATTGTGAATTCATTGATATATATGTCTATAGTACGTATGATTTATACTTTAAAAAATAATAATAATAACATATACAACACAAACGTCTAAGGCCCAAACTACGCATTAGCTTGTGTTTTGGGTGCGAAGCGAAGACACCACAACATATAACACAACCAAGACCCAGTACCAATATCAGTATCAGTATAAATAAGTTCTTGATTGTATGAGTTATTACTTTTTCAGCCTGTACACACTGTTGAAAACCATTAATCGGAACATTTACCTTATTCTCACGCATGATAACTCAAGTGACGTGGGACTATACAGCTGAGGCAAGGAATTTTATATGTATCAGGGGCTTTTCTGTAGGTCTGAAGATCGATATCTACGCATAAATTCGGGACTTCCTTGTATGTACGAGCGGAGATTCTTGCGATAGGAATTAAGGCGCTTCATTAATACAGTTCCTGCCTTAACTTGCTATATTTTCTCGTTCGGTAAAATATTTGGTTTATTTTTTGGTTAACAACATACTTGATAAAGTCTTACTTAATAAAACACTTTCAATATTATTTTATTTATTCGAAAAGTCGAAGGAAACTATTCAAGTTCTAGTAATTTTTGGTTATTTGTCGTTGTGTATTATGTAAGTAAAAAAATATATAATAATAATATCTAGGATAACCCACACAGCGCCATCTAGTCCCAAAGTAAGCAAGTACTGTGCTTATATAATGGGTTACTAAGACAACTGATATACATACTTAAATATCCCTTTTTTTATATTATACTAACGACCCGCCCCGGCTTCGCACGGGTAGCAGAGCATATAAGCCATAAATTTTTTTCTGTCGTAGTGTCGTATCAGTTTGTTGCGTTGAGCATGTGGATTGTTAGATTTAAATGTAACGCATGTTCATCCTACTTGGAGTTTTTTTTAATATATTATATTTTTAATTTTAGAAATATTTGAAAAAGTAAAGAATAAATACATAAAAACAAACTACAATATTTTCTTTGTATACAACATTCATAATAACTAAATTAAAAACTAAAAAAACTAAACTAATTTAAAAATAAATCAAGTAGAAAGAGGTTAATATTTTCTTCTTTTCTTCAATCCAAAACGTAGGTACATTTACCCTAGTACATATAATCACGGCGTTATAAACCCACAGTATTCCTATAATGCATTGCAGACGGTCGTCGGTATCTGAGCGTATACCGTTTCATTACCCTGGGGGGACATGAAATTGCATTTCATTGATTCCCACACGTCCGTACCGTACGTCGCGGTCGTTACCCTGCATAGGGTATCTATTTAGATACAAATTTGCATATTTATTAGGGGTATCTATCTACCTTTACCTTTATTTATTCTATCTATCATTACAATTTATTGTGTACATTATTACAATTATAGATTACCGAGAAATTATGCCTTGGTAATGTTTACATTATACCAAAATGTTATAAAAAATAAGGTTAGTAATTTAGCTTACGTGATCAATCATGCCACGTCGTCGTCGCCACTACCACAATGTCTGAAGACTAATGTCTTCAACCAATGCGTTCTGCCTACAATGACTTATGGTGCCGAAACGTGGACTCTCACGGCAAAACTGGTCCACAAATTTAAAGTCGCTCAGTGCGCTATGGAACGGGCTATGCTCGGCATTTCTTTGATGGACAAAATCACGAATACTGAAATCCGTCGTGAAACTAAAGTTGTCGACATAGCCGAAGTAATTGGTAAGCTGAAATAGCAATGGGCTGGTCACATTTGCCGTTGAACCGACAAGCGATGGCGTAGACGAGTTCGCGAGTGGAGGCCACGTAAACGTCCATTTTGATAAAATTTGTTGTTCATAATCAATAAATTACTTTGAATACAGATAATTCTTTTATTACACGTACTCATTGAGTAAATAAATTTGACAGCAGCGTTTGCCTTTAATAGAATCAGAAAGGTCACTTCGTAGTTAGGAAACTGTCAAAGGCAATTTCGCGGGGATGAAGACATGCGGCAAATTTCGAACTGCAGCTCGCCATCTTGCACCAGCTCGCTAGAGTATGAGTGGTTACACAATAAACGCAGAAGGGGTCTTCTAGTTAATTCGTACTTTTATACACGTACTGCTCTAAACTTGAATCTAACTAAAATTATCTACTCGACTTAACCGACATCATTTGACCTTTTGCCTCGTTTGAATCTTTAAATAATAATAATAACAATAACACACACAATCACAACGACATCTAGGTCCCTAACTAAGCATTTGCTTGTATTTTGGGTACCAAGCGAAGACAACACATACATATAACAACGAAGACCCGGTGCCAGTATTAATATTCATCATATAAATACTGACCCGACCTGGGATTCGAACCCGGGACATCCAGCTTCGCAGGCAGGGTCGCTACCCACTAGGCTAAGCGGTCGTCGTAAATATATATACGTATGTATATTCAAAGATTCAAACTATCTATCGCTTTCTATAAATATGCAACTTTCAATTGGGCGTCGTTTTTTTTTGACCATAGTTTATGCAACAAAACTAGTGGAAAATATTATGCTAAATCACCTACCTTTGCAACCACGTCCTTCGCGGTATGCAAGCGAACAACTATTACATTCTGTATTCGCAGGCTCCGTCATTCTACTAACTGCTTTTCATAATATCTATAACAGGTTAGACTGACTGTAATTTGTTTTGCTCATCGAACTTTCTGGTATGAAAATAGTGATAGGGAAATGTCGGTATATTAGTACTATAAATGAGAATAAGACAACAGTTTGAACATTTTACAGCTTGAAGACAAATCCTACACAACTGCTAAGTACAGCTAATGTAAATCGCTTATGCCTGCAGCTTATGAGTGCATAAAAAGCTCAGTTTAATTCAAGATTTGCTAATCTTGAAGTTATGCTTAACATCATGTTAATTAGTGTCATGTATTTTCCCAACCTAACTTCAGTACTATACACCCAACAATACACCAAGTTCGAAAATAGTTTCTCCTTCTTAGAAGTATGTGGAAAGCGTACTTAATACTTTCGGTTGGCACTCTCCGGAGAAAGTCGCAACTAACTCTATTACGAAGTTTCTAATTCGACTTTAGAAGCTCCTTCTTTCACAATACTACGCGATAAAATTGAATTCGCTCAGTTGCCAAGGTCGGAGCTTTCAGATGTATATTGTGAAATGAGATAACCACAACCATTCACAGATAGTACGAAACTTAATACTAGTGAAATTTTTAAAAAGGTTTTTGAAATATAATTTTATTCAGAAAGGGACAGCATTTTAATTTATACAACAAATACATACTTTCATAATTTTGTAATGATTTTTTTTTACGATTCACATAAACGTAGGTATAAGTGCAGAATACAGAACCGAGTAATATTATTAAAGTTATATTTTACGACCGCTATGAAAGCTTGGTAATACGTTAAACAGAAGCACTGATTTAGCAAAAACTTTGAAAAATATACTGTTTACTTTATAACCAAAACGCTAAATGGCAAGTTTTATGGTTTTATTTGAAATGTCCCAACTTCCATACAAGCTTTCGTCCCCTGCATTACTTCCTTAGTGGTTAATTTTCAAAAAAGGCCCGAAACACATATTTGTTGATAAACTCATAATGTTGGTGGTAACAATGTTTTATGTTAATAAACAGTTTATACGCTGGCAACTCTCTGTTCTAAAACCACTGAAAAGAAATAGTGCATATTATGTATTTGCTCAGTAAATAAATTCATTAAAAATATTTATTATGTTTCATTATGAACAGTTGATCACTAACCGAAAGGGTATATGCCTATTTTCATAAATGTAACTTTAAAAAGTACGGATTTTCTTACAAATTTTAAACCCCTATTGTATCCATTTACTGGTATAATTTCATTAAATCCTTTCATAATGAGAGGTTACATCACAAAAAGAAACTGTTTTCCAAACGTCTAATTAGCTTTTGCAGTTTTGGCTCGGCGTTGATGAATCTGTTAAGAAGTCAATCAGGCATGTCAGTCGGGATATGATCATATTTTATGTATATAGATTTCAGTGAATTTATTATGAGTGTCTGAAATTGAAGCAATTTGTTTTCTTCTAAAGTTATTGTCAGAGTGAATCGACATTTTTCTTTTCGTAGTTTATCCAAAAAAGTGGCACATTTATGTCATACGATTTGATGAACCTGGGTAATCTATTCTTTTTATATGTCTGCAATACCAATTAAAATGATTGAAAAATCAAATGTAAATATCTTTTTAGTTCGTTTCAATTTTTTCCATTGTCCACTTAAAGATAAGCCAAATATGAATACCATGTTTATATCGCGAATAGCCACTTTATTTAGGTCGCTTTAAACACAAGGCGCATCAGGCCCTCTTACGTTGTAGTCACGTACGGTATTGATGTCGTGCTATCTAACCTACATTGCCTGAGGCAACCAACGCCAGGCAATCTGTGCTGTCCCGGTGACGTGACTAATATATCCCATATGTCATTTCACACATATTTTAAAAGGATACTACAACGCGAAGTACCTACTTTATTATACCTTACGGTACGTAGTTCATTTGGTTTTAAGGTACTCGAAAATTAAGAAGAGAACACAATTTTAATTAATTTTTATATGATTCAGTAACGTGATTGGAACACATTACCATAAAAAAAATAACTTTTATTTTTCATTATTTTTTTAACCGGTTCAATACAATTAATCTTAAAACGTGAATATACACCGTATAAGAAGTTTGGGGGATGGGCGCGCAGGGGCACGGCGGCTCTCGGCAGTGCGAGTTGGGTGATACGGCTAGCGGCATTTTTATAGATCATCATCATCCTCCTGCCCTTATCCCACTCTAAGTGGGGTCGGCACAACATGTGTTCTTCTTCCATTCATCTCTGTCAGTCGTCATCTCAGTACTCACACCTTTCACACATATATCCTTTCTCACGCAATCCATCCATACCTTCTTGGGTCGTCCCCTACCCCTACATCCCTCCACATTCATACTCATCACTTTCCTTGTAATATGCCTTTCATTCCTTCTCATCACATGCCCATACCACTCCAACCTATTGCTTCTCAGTCTCTCTATGACCGGCGCTACTTTCAGACTTCCTCTTATATACTCATTCCTAATCTTGTCCATTCTAGTTACACCACACATCCATCTTAACATTCTCATCTCTGCCACATGCACTCTTCTTTCATCCGTCTCCTTTGTTGCCCAACACTCCGAACCATACAGCACGACAGGTCTTATGATCGTCTTATAGATTTTCCCTTTCAACCTAAGGGGCATTCGCGGATCACATGTGGTTGATGAGACCTGTCTCCATTTTATCCATCCCGCATTTATCCTGTTCTTCACATACATTTAATAAATTTAAGTTTTTTTTTATTTTTGAATGAATAGATAAACAAGAGCAATTATATATTTTATTTTCACTAAAGTATGAAACAAATTTTTAGGCGCAATGATAAAAAAAATCCTGTATGTGTGTTAAAAATATTGTGAACTAATACGATACAATAGTCTGTCGTTTGATGCAGTTTGAATTGACTTACTTCGCTTAATTTTTATTGGTGGTTTTTGTCTGTTTGTACGTTTATCTGTCTATTCGAGTTAATGTTCAAAACGGCTGAACAGATTTTAATGAAACATTGCAGATATGAAAAGAGAGTGGTCAAAAGTAATATACGTTACTTTTCGTCTGTCTGTTTTTTTATACTTCTAATTGTCTCTTCGAGCTAATTTCCAAAACAGCGGAACCGATTTTAATGAAACTTCACAGATATGAAAAGGAGGTCGTCAAAAGTGACACACGCTACTTTTTGCTTGTCTGTCTGTTTGTACGTCTATCTGTCTAACCGAACTATTCTCCAAAACGGCGGAACCAATTTTAATGAAGCTTCACAGATATGAAAAGAAGGTGGTCAAAAGTGACATACGCTACTTTTTGTCTGTCTGTTTCTACGTCTATCTGTTTATCCAAACTAATCTCCAAAACGGCGAAGCCGACTTTAAAAAAACTTCACAGATATGAAAAGAAGGCGATCAAAAGTGACATAAGTACACTATTTTTTGTGTTTCTATCTGTTGTTCGTCCTCACTGATCTATCATTGCACAGCCGAAATTACGAAGTCTAGGAAGCTGAAATTTGGAACATAGGTTTGTTTTATAACCTCATCTGTTTAGAAAAGATTTCTTTCTCGAAATTTCAAATTTAATGGGAGATGTAATGGGGGGGGGGCGGGGGACTTTGTTCTTTAAAGTTATATAAAAACATTAAAAAAATATTTACAGCTATTTTGCATAAATAAATAATGATGTGCTGAAATGGTGAGCGAAAATTCGTATGGCGTGTCGGTTTTTTTAATGATAGGAACTTGAAAACTGAAATTGTAGCTACTCCTCATAAATAAATAATGACGTGTTTCAGGATTTTTGGATTTTTGTGGGGTGTGGGGAATGGGGGGATTGAAAGTTTCAATGGGAGTAAACAAAATTGATTCCAACAAAAAGTACTTATAAACCATCTCGAACGTCAAATTGTACCTATAACAGGAACGTGTAGTCTACGCAAGCGAAGCTGCGGTCGATCGCTATTTATTATATACGTATATATGTGAATCATCAGTAGTTTCATGAAAACAAACGAAAACTTATCTAATTTGATGGGAATTTTCTTTATAGCATTAGAACAACCGAATATTCAACCGACCTTTCACTTGATAAAACTGTCAGATAGTGAAACATCGAAGTAACATCAAGTAACATATGATGTCAGTGAGATTTGAAGGGATGGTCAAAGGTTTAAGTTTAAAGAAAAAACAAGTAAGCAGTCATGACAATAGCAACTTGTCATAACGTATAAAAACTAATGTGGATTATATCGCTGTATTGTCATGTTAAGCGAAATAATAATTTGCCGGACTTGCCGTGAGTTTTTAATGAACACACGTAAAATTCAAGTTTTATTAAAAATAATCTTTGTACTACCAAGATGTTTAATTGAAAATAAATACGAGATATTACATTTTTGGATTAAAAAAAGTCTATTAATCGTTTTAAGGTTCTTAAAAAGTTAAAAAATTGGATCGGTTTTGTTAAAAAAAAAACATAGAAGTTAATTGTTTGGATTGCAAAAAGGGAGGTTCGAGCAGTAATTAAACAGCTTTGCTTGAAATATTTCACTAATGAACAAGTAAATTAAGATTGCGATATACCTACATACGGAGTTAGTAGTTCCACATTCTATGTTCGTACGTTGGTGTGCTGAGTTGGAACATAAAGAAACTTTTCCATACATTTGCTATTAATACGGTCTTCATGACATCGAATCTTGTATTTTACAGTACTAGGCCTATTGACTTATACCAATCACAAACGAGCATTCTGTTTGTAACGCATGCGTAAACCGCAAAAAGCAACCCACTCGCGCCCTTAACTCGCGCTATCATTACATTTGAAGTATCTATGTAATTTTAAACGCAAATGTTTTGAAAACGTCGTATGATGCTCGTACTCAGTAAGCTGGCAATAGCCACTATAATAATAGTCATAGGTTTATAGGTTCTTAATTACATTTGTTTCTGTCTGTTTGTCTGTGTGCCTGTTCGTAGCATAGTACGTAAACTGATTTTATTGCGTTTTTTTGTTTCGAAAGTTGTGTTAATTCCACATGATCCTCTAGTAATATTTTTTTAAATCATTACTAAAAAGTAAATTAATTAATCATAGTTACCTTAAATAAGAAAATCGTCAAATATTCAAAGTCAAATGTTTATAGCTGACTAAAAATCTTGTAATAAGAATTAAATCTTTAAAAACCGGACACTTAAAACGTACACCTTAAAAGTTTAAAATTATAAAGGTTTATTGATTTTTAAATAATTTTGATCCTTAAAGACGCCGGAAACCGCTGAGTAGATAATTTTATACATTATATGCACCTATATAGACGTTGTTGTGATGTATACGTATGTTATGTTTGTTATGTTATGTTATATGTCGTTATTAAATAGGAACTGAAGTAATAAAGTTACTTAGTAGTCCCCGATGCCTCTAAGGATAAAAAAAAATTGATAATTCATAAGCCTATATTATTGCAGAATTTACAAGTGTTAGTTGTTTTTGGGTACTACTTAAATTTTAAATTAATTTTTTATACTTATATTGCACAAAGACATGTAACCAAGACAGAGCTTCGGTGCATAAATGCACCCACATAAATGACTATTAAATGGAAAATAAAAAATGAAACATTCAATAGAAGTTAACGCTGTCATATTTTATTTTTTGATACTCCTCTTTTTACAGAAAGAGAAAATTTAGTCTGTTTGTTCGTAATAAGCTAACATTTGAAAATATTTGTTTGTTTTTGATGATACTTCCTTCATCGTATTATTATAGATTATCATAGAATAAGCGGAAATGTGAAAGCAAATATAAGAGGGTGCCATGAAACCGATTTAACGTCCGTAAATCCGAAATCATTGGCAAAACCGTAACATAACAAGAAACATAAGGACTGTGGAAGGGTTTAGGGATTGAACCGGGCTGAAAGGGAGGAATAGTATAAAAAAGAAGATAAAGGTAGAAAAGGGAAAGGTAATAATCTTGGATTATAAAAAGTAAAGCGGCTTGTCGCGAAATGTTACGTATAATAAATCGTATATCAAAATTGAATAACGGCTATTTTTGTATGTAAAAAGTGAGTCCTAATCATATTCCAATATTGAACAAGGTTAAAAGCTATTTGATCGATGTATACTCGATGCGCTCAACTAGTAAAACTGCCTAGTATCTAGTTCGGACGACAAAGTAATCAAGTACTGATTATGCAGCCAGGATTGTCCCCTATGAGGGAACTGTTTGTCGTATCGAATTGAAATCTTATAGACATGTATGATTTGGATGACAATCTATAATTATGCTACCACCGATCTGATCTGATGATAGAACTGGAAAGTAGTTATAGGAACCCTTCAATGGCCATTAGCAAGTTCAAGGAACTTAGACTTATTAGAGTTTTCTTCACGAGCATTTTACATAGCACATGGTGATGAAAGGAACTGTAAGATGGATAACAGAACCCATTATTGACTACTAATAAATACACCGTGTTTGAGCTCATTAGATTCGTTTTAATAGCTCTATTCAGAGCGCATAGTAATGATGGTCTGACGATGGAACTGGAAGGTGTATCACAGAACCCATCAATGTCTTTCAGAAAAGCCACTGAGTTTGAGTGCAGTACATTTTTCTCCTCGAGCATTTCTCATAGCAAATGGTGAAGAGTCTCTGCCGACGTAGTTGGAAGGTGGATAACAGAACCTTGAAATGACCACTATTAAATACACCGAGTTTAGACGTATAAAATTTTCCTTTACGACAATTTTTCACAGTGCGTAGTGACTGAGGTCAGATGGTAGAGCTGGAAGGTGGATAACAGAATCTGTCAAAGGCTAGTAAATCTATTGAGCTTTTGCTCATTAGGTGTGGTTTCACAAGTAGTTTTATAGCACGTAATGATTAGTGTAAGATGATAGGGCTAGAAGCTGTATAACAGAACCCTGCAAAGACTACAAATAAATCCATCTAGTTTCGGCTCTACAATACATGGTGACAAGGTCTGACGACGGAGCTGTAGGGTGGATGACAGATACAGAACTCGTCAACGACTAATAGTAAACTCACCGAATTTCGATTCGTCATCACAGGTATTTTTTATAACACATAGCGCCGAGTGTCTGATGATGGAGCTGGAAGATAATTACAGAATCCTTCACTGGCTTCTCGTAAATACAGTGTAGTGTTTTTGGCCAGGCTATGTATGGTAGGAGTACCTATCGAATGGAGGAAACCATATCGTGGATAATCAACTATCTAAGCTCAAGGTGGCCTAAGATATATGTATTAATTATTATTCTCTTACAGATTACATGTACAGGTATAATTTTAATTTACTTTTAATAAATAAGTATATATGTCTTTATTTTGTGAATATTTATTAATTAATTTAGGTTTATTTTCAGTCTGTTTATTTGGTACATTATGTATGGTATTTATTAGTATTTGTTATGTTTTTATTATTGTGGATCATCACAGTGTTGATATAAATATGCTAAAGGATAAAATTGAATGGCGCAAAAACATTATGAGCTGGCCCCAAAAGGCATGAGAGAACATGCCTAGGAAAGAAGAAAAAGAATCATTCCTATGTTGTAGAAAAAAAAATTATAATTATGAAAATGTTTTTGTGACTGGTACATCGATGGAACTATAAAGATTATTTGTAAACTTATAGTTTAATTACCTCACATAGTAGTAACATGGAACTCGAAAACACCACCAAATCGCTGTATAACAGGAACTCCGCGACCACTAAACTTGCACGAATATATCTTCAAAAGTACAAAATGACCCTATTGTTTAGTTATTAAAGCGTAAAGAACTATTGCGGTCATTTTGGAAAGTTTATTGAGCAAACGAGAAACAAAAGAGAAATTCTGTACTTTGCACGAATATATTTTCATAATTATAAAATGGCCCTATTGTTTAGTTGCAACACCATTAAAGCGTTAAGAACTTCTTCAGTCATTTGGAAAATTTATTGAGCAAACGAAAAACAAAAAGAAACTTCAAACAGTTATATTCATTTAACTTATCGCCAACGGTTAATTCAAGATGGATAAAATGTGATGTACTTTGTACAAGATAATTACATTAAAAACATAGTTTGATGCGTAAGGATATAACAATCATACGTTTATACTCGGTAAGATATTATATGGATTTTTGAAACTGATTGGCGCCAAGAAGGGGAGTAAGCCCATGCAGTCAGCCCGTCCAATGACGTCACGTTGACTTGAAAATACTACAAATGAAAAAACAAAAATGTATTCAGAATTTAAGAGAGATTTAAGTGCTATCTCAGTCAAAAATAAATCCTTCAATTTTAAGGTTATTTAGTCAGAATGGCTATAAACTTAATGCCGTCGCAAATTTTTTATGGTTGATGTTTGTTGGAATATTAATTAATTTATTGACTACGAAGCAAAATTGCGAAATGTTGATAAACAGAATTTCGTACGATTAAAACTACGTAACTTCAACTAACAACTTACACTTTGTGAATTTGTAACACGATCCTAACAGGAACAGTTCCAAAGTGGATTTCAAGGTTCTACAAAAAGTCACCGAGCCCCAAACAGTGATCAAACGAAAAAATTCAGAAGTTCCCGAAAACTTGGCCAAGCAAGGGTAACTCATCTCTCATCTTTTGCGGTTTTCGGCAAACTTGCTCATATCCACGCCTCAGATCCACGGGAATTAAGTTAAAAGATTCACGAGTCGTATATCTTCCCCTTCTGAAATTCGCGGTCTTAAATACGTTAAAGCTGCTTTCGTAACACGACTCAACGTGACAATTATTTTACGTCCTCTACTATGTTTCGCTGTCAAATAAAACATTGTTTAATTTTGATTGAAAAGACATTTAATTAAAGTATGAAATTTGTTAAAAAGATACACTTAGAAACTAACTCGGTGTCTAACTGTAAATTACAAAGTTTTATCTTAAATTATATTAGTGATTTTGTTTATTTATTTTATTCGAATAAATTTAATATTGTAATAGACAAATTGGATATATCTATAAAATCGAATAGTACAGCCAGTAGTAAGGTACCCTTGGTACGTTTCGGGTACATATTACATACTACCGATTTTCTTACAAAAATACTAAACCAATCTTCTTTGCGCTCCAATTTTGAACTTCTTAATGACCGATCACATCCTGTATGGACGTGTAATGTGTGTATGTGTAAGTGAGTAGTGTAGTGTGTATGTTTAATCAGTGACTATCCATGTATACTGCTACGGAATACAAAAAGGATCGAAATCCAAAAACGAGGAGTGGGGTTGTTCAATTGTGGCGTACTCTCTTACTAGTTTACCAGCTTAAGTTTTTATACGGGAGAAAGGACGAGGATAGCTGTAGAAAAGTACTATATACATACACATAAGCATGCAGTTACAGACAATAACCAATTTCTAATATACATGTTTTGCCATTTTTTTCTATACGGCAACATGTGCATAGTATTCATAATAATAATCTAAGGTTCATTGCCCTCAGAACGAGGAACATAACATTTCGCCTTTGCATGACAGCAGTACTTTTGCTTTTTGCGAAAATTTTATGCCTAGTTTTCAATGACGCATACCAATAATAGCATAATCTCTAGTCTAGTCCAGTTAGTTCTAATTTCTTGCTTCGGTTGCCATGAATCTGTATAGCTCGTAATCTAACCTTTTGATTCATCACCTCCAGAATAAACTTCAAAACCAAAACACCAAATTTTATTTTGTTATAGTCCGGGAGCCCATGATCATCTGGATATCGTTCCGTCAAGGCGCAGCGCTCTAAAGAATATTTAAAGACTATAATAACAAACAAAAACATAACTTTGTAAAACTTCGTCTTTTGCATACTGCTAGTTTTAAGCAAAGACTTGTTAACTATATATATTGGGGACAATACAAGAATACTTGATATACAGGGTTTTAAAACTTCTTAAAAGCTAGTAAAATTGATACTGATTGTGTAACAATTATAACCAGTATGCATTTCAAATTTATAAGGCTGTGAGGCCGTGGTTCGAATCCGGACGTGTACCAATGAGTTTTTTTCTGACTTAAAAGTATATTAACTATCACTAACTCCGTGCCTCGGAGAGCACGTTAAACAGTCGGTCGTTACAATCCGTCAACTCGCATTGGAGTAACGTGGTAGATTTAAACTTCAAGCTCCCTCGTCTTGAGGGGAGGCCTAAGCTCCTGCAGTGGGGCATAAAAAAAGAGCTGATGGAATGCAGAAAATTAGGTTCTAGAATGTTACTGCTTTTTTTTTAAATTTCCTAATAATAAAAAAAATTCTTGACGCTATAACGCACTCATTGACTATAAGTATGTATATCAACTTTGTAAATACTATTATTTATATTTATACAAACTTGTGACCATTTTTTGTAACTGGCTCCCCAACTAATATGACCAAACGAGAAACCTTACCGTAAAGGTTTGATGAGCAACCCCAAAAAATCACAAATTTATCACGTTATTAACGGCCGCAAATCTGCCCGCGTGGGCTCCACGTTTGTATTATTTCGATTTTAACACAATTCATCTTAGCGCATGAATATTTCCACTTTTATGCTTCTTCTCCGTTTTCGCCTCTTTATTTGCCTAATTAATTTGGCGACTGGCGTGGCAATGAACCACGCATATCGACGCCTTTGGACACTTCAGTACCTTAGGGTCATTTTCATATTATTCAGTACCGTATTTTTAGTGACTACCCTCGACAAACAAACTCATAAATTTTTCTCTTTATCTTATAGGATAGTGTAGATTACGTAATAAAACCAAATAATATAACCGTTCAACACGCAGATAAACAGATATTTCTATGTTCTTAAATATGTTTTGCCGTCTTTTATCATGTTGGCCTATTTTCAAACAGTTAATCCCGTGTACAATCGATAGATCCACTGTCTAGCTTGTTCTGGAGTAATAGAAAACACAAAGGACACCACGTAACTGTGATGCTTTATGTCAAAAGCAGAGGAGCGACTGAAAATTAATTCATTTCAGGAAATGGTTTTACTGCTTCAAACTATAAATTTTGATAACTTTAGGAATGTGCCAAAGTAAATTAACTGACCGGTTGACCAAGTGGTTAAAGACTCTAACCGTAAAACTAAAGGTCTTGGGTTCGATAACTGCTTATGAGAAATATTTGTATGCATGAACATGTCTATTTGTTCTTTGTCTGGTTATAAAATATCTGTACATACATAATATAAAAAAATAATTTAAATTTGACTTGTCTAGTAACCTACATATTATAAAAAAATATTTAAATATGTAGATCACTTGTTTAGTATCTACAATACAAGCTTTGCTTAGTTTAGGACTAGACGGTGCTATGTGGGAAGTTCCAGGAGTTATTAAATAACGACAATAAAAGGTTTTGGATGTTTGTTACTCGATCGCGCGTTGGACCATTGGATTAAACTCAAATTTCGTCATCAGGTAAGATATGGAATAATATTTAAAATATGTTGCAACTATATCTTTAAAAAGTTTTCTAGATAAAAATAATTTAATAAAGATAATATTTACGATGTTTACTAGACACTGCACTGGTCATATTCATGAATGGACATGTATGAAGACGAAGTCAAAAGGTCTGCTATGTATAGATTGGAACGTAATACTGCAGTTACGTGAAAGAAGTTATCAATATACAAAACTGAATGCGTGTGATTGCACGAACATAAGAAATATTAATAAAAATTTACTACTAATATATGTAAATACAACTATAGATTACTGACTAAACTAGATCGATAGCTAATCTAAAGTAAAATTTGTCTTGCTAACATAATTCATAGATCTTTTACTGAAATATTTTTTTTTATCTAAAACTAAATATATATAGATCTGGGGGTGGAACGCAAATAGTTTTGATACATTTATTGATTTAATATTTAATAATAAAAATTTTATTGGACGATTCGTTAAGAGACATCGATAACTGTCATTGATTTTGATACAGATCAAATCGATAGTGAATCGACAACGAAAATACTACGAAGGTAGTACAAATCGATACGATACGTCAATAAAGTTTTACATTGAATCGATGTTTATCGAAATCATCTGTGCTTGAACGTCTGTGAAACATGTACTATTGCAAGATGTACCTTTTTATAGATATATTGTGTTCATTATCATATCAAGTAAAAAGGTGCATTACACTTTTCTCGTGTGATAAACAATTGAAAAATTAGTATTCATATAAAGTAAAACATTTTAGAAAGCTTTTTATCGCTGAGGTGGTACGTCTTTTATCTTCCTATTTCCATGTTTGAACGCTTACTAATATAATAAAAATGAAACGTTTTCTATTTGTTTACTAATATTTCATTCACGTTTCAACACGTAAGCTTATTTCTATTGGTCTATTACTAAACTGTAGCATAGTGCCCAGCTCAGAATATAGGCTACCCTTTATTCCGGTCGGAGGTACCCTTGGGATTAAAACTAATCAAGATCCGAAATTAAAGTAACCGAAAGAACGCAAACGAATATTCGGGGAAAAGATCCGTGGATGAAAAGCAAAGAAAATAGGATAAAGAGCAAGATTGGAAATATCAAGTTGAGCAGTAACAAAAACAGGTATACAAAAGGCAAGAGAAGAAAATTGCAAGGAAAGCCGGTACATACATTTATATATGTGGTATCCATAGGCCATAATAATGCTTACGTAAATTGTCAATACCAGAAAAAGGATTCTTAAGACCTTTCGAAATAAAAGGGAAAGACAACCCACTTATACATAGTTTTTAACACTTTTAAAGTAGACATACCTCATAGAAGACAAACGTAACACATAGAATTTATCACAATATCAAAGCAGTGAGTAATGCACACTTTGTATTCATCACACAGTTTTTAAGCCAAGTGAACCATGCGATTAGGCACATTTTACATTACTTTGTTTATATAAATCTACAAAGAAATATATATTATTGCCGATGTTTGAGCTAAAATGAGTAACTGGTATATAAGAACGTAAGGGAAAAGTAGACGAATATTAAAACGTCTTGTATTTTATCGCAAGAAAGTCTTGAGCAAAAGCTAGGGTTCTATAAAACATTTTCTAAGTTTGTTAAAATATGTCACTACTTTCATAGGAATGTGGAAAGTACGACACTGTAAAATGTCAAGAAACGTTAATATCACATTTCTCGTTTCTCCTCTTGACGTACAGATCACATCGAATTGATATGAGATTCCTCTCGTAAGTGCACCTATTGAAAATTGTATCCAAATATGGGTACCTACAGCTATAGGCTACGCTTTAGACACAAAGTAGGCTGATATAAAATTTATATTTCAGTTATATCTTTTGGATGCACATCCAGAAACAAATTTGCTTTCATAACCTTTCGATCATATAAGTTTTAGTGCAAAATAATACAAATAAATTAATGTTCGCATGAAATTCCAGAAAATAGGATGACAAATAAACAACGAGCAATTTAAACGGTTGGTAGTTGTTTGGAAAGCGCTTGCACGTCTAAGCCTTCAAATATGGGTGTTACGTTACGTGACATTTTGAATTCATTTCGATGGAAAATCCTGTATCATAAAATGTAAAGCTTATTTAATATTCCGACAAGCGTTGCGCGCCGAACATGAACATGTTGACACTTTCGTCTTTACACGGATTCTTTTGGATAGTTTTGAAATTCTTCGCTAATTAACTTTCGGTTTTGCATTTAACTTTTGTACCTACGTATAATTTGAGTACCTATTTTATTCGACTACATAGTGTACCTGTTATAAACTTTTAACTTTCATTACACTTTTATGACTAAAATAGTGTTTTGAAATCATTAAGTTAGGCCGTGTGGTACTATTTAAACTTAGTCAAATTTATACTCAAAGAAAATGATATGCTTTTCCGGGGTGAACTGTAACGTTAGTCCAGCTAGTGAGTTAAGTTTTTACTGAAGCAAACGCAGCGACTTAAATGCTGTAATTTAGAAATATATCACTAACCATAACTGTCTATAATGTCTAAATTTTCTAAGGGATTATACGATGATAGAAAAATATGTAACGGTAAAAAATTACACAACATAGAATTTGTACATCAGTTAACTTTCTCGTTTGAAAATATCCAAATAAACTAATTTCGAATGTTTAAATGGAACAGGTGCTGTTGAGGAGCACGTCTTGCCACAGAGATCTCGCTCTATGGTTAGACAGGGAGGTTGTATCGCTCGTTGCTACACTCGCGCTGGTGACCGAATGCGTGTTTCTGAAAGTATTTTAAAGGGTTTTGTTTTTTTTTTTAATATATTTGTGTGCATTCTAAGATTACTCAGTTGTAGTGCGGTCGTCATAAAGCCAAACGTATAAATACTTTGATCGTTGGAGGAATGAGTGGTAAGCGCACTGATGCAGCGGTCTACACCTCACCCAAACAGCCAAAGTCGTTTGCGACTCAAAGCGTCTCATAGGCAAATCAAACGTAGAAACGCTACAATTTTTGTCGAAGTATATTTCGCAAAGTATAAAAGCTTTCTAGCTTTTATTTAATAAAGAAACAGTATACTATAACGAAGTATATTACGTTCTCTGCACATAAGACTCTAACAAATCATTCTTTATCCAAAAAAAAGGCGACTCCCTGGACATAGGACCGCGATAAACTCCTCAACAAAGACTTTATTAAGTTTGTACGGAGATTTATTTCAGCCCTTTTCGAGGTTATCCGCTAGAACATAAATCCCATTCCACTAGTATAAGCGGTTTATCGGTGCGACCATTTCGCCAGACAAATCAAATTATGGTGTACAATGGACACGTGCTTTCAGTACACCATTGTGTGTCTATATATAAAATAATTGCACAAAAAATATTTATATTACACGAAATCAACTTTGCACGTCAGACGTAAGGGGCAGTCTGAATTTCAGAGGAGAACAATAGTAATACTTATATTGTACATTTCTATAGTTTTAAATTACGTTATAAAATCAGTTCTATAATATAATTAGTTTTTTTTAGAAATTCTGCGTTCCTTGGAACGCACAACCAGATAGATATTATAAAGAAGCCTATAAAAACAAATAAAATTGTCTAAATATCACCTATTCATAATAAGTACTAACATTTTATACCATAGCATAAATAAATTTTGCAGCAGCGTTTGGTATTAATGGAGTCAGAAACTTCACGGTATCGAAAATGTCAAATGCGATTTCGCGAGGATGAAGACCGGCGCACGGGGATTTCACGGGGGTGAAGATCGGCGCGCGGTAACTTTGCGGACTTAAATTCGCCATCTTGCACCAGCTAGCTACAGTATGAATGGATAGCCGGTAAACGTACAAGAAGGCTTGTAGTCAAAACGTGCTTTTGTAGTTTATTCACTAAAATAATCTGCAACTGATAAACCGATATTCAACCAAATGAATGAATTTGACTTGCGAGTGAGTGATTAGGCGTATTTATGTCGTTTGTTTCATGTAGATATTACATGAAATAAACGACCATATTTTTGTTAAAAAAGTTATAAAAAAATAATTTATTATATAATGGATAATAATAATATCTATGTAATCGTTGCCAATGTGTTCCTTGATACTCGTACATGACAGTGTTTACAAGGAAATAAGCGAATAAATAACAAGTTATATAATTGAAAGGGTGGTCGTTTATGCTTATTTTTTTTATCCTCTTTTAAATACAATCGGATGAGGAGTTTCGGTCGGAGATTACTTTTGCCATCCAAACTTACAAACTTTACTTCTTTATGATATTAGTGTAGATAATTAATAATTACAAGATCAGTAAATCACACCAAAATTATAATGCAATTTTTATATCATCGGTATTTCGCTACATTTTCACAAAGCGTCAATTAATTATGAATATATTATTTTATAATGTGTCGTGTCGTGATAGCCCAGAGCGCAACGAACCTGTCTCAAATTTATAAGGCCCCATAGGGCCATGGTTCGAATCCGGGCGTGTACCAATGAGTTTTTCTGACTTGTGAGTACACAATATCACTGACACCGTGCTTCGGAGGGCACGTTAAGCAGCCGGTCCCGGACGCTGTCAATAGATGGCGGTCGTTACAGTTCCCAAGCCGCAGTAGAGCAGCGTGGTGGACTTAAGCTCCAAGCCCACCCTCCTCACCCTGGGGGAGGCCTAAGCCCTTGCAGTGGGGTAAAAATGGGCTGATGATGATGATGATGATGATGATGATGATATATATATACAGCGTGCTTAAAGGCACACATTTTGCTACTATAGTCCGAGCGGGGACAGTAAAAGAGTGAAACTCATTTGTTATAGATAAAACTTTTCGCATATAGCATTCATCATTACAATAAATTACTCGCAGCAGCATCCCAATTAAAATCTGATGCGTCTGCGAATCACTCATGATATCGTCCTAAAAATAGGTTGCAGATATTGTGATCAACGTAGAACAAGGCAATCTCTTTTTTTCTAAGCAAAGAAAAGCCTTAATTTGGTACTCAACGTAACTTTTTGGCAGAGGAACCTCAACAACGTTTAAACTTAAAACTTTATGAATTACGGTCGAATTTTGACCACAGTGTGACCACTAGTTTCTTTGAGCTTTGAAAGTGCCTCTCTTACAGTTTGTACATGTAGTGAGAATTTCCCCGTCGACAGATCAGTTTCCACTGAGTTGCTGCTGTAAGTCTTCAAGATACTAACGAGGTTTCCTGAAATTTTCATCCTTACAAATAAACCCTATTTTATTTCGCTCGCCTCTATTTACTATTCTGTGGTACCTACGTAAAGTTTTTTTTTATCCAAATATTCTTATTATTGTGTTACTAAATAACGAATAATAGAAAAAAATATCAATGCAATAGACCACGGTAAAAAATTATTCCTTCAGTCAAGAATATTTCTTTGAATCAAGACATTTAATAATAAACATTTAACAGAGAAAAAAAAATTGTTTTAATATGCTTTAAATCAAAAACATATTTTTGTTTGAAGGAATGGCTTTTTACCATATCGTATTCTCAATGCTTATAAGCTGCAGAAACTAATTATGTATTAAAAAATAAAACAAGCTATTACTATTTTGCCAAGCACTTATTAGCTTAATAGATGTTTAAAAACTCTAGAAGTACCTACATTTCTTTAAAAGTAAATTTGTGCAAAACAGAATTATAAAAATATGATTTTATAAATTATTCATACTTGATTGAGTTGGTGGTTATTCTCTCTATAAATGGTAATCTATTAATCTGGGGCACAGAATTGGCCTGCAAACTTAAAATATTGTACTTGTCCCAAGAACAAGTTCAATAACATTTGCAAACACATGCATGTGTTTGTCTAGAAGTGACATGTACAGGCGATGACTTAACAAAGTTCATTTTGTACGAACATTTATTACCGATGGGTTCAACCCCGTACAGAAAAGGTTCTTTAACCCCTGCACTGTATCGGCTGTTACTTCTTGCTATTACGTAGATTTAGAATAAAGGTCTGTGATATAACTGAAACACTGAAAAAAAATATGTGTGTTAGCAATAAATGTATGAAACAAGAACTACACACCACTTTGTTTACATTGACTGTACAAAAAAATAATCCTGACCTTTTTTATAAAACCTTAGCGTTTTTTTTAATACGGAGTATTGAAATTAATAATTTACAGAAAACCCATGGTATTGCATGTCCGTGAAAAAGTTCTGAAAACTGTTTTCTTCAATAAGACCAGGTGATTTTCTAGCGATTTTACAAAAATAGTCTTGTTGCAGATTATGTAGCCAAAAGCTATACGAGACAATAAAACTATTTAATTGTCAAAGCTATGTGTCAATAAGCTTCGCCTAGTCACATTTCTACACACGAGCTCATTTTGGGAAAAATTGCTCATCCCAATGTAAGATATGTATTCTGTAATAAGATAAAAGTTTTTTTTTTCATTATGTTAAATTAAAGAAGCATTTTGTAATATGGGTAACCAGGTTATACGATAATTTTAAAATTACAATGAGTCCATACGTTACCTTTCGGTACGGCCACTAAGAATAATTAAATTTAAAACAATTTTTAAATACTGAAAAGTAATTTATGTTCAACCAAGTTTGATCTTATTATTACTCGTCGATTTCGTATCATTATTTCGTATAATTAATTAATATAATTAATGATATTTCATCATCTGTCAGTAACCCTATTTATTGTATATCCGACATCTGCAGCTCAAAGCACACAGTAGTTGAGGAAAATTCGATTATTATAATTGCAAATAAAATATTAATTCAGGTATATAAATTTTAATTAAAATTAAAATATTAATTTCCGTTAATATTTTCCAGAAGATCTTGAATACAAACCAACATAATTTTTTCACTAGACAAGTTTATAAAATCATATCGTAGCATTTCGAAGCGATCCCAAAATTTAATGATCCGATTCAAAACTATTAAATATGAATTTACTAAATCTCAAAGCTACATTAAGATAACAATATGTTTAGTCTTAAATAACTAAAATACTTTGCTTCTTAATAATAACTTCAATTAATCATCCTACGACATACGTATTTTAACAAAAACATAATGCAATTACATAAAACACACGTTTAACACAAAATTTTAATTAACTAAAGCTGTAATACTTCATCAGGGCAAAACGTTAACAGTTCGCCCAAGCACGCACAGTGTTGGTTGCAGCATTCGTCAGCGATCTGAATCTTTTAAAGGTATTGATGTGAGAATGCACCTTTCTCCTCTTTTGTATACTTCAGCATTTCCTCTTAATCTTAAGCGCGTGTGTATTTAACACAAAATAATCAATTAGCGCTGTAATACTTCATCCGGGCAATACATTAACAGTTCGCCCATCGTACATGGTTGGTTGCAGCATTCGTCGGCTATCTGTCTCTTAAACCTGTAGTGATATGCGAGTGCGCCCCTCTTCCCTCTCGTATTCTTCTGCATTTCTTCATAATCCTCTGGAGCCGCTACTATGACGTAGCCCGTGCAGACTTGACTGACCGCTTTCGGTAATCGTGTACCGCATACTGTGACCAATTTATTTATCGAATAAAATTCTTTTTTCTCTTCTTCGCAGTTTATCGTAATGGCACATAATACCAGAAGTACGAAGATTTTCTCCTGCATCTTGATTGCAGCTGATCGTGAGTACGCATGCGTAAGACTGGCGCTAAACTCGATACGCGGCCGACTACCGCCGCAATAAATACGAATGAGATAACCTGTGTCAACATGGTGCAAGAATGCGACATTGAGTTCAAAACAACAATAACAGAGAACTCGGGGGCACATATTAAAAACGCTTTTTTATGTATGTATTTCTATTTTCACCATCAAAGTTTTGCATAATACTATTTCATAGAAAATCATTATTTTTGAAAAATAATACGTACCTATATAAAAATCATTTTTATAAAAAGTTTTTAAAAACATCTTTTAATTAAAAAAAATATTTGCTAAAAATTAACAAATAAACATCAGCCTTTAAATGTCAGCTTTATAGTTATCAAAACATTGAAATATTTATTTTGAAAGCTTTAGGCGTCGGACGTTTTATAATACGTTTTAAGCTATGAAGTTGCCGTTTCGTATACAATAAGTTAAAGTACTTTTTTTTCAAACATCTTTCTTCCTGTTATTCACAGTAATCATCCGTGCAATCGAAGCATCTTTGCCAACGCAGTGGCAGTTTATTGTTGCCCTTCTTGTTAAAACAACTGGACGGGAGGCAACAAACTCTTTAAAGACATTTTGTACTGTCTCTCGGGAATTGAATTTTTTTTCCCGTTAAAAAATTATCCATATTTTGAAAAAACTAATAGACGGTAGGTGCAAGGTCTGGTGAGTATGGCGGATGAGGGAGAACTTCCAACCCCAACTCTGACAGCTTGGAGACTGTTTGTTGTGCAGTATGGGGTCGCGCGTTGTCGTGAAGGAACAGCGGGGACGACTGATTGACCAAAGCTGGTCGCAGACGTGCGAGCTTGTCCATCATTGTCTTCAGTTCTTCACAGTATACATCTGCAGTAATACTCATGCCATTTTGTAAAAAGCTGTGATGAATCACACCGGCACTAGACAACCAAACAGTGACCATCACCTTTTTAGGGGTTACTTTTCGTTTAACACATTGCTTTGGTGCTGAACCAGGATCTAACCAACTTGCTGAGCACTTTCTATTGTCAAACAGAATCCATTTTTCATCACAGGTAACAATCGGTTCAAAATTCCTTTATTTCTGTGCCTGTTGAGCAACGCGAGGCAGGTCTCGACGCGTACGTTGCGCTGGCGATCGTTAAGTTCATGGGGAGCTATTGGCTTTCTATCAAGCTTTTTTACTTTGCCAATTTGTCGCAAATGGTCCGATATTGTTTTTGTTTTGATGCCAACATCAAAAGCTGGTGCTAGTTCAGCTGTAGTTTGAGTGTCATTAGCTTCCGCAATCGTGTTCAATACATCATTGTTGATCAAAGTGTCCGGACGACCACGAGGTTCATTATTCAAGTCATAATTTTCAGAACGGAAGCGAGCAAACCAATAACCGGTTGAGCGTTCGTTTGTTAAGTTCTCTCCGTAAACGTTGTTGATGTTACGTGCCGGTTGTGCCGCATTAGTGTCACGACGGAACCCATATTCCATAATTACACGAATTTTTAAAATGTCCATTATGACGAAAAATGTTCAGACGTAATGAAAATACAACGCTAATCAATAAACAAAAGACTGACTTTATAAAAAGAATGTCATGTTTTTAAAACAAAATTAATTTGAATTTAGAATTCACAGCCAATCAAAATTTTTTTGTTTGTAATGGCCCGTACTGAAGATATGATAAATGCCAGTATGAAAAATTTTATTTTAAATAAAGCCTCAAGACTTGTGATTTTTTTCGACATGTTGCACTTCTTAGACTTCAATGAAACTTGGCACGCTATTAGGTAAGATATAGCTAACAATCATATATTCTTTGGTAACTTTATTGTATCTTATACAAATTGTCTGACAAAATTTTCATTCGAATTTTTTTATTGCTTTTATTTAAGTTTAGTCCATAGAAAACTGCTACAAAGTAAAGAATAAAGTATAACATAACACTACCATTTAGATTTGTTCACCTAGTTATAAAATATACTAAGATATATCGTTTTGAATAAAAATTCGTCTCCAAGTCGTTTTTTGCCAATAGCTCCTCAATCAACTAAGATATATAGCTAATACCTACTAGATCAATTATTTTTAGCATCGTCTACAATATAACATAGGTTTCGATATTGGTTCCTATCGGGAGCAGTTTCGCCTTGGAAGTACGGCTAGACTCCTTACTTTCAAAGATTTGTTTACATACTTACAATGGAAGTTAAATAAAAGCTTGTAAAAAAAACGTACGTAGGGACGCATCGTAATGATCGGAAATCGAGTAGATTGTACTGGGCTAGAACAAAACTTTTTTCGTTACGTGAATGCTGGCCATTTGAAATCATGTAGACGTTTACGTAATCTATGAAAATGTGTGGAGACCATGTATACTTCCGTGCCATAATTTGTTATAACTTTTGCCGATGGTTGTTATCCCAAGATAAATCTCTTATTGAGCTTGTTTCCTTTTATGATGTTAAAGCACCTAGAAAACGACAATATATCGCTGGTATTCAGATTTTCGACTAGGTCGTACTTCTTTCAGCATCGTACCTTTTTCAGTTCAACAAAAACAGCGGTAACGCCTGACCAAGTAAAGTATTATTGTATATTTTTTTATTTTTATCTTAACATACACTAAAGCCTGATACGAAAAGTGTAATACCTGAAAGCTTCTATTTAATAAATAATAATAAATTTGGGACATCCCACACAGAGCCATCTAATCCCAGAGTAAGCATGTATTATGCTTGTATTAAGGGGTACTAGACAACTGATATACATACTTAAATATACCTTTTTTTAATAATATATACATATATAGATACTTTTACCCAGACACGGAACAAGTAGACATGTTAACGCACACAAATATTTGTCCATGGCGGGAATCTAACCCGCGACCCTCGGCTCCGCAGTTAAGATGTCTAACCACTCGGCCAACCAGTCAGTTGTTGTCATAATTGTCGTAAAAGAATCATTGATTAAAAAAAAAATACTTGTACAAATGGTAAATAACAGAACCATTAACTTAACCAATAGTATATCAGTTTGACCGACCGTGCCAGGATGTCGCCGAGTGTACAAGTCCAAACGCACAGTAAATATCATTAGGATTTGAAAAACAAGTATTAATTGTTACTATTTACGCAAACATATACATGACAATATCCTACTCTAATTGCAGACTATCTAATTGTGACCCTGTCTGTTAGAATAGCTAAATATTTACTTGAATTTATTTACATGCACTGGCGCTTGAGTTGTTATTTTTGATATTATAACAACAAATAAAGTCCGGACAGATATTTTTGGACAAGTGTATCAACTAGTGTTTATAATAAGAATTTCGTTATACACGCTATATTGTCATTGGAAATGACTTTCATTTTGTTGGAGTATTTGGGTCATGGGTTGGGTGTTGGGTTTGGGAGGTCATTTGGGAGTTTTGTGAGACAGGCAGATTGCACAAAGAGTTTTCGAGATATCGGAATGAACGTGGTGTCAAAAGACGCAATTTATCGAGCTCTACAAGATGGCAAAAGACAATTTGGAAAAAGTTCAAAAACAAAAAAATTATTGGCAAAAAACGAAAAAAATCGCAATTTTTTCCCCCGATTTTCAGTTTGGGAGCCCAATATCTCGAGAACTAGGGCCAAATAAGAAAAATATTAAAAAAAATTGCTCGGGGTAATTAGACGGGAGATCGACTGAGACTAAAATTGTTAGAATCGGACAAACGAAAGTAGTAGTTAAGGGTGCCCTTAGTTGGAAGTCGGATATGCGTCGGTGTTACATTTCGTACTAATTCCGTTTGTTCGATCGAAATGTCAAACAGAATGTTATATGTCGAAGTTTTAAGCGTTAGGTTAGGTTAGGTTAGAAGTTCGTAAGAAGTTCGTGCGAAAGCAGGAGATCCGTAATTTTTTTCAAAAAGGACCGTAATCGCTACCGGCGATAGTGTCAACTAATATTTAAAAACATTAACTAATAAAAAATTAAATATTTTTTCCATTTGCATTTTGTTCATTTGGACAGTTTTTATTTTTTTCGAAATAACGTCTGTTTATAATTCATATGGTCTCTGCATAACGGCGGTGCTGCTGAAACTGACACAGTATTCTTGGTCAACAACCTTGATTGACCCAGATTATTGTGCCGGTTAATGCCGTGCCAGCAACTATTATCGTTATTCAGAAACCGTATCATTTACTTTTGAGCAGGTGTTGTTAATTTGACAAAACATTTTTTTTGTCAATATCAATTTTTTTTTTTCAAATACCTACTTTTTAGTCAATACTCACCGGTACCAATATATAATAATTCCACAATAATTATTTATGTGCAATTAGAGCCGCAAAAAGCGCTAAATAAATTAGGGTCGTAAGTTGAAATCCCAACAAGCACAAAACTGTTTTTAATTAAACTTAAGTAAATACATTGGCCACTGAGGATCTTGTAATGGCCATTGCTTGCTTGCGCCACCTTTCTCATTACGCCCAAATGGATTTAATTGGCGCAGTGTGGGCGAATTGGGCTAATTTCCAGTCACCTCTGTTAATTTCAATTAATAAATTTTAGTGGTACAGGTATTTAAACATTGAAAACGCTTTGTCGATTGCTGCTGGTAGGGGCTTATTTTCAGCGAAAGTTTGGATTCAATCTGGCATCGTATGTTTTAAGTGTAAATTAGTGTTTGAAGGTACCAAAAGATGCGTATTAAAAAGGACTGTATGACATAGAGAAAAAAACTGGAAAAATAACTTGTCTAGAACCTAGGACCGACAATCATAACGAATCGTTAGATTAATTAGGTTAGAGCTGAATTTCTGATTACTGATTGTAATTAGATACTCCTTTACAGACTGCGGTCAGTCACCCTATGTTTTTAATTGTATAAATGAATATTGCTTATTTTCACATAAGAAATACCACAGAGTTTGAAACGGTTTTCTAAAAGCTGATAAGACTGATACCACGTTTTTTTGAGTGAAACTAGCAAAAAAAAAAACAGTTTGTTTTAAATAACGTTTTTCTTTTTTATTTTAAAGTATAAATTCTGACAAGAGTAGGTATGCGTTCTGTGAACTGCCGTCCCGCATGCCGTCTGATATAAAAGTATGGGTGTATAGTGTAACTTCGCTAGATTGAAACTGAACTTTGTGGCGACTGACCTGTTGGCCAAATGGTTAGAGACCTTAACTGCCGAGCCGCGGGGCGCGGGTTCGATTCCCGCCCGTGACAAATATTTGTGTGCATGAACATCTCTATTTATTCTGTGTCTGGATGTAAAAATATCTATATATGTATATCTTATAAGAAAAAACAGAATATTTAAGTTTGTACATCAGTTGTCTAGTACCCCATACTACAAGCATAATACTTGCTTACTTTGGGACTAGATGGCGCTGCGTGAAATGTTCCAGATATTATTATTATAAACTTATAAGTACTGAGTTGAAAATAGTGCCTTGAAAATAGTTTTCAGTGCCTACTAGGGTAATCTCATGGAAAATAAAAACACTTCCATTTAAATGACTAATGACTGTCAATTGAACAGCTCCAGCAAACACAAATAATATCCTGATAGGTTTGTGTACAAAAAACTTACAAATCCAATCCACTACGCAAGCAAATCGTCACATTTTTAATATTTACACATGAATTAGTAAGAATTGTTCGACTGGATTTTCTGTGACCACGTGCATTTGGCTAAATCTAATTTATCATCTATATAGATTTCCTGGCACATACATTCGTGGAAGGTATCTACTAACACAAGGTAGGCATTGTTACTCGCTGGTACCGTGTCAAGCGATTATCGTTTATCACACTCAAGTGGAGGTATAGTGCCGCATGCTAATGGACTCGGAAACGGCATACATCATACCACAAGGCGACTGTCTCTGGCTCTATTTTGGGCTTAACAGAGCAATACATTCACATTTAATTCTGAAATAAGAATTTATGGATTCAAATTAACCATTTTTTATTTATTCTACACAAAATAAACACAATTGTTTTTAAGTTAACATAAACGGATTTTTGCGAATTTCACATATTTTGGGTAATTCATTCTAGATTGTTTTTATATTTCCAATTACAGCTCCTGCAAAACTTACATAACTTATTGTTGAAATATGATAAAATCTATTTCAATTTAATTTAATACGTGGCAACAAATTTGATAATATCTTCAATATGTAGTGTATGCAAATAGTGCCCCGGCTTTAATACAAAGGTGTAGGTTTGATTCCAATTCGGTGTGTCAATTCATTTGACACGTAATAATGTGATTGTTAACCAATGAGTTTTTAATTTAGTGGAACTTCAGTCAAATAAATACGACAACTTTTGTGGACATCGTTACATCTGCGACGGTTTTAGAGAATATTAGATTCATCTGCAGCTTCGTTTATAGAGAAAATAATGTCGTCATTTTTTTTAAGCGTCGATACAAACCACTTCTAATTTGTGAAAGAAAACAATATCATAAAATCAAAAACATTTCCAAGTATATACAGATTTAGGTTAAAATTATTCTTTTAAAATTATTACCACATATCAGTCATGTTATTAAATAGCCGTGTTTTACCACCCAAATTATCGTATAATTCTTGAATCATGTAGTATTATTAAGTGTTTAACAACAACAATACATCTCTGCTTTTTCAATGCTCTGCAATAGGTCCCTGTGTGTGCCCTTCTTTCTTATCTAACTCCACAATACCTTACAGTTCACACCCGTTGCTAATACAGTTATATAATAAAGTTATACTGCATAAAGGCAACACATATGCGTGCTTACTTATCCCTTCATATACAATCTTTAAAATTTCATGAAATATAATAATTTTCATGACAAATTCATTCCAAACATCGTCCATATCAAATGTTTATTATAATTACTAGATTTCTGCCCGCGGCTCCGCTCGCTAGGACTACACAGTTGTACCGGGACCCTTTCTCCCGGGATAAAAGTAGCCTATGGCACTCTTCAGCTATGTGTTATTCTGATGTACAAGCTATATTATTGTAAAGTTGTATTAAAATCCATTTAATAGTTTTTGCGTGAAAGAGTAACAAACATCCGTACATGCAAACTTTCGCGTTTATAATATTCGTCACGACATTCACAGTTCGCAGCTACGCCCACGTATTCTACACATAGATGTCATCTCTGCTTTAACTCGAATTGTAATCTCTCGGTACTCCGCCCTTGTGTAATTCTTCGCCGCTTCTATTATTTTGGCTTAACATAAACCACATTAGCGAATGTCTATTTACATTCAAAACTACTTTATTAAGATGATCAAAATTTGTTACTACTGCTCTTCTCTTGTCCTTTTTCCCCACTTAATTTTTTGTAGGCCACCCCCTGCTCACTCGCCATCGTTTTTAATACTAAAGTGGCAAATCAAATAAATATACACCTCAAACTGAATGTACGCCACTTGCTGTTTTTACATATATTCACACTGATATAAAATTTTGTGTAACAAATTCGAACTAAAAAAAAAAAAACAAATAAAGAATCTGTAATTGCATTTCATGTGTAATTTGACGAAATTTTTAAAACAAACATTAAGTTCATTATAGTCTTATGTATTTGTATATCATATTGCACGAGTTTTTAATCGATTCGATATATGAATCGCTTCATCTTTATTATTACGCTATTTAAGTAAATCGTGTGTATATCTACCATTTGAAGTTCAGCAATTTTATGCAATTTTGTATTAAACCTTTTTCAAAGGTGTAATCAAATATTTTTTTCATCATCAGTTCTAAGATGACTCGCGTTTAAAAATAACACCGGTTTTAGTTCCTACTCGTACAGGGTAAAAAATTTAAAATTGGTAATATCTATATGTTTTTAATGGTAATGTTGGTAAATTGCGTGTATCAAGTTGTTCTTCGAATTTTCTATTTTACCAGAAATGTTTTTAACACTCTTTTTATATTTTAAATTACTATTTATGTGCATATTTATAAGAATAATTACCTGTTATAACTAAGTCGAAATCGACAACCTCAATTTAACGATCCTTTCTGGTAATTTCACAATGTCTACGAGTTATTGAAAAAATAGAATTCTTATTACCTCAACAGCTCAGTCATTGGACGGCCTAAACATGAATGGACTTAAAATCCCTAAAATTGTTTTCTGATTGGCCAAAACAATAAAGTGTTAAACATGTCAAGCCAATCAAGTACCGAAACGCCACCTCAAATGCTAACGTTGTAATACTATTATTTAAAGTTAAGGTTTAATGGGGTGCAACCGTTAACGCCGTTTGCCATAATACACACTCCTTTTAAGAAAAGAACTGCGTAAAATCTTTTATTAGTGGATGTTCACATCACAAAAGGAGTCTATTGTGCGAAGTTCATGTAACTAGTTTCGACAGTTTCGGCTCAGCGGTGATCACACAGTCTCTCAGTCATTTAGTCAGTTAACTAGGACATGTAATTTATGTGTACTACATAAATAATACAAAATAAAAATTATGGTTACATGATCATTTTTCCATTCCATTCCATCAGCCCTTTTCGTACCCCACGGGTTAGGCCTCCCCTCAAGATGAGGGGGGCTTGGAGCTTAAATCCACCACGCTGCTCCAATGCGGGTTGCTGGATTCTAACGACCGCCATTTAATAACAGCAACCGTGACCAACTGCTTAACCTGCTCTCCGAGGCACGGAGTCAGTGATAGTTAATGTACTTAAGTCAGAAAACTCATTGGTACACGTCCGGATTCGAACCACGGCCACATGGTCTTATAGATTTGAAACAGGTTTGCTGCGGTCAGGCTATCACGACACATGATCATACGAAGTTATGATAAATTTTTAAACAGATTTTGCACTTGCAAATAAAATATTGTAACAAAAAAACCGACAATTCAAAAAATGTCCCAAATAGTCATTTCTTCTTTAAAATTTGATATTTTTATTTCTCGTCACTTCGGAACAACTTCTATTAACTAACCAAAATATGCTTTAATAATAAAATATTATTTTATGAATATATATATGCAAGTATTAACATACTACTACCTACCAATTTTAAGCTCATTTATGAAATATTCGAGTATTTTATCACAGTAAAATTTTCTCTGAATAGACTTAAAGAAGAAAACAAACCGTTGTTTAATATTCCTTATTTAACTCCCCCACTGGTTTAATTTCTTAGTTTGGGAGATACAAAACTTCTGGAAAGTTTTTAATGCTCTCATTGAATTCGCTCGTTTGCGAAAGGGAAGTTACTATAATTTTTGTTCAAGGATTATTTTATCCTCCCAAATTTTGAATCTTCTCGCTTTAATTATTTTTTTCGTAGTTATTAATGTTATTTAACTAATCTTCAATTTGATACGATTCGTTTCGATTAACTCTTGTAATGTTTCCTGTAAGATTTGAAATTAAATTTCTACAGAGAGTATTATAAGCTTTAATGGCATTCGTATTAATTTTACAACGCTTCAGCTTGCCCTTTCGCATTCCAAGTAAAGCTACAAGCCCAGTTTTTAATTACATCAAACGAGACTTTCAATTTAATTTTCGTAGCTGAATTTATTAACATAAAGCTTTGACAGTTTCTACATACATACGCGTTTGTTATGCTGGTGTTCTTTGTGTTAATTTAATTTAATTTGAATTCTGAATGATTTTAAATCGCATGACAACGTTCGATTAGGATAAATATAGTAAAGTATCTTTTTTAATCTAGGATTTAAAATACTGACGTACTCTTCGACTTAACGTATTCACGTTCAACTGAAAAGCTTGAAGTAAAAGCATACGGACCGACATGTTATCTAATTTATCGAAATATGTTTTAGTGTTATGTACGAAATTATAAAACAATAGAACACTTATGGAATACCTTGGTGTTTTATTAAAGATATAAATTTTCTTTTCGTATCGTGTAGAGCATAGGTGTACAAGTAAAACGCAACGCAAAGTAAACCTTTGTAGGATCACTTTGTTGTCAATTCGTCTGTCTGTCAAAGACTTTTTGTTAGAAACGGGCAGAGTCAATGTCACATATTTTGATAGTCGCAAACTCACTTAGCGAAACCTATAAGATACTATCCGTTAAACGAAGCAAGCCCTCAAAGCACAAATAAAGGAAAAAATCGTTCAAAATCGAAAATCATTGCTTTCAGATATAACACAAAAAAAATTTTTTTTGGTAAGTAGATCACATAGTTGTATTGTGTGGTGGTACGGAACCCTTGGTGGGCGCGTTCGATTCGCACTCGACTTTTTTTGCACTTCACTGATTGATGCTCTATAAAACACTAGATCCATCTACTTTATTTAAACAGAATCCAACGTCGTAATTTTTCAGAAGACGGAGAATAAGTTGAGGTGATATTTAAATTGTTATATTTGGTAAGCTTTCAAACTTAGTAGAAAAATTCAACTATGCGTGGCTAACCTACGCCTGTTCATCATCGTCGTCATCATCATCAGCCCATTTTTACCTCACTGCAGGGGCTGAGGCCTCCCCCAGGGTGAGGAGGGGGGCTTGGAGCTTAAGTCCACCACGCTGCTCCACTGCGGGTTAGGAACTGTAACGACCGCCATCTATTGACAGCGTCCGGGACCGACTGCTTAACGTGCCCTCCGAAGCACGGTGTCAGTGATATTGTGTACTTAAGTCAGCAAAACTCATTGGTACACGCCCGGATTCGAACCATGGCCCTATGGGGCCTTATAAATTTGAGACAGGTTCGTTGCGCTCTGGGCTATCACGACATACGCCTGTTCGAAATACGCATTCTCATATCGATGGTCTATAACGTGAGTAGTTACGTTAGGATCGTTTACCTTACGTGACAAACGCCAGTCTCGAGGCGAACCTGTTGTGATTTCGCAAACCCGTATCATGTATAACAAACTGTCGTTACGTACAAACGACGTAGTTCCTCGACTGGCTGCCTCGAAGATTTATTAGACTCGAAACGACCAATTGCAAGTCCGTTAACGTCGCGACGTCACTCTCGAAGCTTTTATAGAGTGCCTCCAATCTGAACGGAAACGTATACGTGCTATGAAATCGTATTAAAAGTTAAGCTCTCTGTTGTAACCTAAAGCATGTGTTCTGTTACAAAGTGGTTATTGGACTCTTTGAAACTAGAACAGAGACCCTTAAATATTATTTCTATGTAATATGATAAAAGCTTTGTATAATTGGTCTGTTGGTGGCGGTTGATCTAATGAATACTTATTTCACTCAGATAAAACTTTTAAATAACGTCAGACAGCGAACTCTGAAAAGGACTATTTTTCTCATTGGCGACAACATTAACAGGAATTGAATACGTTAAGAATCGAAGTCACTGGCTGCTCAAAAGATTAGTAACAGTGACTCGAGCATTCAAAGATTCTGGAATCAACTAGGTACAGGTATACAGGTGGTGAAAGATCACATAGAGTGGCACACATTTGGAAACATGTAAGAAATGGATAGAGTCAGGTGTAACATAATAGATACGTTATTGTTTAACATGTGATATATAAACATGTAAGAGCTGATCAGTCAAAGCAATTTAGTTGCTGACAAAATCTAGAATAAAAAGTCTCACAATGTACGTACCTATCGTTTTTCTTTATTCATTGAGAACATTTAATAGATACGTACATATAAATCACAGTATAACAAATTTAAAAGTAAACAAAATAAATCTATAAGCAGATCAGTTTTCACAATATTTTTCACAATAAGAATAAAGACATAAATGAAATACTGAGATAAAACAAAATAAACGTAACCAAAAAACAAACAAAATAAATAAATAAAATATATCCATGAAATAAAACAATTTTAATAATAAACATGTTTCAGTGCCCAGTCCCTACTCTAATATTTCTGAAACAGCGCGACGTTAGGCAGAAGACGTCAAGCCCCCAAGCCTACTCGAAATATCACATACAAATACATACCAATCAGTTTTGCCATTCTATTGACTCCAGGCGTTTTAACTCCCACATCAGGTTATTATTAGTAATATATGTTTTAGGTTTTCATGATTATACATTTTATTTTTTCGGATTCTCTTGTAACAGGTACCCTTTAAAATTTGTTTTGTGTGTCCATTTATAGGTTAGCCACTGTGAGCTAATAAATAAGTTAGATTCCGTAATTATTTCAAAGTAATAAAACTGAAAATCGTATATATTATATGGTTCTGTGAAAACCGAGCAATAAGTAACCTTTTCCATTCAAGCAAGCAATAATAAGGGTTTCTATTTTATTTTTATAAAAGTTCCATCTAATGTTATTATTAATGTTGAAGTTATATACTGTACTGCACCGCCTTTTGGTGGTTTTGACCGCAAAATTTATCTAATAACCTGCCCGTACTTACGTAAAGCCAAAACCGGGTTAAACTATGTCTCGACTGTTTTAATGAAATATATCTATCAGAACATCTTTTGGTGGCCTATGACCGTCAGATTTGCCCTATAATACGCTCTGGGGTTTAACTGTTTTAGAAATATGTATCTACTGCAACGCCCACTAACGGCCTGTAATCGTTAAACCTGTCTAATAACCTATCTCTTGAAAGACACCCATGTAATACAAAAAATCGTATCAAAATCTACATAGCTGCTTAAAAGAAACGCCTACACTACGGCGGCGGCTACTTCTACTTTTGTAATAGAATTTTAAAATAGTATTTCACTTATTAAGTTTAAATATGATGTTTGAAATACAAAACGTTTCGTCAAAATGGGGTCAATTTTTTGCGCGATGCTAGAACAATCAAGCAACAGTTTTCTAAGAGTACCTATACGAATAGATAAAAAATACGTTATTGTAAATACCATTTTAAAAACCATTAACTATAATCGATTACAATAATTGTAACTTCCGGAAATCATGTCCTGAGAAAAATGTCGAGCAATGGATGACTCCCTAATAAAAAACGAGGAAAATGAAGAGGAAAAAATATGCGTCATAACGGAAGTTATGGTTCCTGTAACGTATTTTATGATGACGCGTAGTTTTTTTCCTCGATATCCTCGTATTTATGATGATTTCGATCATCAATTTGTCTAATGATGATGAACCATCATAATAAAATCTGAGTTCACTATAGTAGGTACCTACTTTTCTCAGTGTGAATTCTCGATGTCAAAAACATGTTTTCCGAAGACATTCAAGTGTTTCCGATGACTAAGGTTTTCGTGAAACATCCGTATCTATGCTAGATATTCTTATCTAAATTTATATGGTACACCTATCTGTTATTATCACTGTTAATCATTATAAATATTTGTAGACTTATATAATTTTATTTAAACTAGAATATACATAATATAAAACTAACTAAAATCATTTTCTCAAAAGAATCGATGAAGTAAAAAACAAAATCAGTTAAGATGCTAATCATTGTATACTTTTACTATATAATTTAAAAAAAAAAACTTCCATTCGATAGCTACGCGAATTTTTATTTTTTTTTTATACACGGTCGTGTCCACTATATATATACCTATAAGTAAGTATGGCTTACTATTATTGTGGTATCTTAATTCATCTGTATGGTTTAAAAACTCAATTAAAAACTGCTAGACCCTACGAGTCATAAAAAAAATAAATTCATCGACTTATCCTTCGTCTTACTTACAATACAGTTTTTTTGACGTAGTCTAAGCTACTGATATAATTATTTTTTTGATACGCTTTAAAACACAATTTCACACGATATATCATAATTGGTCACTCCATGTATATATCGTAACTTATACGGGATGTGAGTGTTATCTCGTGTATGCAGGTGAGTGCACGGCCAGTATCAGTTATTGCCGTTCTACATTAGCCTGCCGACGGAATTTGCTTTGTGCATTCAAACGCTTCTGGTACCGGATATTCGAGTATCTGATATCATACAAACAAGAGAGTGAATAGTGGTTAATAAATCACGAATATCTGGATCAGTGACTTAACAGCGTTTGAATGCATAATTACACGTCTCCTATAGTATTACAGATGTGTTACGATGCGACGCGTCGTCACGTCGTTTTTTCATGATTTTTTTTCTACTGTTATGAAACTGTAAAGAATCCAGTAGACAAACAACCAGGCCCTTTGCAAAGGTCCAGCGAGGTACCTCAACTAAGAGCTGAGGGCTATTACCGGCGAGTGATCTTACGGAGTTGCCTATTGAGGTTCTTTCATGATAAGCAGGCTAGCATTCGTGGTGGAGAATCGCCCTTTCGAAAGAACCAGGTTCGGGAGCAGCTTTCCAAGTGGGGTTAGAATTCTGTTAACTCTTATCTACATCTATTGTATACATGTATTATATTGCAAAGGCTGGCAAAATTGTGCTTAAATTTAATTATACAGCTATTCTAGTGTCATATAGCTTTAAATGTTTCTGTGGCTTGTGTGCTAGTTGGGAAGTCGGATTTTTACACAACGTTTTTTGCAACCTTTATATACCGTGTGTTTTTTTTTTTGTTTTTGTCTTAACCTTTTTTCACAACTTACAGCCAGACGGCACGTTAAAACGTATTTGTGAATTTAATTACTAAATAAATTTTAAACTTATTTAATCTCTTTCTAAAATTAAATAATTGAAGACATGAGTGGCCAAAGATCGTAACTCACATAATAGAATTTTTTATAAAAACCGAGTTCAAAGTTGCTCTTAATATGAACCTTGTTGTCCATTTCCTACTTGTTCTTTAAAATTAATTAAAAATTATAAAAGAAACCGTTCTTATAGCATTGGGAATAGATTAAGCGCATCATAAAACGTTTGTTACACCGAACAAACAAGTTTTTGATTTTTGCAGCTATGACCTTGGGCCACTTATGTTTTCAATTGTAATATATCTAATTTTACTTGTATCATGATATGTTCTTTTGTGCCACATTGTTTTAGGTCAATGGGAAGTTATGTATAGATTTTGATAGCGCGCCATTTAATAGAAGTACGTGTTTGAAAGGTCGTATCTTTTCATAGCTGACTTAAAAACTTTAATTTTTGTACACTACGAGGATTTTCAGGTACTAATTATGTAATGTGCTGGCCAGTTAAGTTATTTATTTATTATAAGTCACGACACACATCATTTTCACACCTTCAATAAAACATGTCACAAAAAACTAAAATCTTACGCACCTCTCTAATTTTAACTTATTTATATTTGACTTAACTTATTTCTCAAAACTTATGAAAAGTTAAAGGAATAGAACTTTTATGTTGAAGAAAATATACTGTCTGTATATAATTTTTTTTGATGTCTAAAGCGATTCCAAGCGATTCTAACACATGAGAAAATGTACATTCTTTGGGGCCCCCACGGGGACCTCAAAAATATATATATTTTCGGGGCTATTTTGAGGGGGAAATATGTATGCTTTCGAAAAAAAACACATACTTGTTCTAGTCAACAAATGCCACAATTTTTAAATATATAGTTTTGCAACATGTCGCTCGCATGTCAAAATCTAATATTTACATCAAACTTTATTACGTTCATAATAAAAAAGAATCTTGATGGACAGACAAAAAGACGAAAAACAAAATGATCCTATGAGTTTCCTCCCATTGAGGTACGAAAAACAAAAACAATAAACGTAAAAGTGCACATCGAGTCCTTTTTTGTGATTGATTTTTTGTGATGACATGTAATTACACTTAAGTACTTAATAGTTTTTTTGGAATATAATATTTTATGAAAAAATATTACGTACCTAATGAAAATGAGCTCGACAGTGTACCTATCATGAAATGATAAATTTCAGAGAATTCAAGGATCAGTCAGATGCAATTCCAGTCAAATTCTCTTGTTATTATGAATAAGGTACTTCTCCATAATAAGGTCTATGTTCTCTAAGAAATGACGAACGATCATTATATGCACTCATTTGAATTATACTGTCTATTCAAGGCATACAATAAATTAATTTGATAGCAGTGTTTGGTTTTAATAGGGTCATAAATATCAATTTACAGTATCGAAGTGACATTACGTAATTTCGTGAGGTTGAAAACTGGTGCGTGAGGATTTCACGGGGGTGTCGACCGGCACGCGGGGACCTTGCGCATTGAAACTAAAACTTGTCATCTTGCACCAGCTAGCTAGAGTATGAATGGTTAGACGGTAAACGCAGAAGAAGGCTTCTAGTCAATTTGTGCTTTTATGATCCAAGGCCATGACTGTAAAATAAAGGATGTCCAGATGAAAGCGTCAAGAACATATTTTCATGAGAATTTGCTGCTGAGACAGCAGTTCGTAGGAAAACAGCCAAGCACATGGAACTTTTAAATCGCTACCATTTCATCCCTTTTGCTGTTGAGACGATGGGTCCCTGGTCCAAGGATACCAAATCACTCGTCCACGATTTGGGTGTCGCGCTGTGTCTGTTGACAGGGGATCCTATGTGCAAGGAATACTTTGTTCAGAGGATCAGTGTCGCAATACAGTGCGGCAACGCGGCAAGTATCCTTGGTACCCTGAACCCATCGTCTCTTTAAAATTATGTCATTTATCATAATTTACATAATATTTTTTAATTTGTAAATACTTTTAGTTTTTAATTAGTTTTTATTTTATAGATCTTTATTATCCATACAATGTTTAATGTATAATTTAATAAAATATTTTCTTTTTAAGTAGAAATTGTCAAAGTCGTTGAAACAAATATAAGCATCCTGTGATGCTTCAGACAAGGTCATTGACCTCCGCTCAAATCCGTTTCATTGTTTTTGTGTAGTTACATTGTGATTCTCTTTTAGACTGCTTTACGCGTCGAAGACGAAAATTCCAGCAATTAGTTTTTGTATTTGAAATTTTATTTACACGCGCTTCACGTTTTAATTTTTTTTATTTGAGATTATGATTTTATTACAACGGTATCTACTATGAATATATATTTGAATATTATTTAGATATAAGATAAAAATTTTACCCAGTCCGATTCTCTTGAAAACAACATTTTCTGCCATACAACATGTTTTTTGTTCGGTCAATTTTGTTTCTAACATTTAGTCGGTTATACCGTTTCCTAACATATTTATGAAATGTAATAAAATTTATTCGAAAAGTAAGAGTTCATAACGGATTCGTTATTTTACCTGGGTCCTGGATAACACAGAACGAAAAAAAATACGTGACCTTAGAATAATTACAATACCTACCGACAAGGATAGAATCGGTATAGAGCACTAAAAGCTATGCCTTAAATGATATAATAACCTAATACGGGCCTTGAATAACCCTAATAATACAAAAGTGTAAAGTCGTCGATTGTGTTCGTTTGCTTTTGTCTTGAAACTTTTACTTCTCTTTTATACTCTCTCTGTAGTACAAAAAGTAGTTATAACTTATCTGTAATGTTTGTAAGTGATACGTATTCTACGTTACATGTCATCCCGGCTTATCTGGAACGAGTGAAATAACTTCATCGATCGTTACGTCACTTAAGTGGATCGATTGTCTACATTATAATATTATATTCCAACAACGTGACTCGTTGCGATGTTGTCTCTTAATGTAGTTTGTAGTCGCATTGCGTGAAATTCAAACAGGAACTCAAAGTCAAGAGGCCCCGTGAAAAGCATCATTAGCGAAAACGAAACAAAAGCCTTCAACTTTCAACTTTTCCGACTTTCAGCTCCTTCCACGCAATTTTAAAACTTTTCTCTTTGTTTTACTAGCAATTTACGATTCTTGAGGCGTGATTTTTATTTAACAACGGTCTTTAAAAAAATAGAGGATTTTACTTAAATTAAAATTTTAATATTCGAATAAGTCGTGAATATCTTATGATCTTTTAGATTTACGGGTTTTTCCTTATGTGTAATTTTTAAAAGCATTTTCTACTTCTGTGTTTATTATCAAAGCGTTTTATTTTTCATTTAGTTTTCATGTTTATTTAGATACTAAAGACAAAAAAAGGTCTTAGAAAATCTACTTTCAATATTTATGATCTCTTGAAATCGTGCACCGATGAAAGGGTTTTAATCAAGCCGCTTTGCGAAAGCAATCCCGCAGTTCATATTTTTTTCACGATAGCTTAATGAAGTGTTTTACCCACTGGATTTACTTTAATCAATTTTTCCAATTGACTTAACGTCTTAACGTTTTCGCATCTAAATCTTTAATATTTATGAATTAATTATATACAAGCCTTCAACATAAGATCTCGTTACCACTCTTATCCTATCTATATATATTAAATATGTTTTTAATATCAAGACCATACATTCGCTCCGACTGATTGCCAAAATGTATCCTAATACATAAAAAGCAAACAGTTTATACTTTGTTCGTGTCATCCCTTTTAGTACAAAACAATAAAACTGAAAAAATACAAACTGTTTTATTATATAAACTATAGTTATCTAAATCTGGTGGGTGTGTAAATACTCGTATAGCAATTTATCATTTCTGACTCTTTTTGTACTGTCTCTAATCAAGCTAGGCTACAGCACAAGAAATTTGTCAGTACTGACTCTCTTTGTACTGTACATTTTCGATGAACGGTGAGCCAAAAACATCGATATGTATATCTTTAAAGGTGCAACCCAAGATAGTGTTTCATTTTCCTGCTGTAGTTTTAATGTAGTCATTGGAAACCGTAAAACCTTTGCAATTTTCAACTCTTCCCCTTGTAATGGTAGGACAATCCTCTATGAATGATTCATTGTGCATCTTAAATCCCCTTGAATTTAAACCACGTTCCCCTTTCACGAGATGGATGAGTGCATTCTAACGCAAATGAAATAAAATGTAGTATATTCGATACCTATATTCAATATACTTGTTTTTTTGATTAAAAAATCATTGAAATTTATTGCATATGAACCTCTTGCGACCGATACAACATATTTTAAACATGACAAAATAGTGTTATTGACAATTAATGTAAAATGTTAATACAAGTATTAACTTTTTCCTGAAATCATTTGAATGAAATTAATATAAATCAGTCAAAAATTTATATTTTAGTTCACCTCAATTAAAAAATACCGATCAAAGACGAGTCGAACTCACACTTTGAGAGTTCCGTACTGTTGTTTTACGTGTTCTTAAACGTGAATTTAAAAAAAAATATAAATTTGCTTAACTTAAAAATACTGAGTAATACTTTATTTAAGTGATGTAAGTACAAATTAACAGTTTTTGAATTTTTATTTTACTATGCTATGAGGTGTGAGATCTAACCTTTTGCCAAATTTAGGAGGGATACTCCATAGGTTTTGGTTTATTTTCGAGTGTCAAAATATGTGAAAAGAAAAGCCGTATTTTTTGATTGCTTAAACTAAACTTAAATATTTGATATTAATATCCACTAGTACGCGTTCCTGAGTAAAATGTTCTTGACAGACAGACAGATAACAAAGTGATCCCATAAGGGTTCCCATTTTTTTAGAACCTTTTAATGACGTTATCAGAAAATAATTCGAAAGCATCTCCAAACGATCCTCAAGGAACATCTAAAGACGCTTCCTCAAATACGGCTAAGAAAGGAACAGACGGTATAGTGATTAGATACTTTAAGATTTGGAAGGAAAATAATGAATGAGTGATTTAAAAAAAATATACAGAAAACCTTTTTAAAAACAACCTTTTATTTAAAAATAATCATCAATGTTTAAATGTAAATATATTAATTATAATATTTATTACATGTGACGTTTGATGACTCAAGCTAACGAACTCAATTTCTCAATTACTCATGACATGGTTTTCCTCATTCCATGTCTCTATCTTACTTAGCCCGGCCGAAGGCACCACTCTGGGTTTACGAGTAGTCACTGAAGGGTTCTGCAATCCACCTAAAGGCTCCTCCACCTTCCAGCTCCATCCTTAGAGCCTTGTCACCGTTTACTATGAAAAGTGCTCATGAAGATTAATCAAATGAGTCCATACTCGGTGCATTTACTAGGAGGCGTTGATATATTTCCATTTTCCATCCTTTGATCTATCCATTTTCCAGCTGCATTATCAGATCACTCGGTGGTACCAAATCACAGGTATCTGTAAAATTTTAATTCGATTCGATGACCCGTTGAGAAGTTCTTTCGTACGGAGACTTTCCTGGCTTTATCATCAGTTCCTGGTGAAAATCATGGTTAACTATTTAAATTCAACTTGTATAGGTACAAAGTATGGTTGTTCATGCTACATATTTAGGTAGCGTCGACCAGATTTAGGAAGATCATGAACATGTCTAAATTCATGGTATTAAGACTTTACTTTGCTCACTGCTTTGTTTTGCTTTGCTTGCTTTGATTAATGGGTAGTTCATCAAGATAAGTTGCATTGAACAATTCAACTACGTCTTTTTGGGTGTATATCTTATCTCCAAATGCGATGCGACAAAGTTATAATTTGGTTATTATCAATATTTATTGGCAAATGAAAATATTTTTATTGATAACAAAAGTTTAAACCAGAATTTAAGGAAAAATAAAATCGACCAAAACTAAGCAAAAGAACCAAAAAAAGTCCATTGCGTTATGCTATTTTTTTATTGTTTTTTTTTTGAGTTAAATTATACGTATTACCACCCAGTTATCGATGACATTGCATAATTGTTATTACTTATTAATACTTTTTTTTTATGAGCCATATTTTTCAATATCCTTTCGTCTGTAAAAAAAATACTTTTTCAAATACATATTGTAACAAAAATATGGGGTTATCGTCAAAAAATCTATGACGTCATACATGCTACACGTATGTATTTTTCATATTTAAAAACATGCCCTAAAGTAATAAAATTTGACCGGTTTGGACGTTTTTCTCAAAAGGGAACATTTGAATTTATAAAGAATTTATTCCATACTTTACGCAAGCACGGTTTTTATAAATAACCTACATTTTCCAACTATTTATTTATTTAAGAAGCCAATAGTTATAAACATTGCAGCTACTACGAAAAATGTTAACAGTAATGGGAGCAAAGAGTATTTTTTTTTCTCAACGGAAATGAACGTCCTATTCAAGCCGAAAATGCAGAATAGCCAATCTTACAACAAATTACATTCAAGCGGCCCTATCGACTCGGGAATACTATTAAGGGTTCAAATTAGAAGGCCGACAATAAATCTTCAGCGGTAAGCCGGCATAATTAGCGGCGCTCTCCAATAAAGACTGATGACTCGACAGTGCGTCCACCATTAACAACACGGGCCTCTCTGACCGACAGATTTCCATTTGTAGCCCACTGTGCAGATAGGAGCCACTTTGTATTGCATGCTTGTTTATACGAAAGCTTTGTCAGACGTAATTAAACGGTCGAGTGAAAATTCCGTCAGTCTCCTTGTAAGTTTGCTTGACGATAATGGACACTATTAAAAGTTATTACCAAGAAAAAAAATATTAATTTTATAAATTGAAATAACAATAGAAATTAATAATAATAATAATAATTGTTTGTCTCCGACTTTACCGTCCATATATGAAATACATAATATTATATACATAATTAATAAAAATAATTTATCATTCATTTATCTATTATTTAGAAGGTTTTTTTGCATGCACATTTAAATGTGTTTTTGTCCAATATTACATGATCCGTGAATCATAGTCTTATCTAAAATAAAGCGATATTATTTTTATTACGGTTTTGTGGGTGTTAGTCGATACTTTTTTACTATTATTATTTCGTCTCACAGGAAAAAGAGCTTGTACCTATTCGTGTACATAATGCGCTAATTGACTTATTAAAAAAAAATATGTGAACGAGTTTTCTAAATATATCATAACAGTTAAAGAATTAAAAACATTATTAAAAAAGACATTCTACAATCAAATGTGATTCTGTTCATAGATTTTATTATCTTAGAAAGTCTATTTTTATATTTTCTTGATAAAATATTATATGATATATTTAGTAGTAAAGTCCCATAATAGCTACTTCAACACGTGTGGGTCTATTGTAGTGGTACAGTTATTTTTATAATTTAATTTCATCATCATCATCAGCCCATTTTTACCCCACTGCAGGGGCTTAGGCCTCCCCCAGGGTGAGAAGGGGGGCTTTGAGCTTAAGTCCACCACGCTGCTCCACTGCGGGTTGGGAACTGTAACGACCGCCATCTATTGATAGCGTCCGGGACCGACTGCTTAACGTGCCCTCCGAAGCACGGTGTTAGTGATATTTGTACTTAAGTCAGAAAAACTCATTGGTACACGCCCGGATTCGAACCATGGCCTTATGGGGCCTTATAAATTTGAGACAGGTTCGTTGCGCTCTGGGCTATCACGACATCATGATGTCGTGAATTTAATTTACGAAGCAGGTAATAACAAGCACTAACTAGTCAAGGTAATAGGTATAGTACCGATAAGATATCTCTTCTTTTATAATAAAATTTTCTGTCTGATTACGATAGATATAACTTACAATACAGAACATATTGACGCAAATTCAATGCGGTATATTGATTTGTATGAAACTGGTAAATATCCAGAAACATGTATATTCTGTTATCAGATAAGAATACCTAACTTTATTGTTTGGTTATTATCGAAAATTGTTCTATTTTACAGTCAAATTGGTGGCCATTAGACATTTTGATTATATTTAAGTTGCGGAATATAATTATGACATAAAGTTTTGCTGTTTGATTTGCTATATTTATGTTTTTGAGATGCGAGTAAAAATATTTTTTTTCTTAATATATTGATTTATATTTCTTTACACAATGGAAACTTCTTTTAAGTGATTTTCACGAATGACTTCTTTTAGTGCAATCACGCATACAAGTTCAGAGATAGTCAGCATAATACCTATATAATAAAATTTGCCCTGGTACCTTTGTTCCGTGGTTTTTATTTCTGGGTGAAATTTTTTTTCCTGTTTCTCTCTTAAAGCAGCAGAATTTTTTGGAAAATGATTCAAATGATTAAGATAATTTTTGCTCATATTTTGTTCATCATACTTTGTTGTTCATATTGCGATCCTGTTAGATGTGAAAGACACCAATATTATTTTTTTTTTGGTAGGGTTATAATATACCTGCAAACCTACTATACCTACCTTCCAAAGTCCCTAAGAAATACCTAACTATACCTACAAAAATCATTCCATTACATTAATTTATGCCCTTATAACATTTTTTATGTACTGAAATATCAACAATATCCACATTTTCACATTGCCATCACTTAAAGTTATATTTATGGGACTATATTTGTACAATGAATTCCTCCAAAAAAATTCCTCTAAAAACTGTCATTTTTTTAGTCAATTCAAGAACAATATTCAAGTGACTTCAAGTTAATTCTTTCTTTTAATCCCAAAAGACTCACCACAAACATTCCTTTATGCGGTCATTGTCCTTTCATTTTTCAATTTTAATAATTTTTTCAGACTTTTGATTATACATTTACATTTGTGAAATTAATACTTGCAACCGAAAATATTGATGTGATTATTCATTATCCTTATTAGTGTACTGAAAACTAGCATTTTCTTTGCCATTTTTTTTTTAATATATTGATTTATTTTTCTTAGCACAATGGAAACTTCTTTTAAGCGATTTTCACGAATGACTTCTTTCAGTGCAATCACGCATACTTACGACCAGTCGTAAGTAGTTACAATATAGAAAGCTAAGTATCTTCGTCTTCACTTATATCTCGTTGAGATGGAATTATTTCATCAAAAATATCTATAATGTACTGAGAAGACCTTTCTTCAATTTTAGTATTTATGTGTATTACCTATAATTATTAGAAAATTATGTGACAGCGGTTCTATGATATGTCTTTATACAAGGAAGATATTGTTAGGAGATTTATTGTTATGGACTAATTAAATTATCCCTGGACGTTAAATACACGTTTATTTTAGCTGTTTTCGTTTTCGTTTATTTCTGTCTGCTTACTTGTTAATATTTTTCGAAATTGCTTCACTTTTAATCAGTTTTCATGGTATACAAGCGTTTAAGAAAAAATCATTAAATTCACGTCTATATACTAAAATTTCATGTCAGTGAAATCCGCGAAGACACTGAAAATTTTCATTTCATAATCTATTGGGTTAAAAGTTAAGAAAATTTATTTTAATAATTTATTGGTCAACATACAATAATGCAAACAGATAAAATAAAGTGTAATCTTGATTCAAAACTATAGATTATTAATAATAAACCTATTATAACAGTAATCTCTAAAAAAAACAGCCGTATTTTCAATGTATGTATAAAAAGAAATAATTCTGAAAAATTCTGACACGATACTCCTTATTGAAACAAAATAAACACACATTTTCCAATTCTCTATATGTCTAAACAATAACACACGCATTTCTTAGCTTAAACACGGAACAAAGTGAAACAGAGCTATTAGTGCTGTGGCGAGCCGAGCGGCCCTTGCGATGGCCTTCTCAGTAAATATAGCTCACAGCGACCGCTAGCCAGCTCTCGGCTAGTTCAATCACAACGCGATAACCGACGCAAATTATCACAAAATGGTACGATTACAGCATAATCGTCAAACGGTAGAGTCAAAGCCGCCGCGACGAACATATGTCTGCAAGTGCGAATTCGTGTAACTTTGAGTGAAGTGTTCTATTCATGGACATGTCGTCGACGGCGTCGCTATCGGGAAGGAAACGTATGTATTTATAATTATTAGAAACTCTATTTAGATGAACATACGTTTGTAACGCATCGTTTCGTCGTTTACGAGATTTCTCGGTGTTAATTGTAACGATGATGCTGTCGTGAGAGTTGTAATTGTTGTTACATAAACAAATACTGTTTACAAATTGTAAACGAAACATTGTTACCGAACGTCGAATATAAATTGTTTAAGAATTTGTAATGATAATAATGGAATTACTTTTAAAATTAAATCTATACATTTTTTACTACGATATACATTTTACCGCTTGTTCTATAAATTATCCTTGTTAAAAGTACTGCATTGGCGTCGAGCGGGCGTTTTACATTCCAGAGTCAACAACCGCTTATTAGTAATCAATACTCTCATAATGTAAAATCCACATTGATTTAAAGTTCTTTATAACCCATTTGTTGTTGTTGTTGTTGTTGTGATGTATACATTATAAAATAAAAAAAAAAAAAAAAATTTCTTTCCTTGTATCATATCAGTACATAGCATGTGCATAAATACTTATTCTATATTTATATCTATAACATAATGGATTATAAACACATTGTTGTTGTTTTTTATTTTACAAAATACACCAATTTTTTGGTGAAAGTAAATTCTTTTGTATTGTCAATAACTAATATTGTGCTTTACACATATTTTTTTTTATTGTTATTTAATATTTATTTATTATTGTTTATTTATTATTATTGCTTATTGTTATTTATTTATTATTTATATATTATATATACAGTATTTCTTAAATTTTAGATTCAAAACTAAACTTTTGTTTTTCATTGTGACAATCATTTCGGGTTCCTCGAAAGGATAGACAGACAGCACTAACGAATAGTGACCTATAAAAAGGAAAGCCAGCCTTGACAAAGTCGGTGATAGAAACCCTGTCTTTGATAATATGGTATTGCAAACCCTAAGTATTAGAATAGAATAAATAAAAAAAAAGAATATATTTAATTGCAAAAGCTGTCTAGCGCCTTGATTCCTTCCTTTTCTGCAGGCCATCCTTCGCCATCGGTTTTTTTTTGTTTTACCCTTGCGGTGGGAAGGCGGATTAAACTCTACAGTTTCCGCGCGCTCGAGCGCACGGGGTATGTGGAGTTGCACCCACTAAACAACCGCCTGAATCAGAATAAGGACGCATGTCGTTTGCCCAAAAGCTCCAACGACTTCGTCGAAGCAGCCAGGAGGCACACTAGGGTGTCACCGGCGTGAATATCGCCATCGGTAGGCAGAGAATATACTAGTAAATCTTTACTTACTTCGGTTTCCACTACTTTAGTTTTATCTGCGTACATCAATAGTTCAATGTAAGCTTGTCAACTTTGACTACTGAAAATTTGGACAACCCGAATATTTCTGTAGTTCCTTTGGAGCTGAACATAAGACAGTATAAAATTATCGGGTATATAATAAACAAATCTAGAGCAAAGAAGCACGCGAAAAGTAAGTATGAAAGAGACCTCACAACAAAGTGAACTTAAGTGTGTTAGTGTGACATTCTATTTTCATGATAATTTTTTGATTTAATTTTATTATTTATTTGGCTATTTAATAATATATTGAAATAATAGTTCACGGTAAAGGTATTATCATTTATATGTGAACATATATTTCGATAGCTATAATAATGTCAGTAAATGAACAATCTAGAATCAACAGCGATCGCTAGATGTCTTCTGGTTACTATTGACTGACCGGTTGGCCGAGTGGTTAGAGACCCTAACTGCGGAGATGAGGTTCGCGGGTTGGATCCCCGCTCGGGACAAATATTTGTGTGCATGAACTTATCTAGTTGTTCCGTGTCTGGCTGTAAAAGTATCTATGTATGTATATATTATAAAAAAAATAATATTTAAGTATATATATATATCTTTTGTCTAGTACCCCATAATACAAGCATAATACTTGCTTACTTTGGGACTAGATGACGCTGTGTGGGATGTCCCAGATATTATTATTATTATTATATTATTGACAAACTTTCTCGATCACAGTTGTACTCAGCACTTTACTGGAAACCGATCACTATGGAAGCCTGATTAAGGAGTTGACGTGTCCAAAATGCTCGCGTTACATGAAGCCTCCCATACACTTGTGTGTTGATGGACACAGTCTCTGCGGCCCGTGTTTCGGGAAAGCATATCAATGTCATGTTTGTCAGGTATGGATATCTTACAATACATTTGTGTAAGAACGGTAAAATTATAATTTTATTAGGAAAACTATAATGGTGGGTATTGTTTTGATAATTCACAATTATACTGACCTATGTATTAGTAATATTATAATTTTACATAGCTTTAGTCGTAGAACGATTGTAATGTTAGTAAAATAGTACCTACGCATTGTAAGGACGCATTGAGTTGTAATGATTTTTGTCATTGGAAATGCTGTCATTGGAAATGACTTTCATTTTGTTGGAGTATAGAGGGTCATTTGGGAGTTTTGTGAGACAGGCAGATTGCACAAAGAGTTTTCGAGATATCGGAATGAACGTGGTGTCAAAAGACGCAGCTCAGCGAGCCCGATATCTTGAGAACTAGGTCCGAATAAGAAAAAAATAAAAAAACGGCTCGGAGTAATTAGACGGGAGATCGACTAAGACTAAAATTGTTAGAATCGGACAACCGGAAGTAGTGGTTAAGGGTGCCCTTAGTTGGAAGTCGGATATGCGTCGGTGTTACGTTTCGTACTAATTCGGTTTGTTCGATCGAAATGTCGTACATAATGTTATATTTCGAAGTTTTAAGCTTATTCAGATACAGTTATGTTATTTTTTTTGCGAAAAAAATTTATTTCGAAAAATATTCTCCAAAATATGTGTGTTTACTTTATTCCGTTAGGTTCATTTCCAATGTCGTAAGAAGTTGGTGCGAAAGCAGGAGATCCGTTGATTTTTTTAATGCTATGTAATTCTAACACTAGAAAATATAACGAATTAAAAAAATAAGATTGGCCTTCATAATTTGATTTATTTTATAATTTATTACGGTTTTATATTAAGTATATATTAAGTTAAAACAAAAAGTAAAAAAATTAAAGAGAGAAACGTTTTTTTAAAGTCTATCGATTTTACTCTATTGTAAAAATGATAACACATACCTACAAGCATCAATCTTGGTATGAAACTTTATAGTAAATGAAAAAATAAAAAAAGGGTTTTTCAATATTAGCATAAAAAAAAATGATTCGCCATCGTCACGTCACATCTATCTTAACCAGTCCAATTTAGTTTTGCCTAAAGTGCAACCACCAGTTAGAAAACTCAAGCATATTACAACAAAATTACAAAATGTATTTTACAGAGAGGGATTCAAATTCTTTAAATAATATTTGTTCAATTAATAAACTTGAGTTGCAAAAGTCTTAAATAATTTACTAATAGCTTGGTTAATGAGTAAACCAGAGCGATACTATTACAATAGTTTATATAAGTAATTTTGTGTCTGAGTATATACTGGGTGTTCAGGTGAATGTAGTTCCAACTTATAGAGGATGTTGAGCTTACCGAACTAAACAAAAAGATTCAAATAGTAAAAAGGCGCAAATTAACGGTTACCGAGAAAAACATGTTAAAAGTTCAATTTTTTTTAACCTTTTATGTAGTTCGGTAAGCTCTACACGCTCTATTAATTTGGACTGCGTTCAGCCAAACACCAAATATACTAAGATTATTTTAATTATTGTTAAATTATTCATAATTATTATAGATTTTTTGGCACTAACCACAGTGACCAAGTCTAGTACTCATATCATTTTTGTATTGGCTGCAGTACCAAAAGTTGCGGGTTCGATTCCCGCACGGGACAAATATTTGTGTACATAATACGTCTATTTGTTCCGTGTCTGGGTGTAAAATATTCATATGAAAGTATTTTTGCAGGTCTGTTCACAATAATAATTGGCGCAGCCCACCGTTCCGAGCCAAACTTCACTTTCTTGACTTCCTTAGTGACCCCTGGCATTCACAACAGGAAAACTACTTAGAAGTGATGATAGGAATTAACGATTCAATAAAATTGAACTTAGACCCCTAGTTTTCGATAGTTTAGCTAAGGGCGTTTCAGCATTTTCTTGTTGTTCAAAACTTAGGGGATTCACGGACGCAAATTCTTTATTTTCCGGACCTCGTAAAACCGAATATGGACGGCCGTTTGAACGTTTGTATTCTGTTTATAGCGTTTCGGCTTCTAAATATTTTTTTTTTGTTGATTTGATTGGTTATTTGGAATGCCGCATGCACCGCGCACCGACATAGGCATATGACTGTGCAACAAAAATATGATTCTAGCAGTATAATCCATGCATTTATATGAATATTGACGTTTTCTTCTTTTATTCCAGAAAGACTTCTCCCAAATCAGACCTGTGGTGTTGGAGTCGTTGGCCAATAAAGTCCTGTTTCCTTGCACCAACGATGGCTGTCCTAAACATGCAACACTAACACAACTAGAAAAGCACACGCCACATTGCCAATATCGTATCATAAATTGTTTTATGGCTAGAGTGTATGGTAAGACTTTTGTTGACATATTTGTTTTTATTTTTTGTTATTTCGAATTTATTTTGTTAAATATTGACTGACCTATTAGCCCAGTGGTTTGAGATCTTAACTGCGGAGCCAAGGGTCGCGGGTTCAATTCCCGCCAGAGATATATAAATATCTATACATGTATATATTATAAAGAATATGTAAGTATGTATATCGGTTGTGTAGTACCCATAATACAAGCTTTGCTTAGTTTGGGACTAGATGGTATTTTTATTATATTGACTTTCAGTTGTCTTTCAATAACTTTATCAACACTATAGGTATTTACAAGGTGTGTCAAATATCGTTTGCTGATTACATTCATAAGATTAGAGTATCCTTGAGCTCAATTACATACGCGTTAAAGCGATAGGGTATACATTCATTTTTAGGCTGTGATTTATCTTTGTATGCTTAATACGGACATGTGTATATACATTACTAGATAATGTTGATACATATTTAATTGATTTTGGGTATAGGTAATTTCCAGGATGACTGTGAAATCGAAATAAAAATTTTAAAAAAACCCTTGTTTTTTTTTTATTTTTGTAAATATGAACTTAAAACAATAAAAGCTTGTAGTAAATACTCTTTGAATTGTCTACATGAACTTGTCAGTAAAAAAAATATTAAAAAAATAAACCGTGAACTTTAACTATATCACCCGTCAAAAATTTTATACTGTGTATGTACCACATGTTCACAGTCAAAATGAATAGGAGTGAAAAATTTAGTAAAACACCTAACGGTTAGCAAACTCACATAGATCTTGGCCTTACGACTTTCGAGGATACTATAAAAATGTTACAAAATAAAGACAAACGTAAGCTTATTTTGTTTAGTACCTACACTGTACTAAATAAAACAAGAGTACGTGGATATCCTGAATAAATTATAAACTTTATTCACCCAGGGGACTGTAAATGGGAGGGCAGAGCCGGGGAATGGATGGACCACTGTTTCTTGGAACACAAACAACGGGTGACCGAACTGCCGTTCATCACGGTCAAAGACCGCTGGGACGCAAAGCGCATCGAGCCAGTTCTGAACTACTTCCTCATGAGGTGCTTCGAGAGAGTATATAATGTCTATCAGATATACGACAAACGAGGAGGTAAATGAACTTACAGTACCGTACCTACTATTAATGAAATAATGCCTATCGGCCGCCTTCGTATTTCCGATTGTGACCGAACGAATTATTTTCATAAAACATGCATAAAACGAATTCTAACGTCACCTCTTCCCGAAAAAACAGACCAAATGCGAGTTTCGTCCCCAGTAATTTTTTTAATGATTTACGTATTTATTTCTACTTACAGCCAGATGGCACAAAAACACTATTATAATAATCATATTAAAATTAAATATATTTTGATATCTATTGACTGTAAATTAACGATTTTCCCATTTTTTTATTTAACGACCGCTTAGCCTAGTGGGTAGCGACCCTGGTTCGAATCCCAGGTCGGGTCAGTATTTGTATGATGGATTGATACTGGTACCGGGTCTTGGTTGTTATATGTATGTGGTGTCTTCGCTTGGTACCCAAAACACAAGCTAATGCTTAGTTTGGGACCTAGACGTTGTTGTGATTGTGTGTGTTATTATTATTATTAGTATTATAATGATATCTCTGTTTAATTATGCAGTATTTTTTTCTCCTCTAAAAGTGCTAATTCTGAATCACGTGGTTTTAGAATTCAAGAGGTACCTTTTTTGAATATTACATTAGTAAATAAATAAATGAACTTGTGTTTGTTAGAATCATTACCAAAACCGAATGAAATCATAAATTAACTAAGCAAATCCATATTTCATTATGACACATTCATCTAATATATTGTTCCTCGTTTTCCAATGTACAGCGATAAATATATTTACCAAGAAAAACGGATCTATTGTTTGTTTAGTAAGAGAATTTTAGTTATCTTCTATTAATGTACCGTAAGACTGTATAGGTATTAAACAAAAATTACTTTGTGATTTTTAAACTTGTAGTCTTAACTGTCAGTTTAATTCTATTTTTAGCGTTACTCTAAATTTTATTTTTATGGATATCTAAATATTTTTTAAGCAAATTTTCCAACTAATTTCCAAAATTTTGTTTACAAAACTTTCATTACGAAATTGAAGTATTCGAGCACTGAAAGCGATAAAAGTACCTAAAATCTTATAGTCGAATCTATCGAATATCTCGTTGAATTCTCAAATTATAATTTTGTCGCATATTAAATACCGTACCACTTTTAGATAGCAATTACATCAAAACATAATAATAATAATAATTGGCTACCACAGCATCGGTCAGCAGCACAGTGTCGTGATAGCCCAGAGTGCAACGAACCTGTCTCAAATTTATAAGGCCATAGAGCCATGGTTCGAATCCGGGCGTGTACCAATGAGTTGTTCTGACTTAAGTACATTAACTATCACTGACTCCGTGCTTTGGAGAGCACGTTAAGCAGTCGGTCCCGGACGCTGTCAATAGATGGCGGTCGTTACAATCCCCAACCCGCAGTGGAGTAGCGTGGTGGATTTAAACTCCAAACCCCTCGTCACCCTGGGGGAGGCCTAAGCCCCTGCAGTAGGGTAAAATGGGCTGATGATGATGATGACAGCATCGGTATTGCAGTTCCGGTGACAATACTTAACAAAGTACATAGAAAATATACTTTTTAAACCAACGCTTCATACAATACCAAATACAAAATGGTATTTGCTCTATACAACTTACCTTACTATACTTACCTTTGAATCAATATTATAATATAAAAATTTACATATTTTTTGTTCTACCTAATGATTCGCATCATTTGAACAAAATTTATTGGGTTTTTTCATGCTACGCTGGATAGCCCTTCATCAACTTCGATTTAAGAGTTTATACCATAAGCCCGGTCTCGCTGGTTCGGTACGAGTTGAGGGCAGTTGAACTCCAACCTATCTACGGAACAGTGATATTTATAAGAAGAAATTTTAACACTAAATGATTCCGCAATATTATTATGACTGTAAATAACTCAATATCGGACAAAAACTGTTTGAATAGGTTTATTTGTTCCATTGGCACCATTTTTATCATAAACAAATTTATTACTCACAATTAATTTATTTGTTATCTTCAGTTTATTATTACTTATTGTTGCAATCCATAACGGAATTCAATGTACAAATAAAAATGTATATCTATGAAAACATAACTTACGTATACATCACAACGACGTCTAGGCCCAAACTGCATTAGCTTGTGTTTTGGATACCAAGCGAAGACACCACATACATATATCAACCAAGACCCGGTACCTGTATTAACATTCGCCATATAAATACTGACCCAACCTGGGATTCGAACCCGGAACCTCCAACTTCGTAGACAGTGTCGCTACTTACTAGGCTAAGCGGTCGTCACGTATGTATTTTAATATTGTTTGGGTATATGCTCGCACAAGATTTTTTTATACAACCATAAGGAGATTAAACAACAATAAATAATGCCCGTCAGTACATAATAAAGGTATTGTTAAAATTGTGGCGAATGAGTTAGTTTTTTCTTGGGGTGTAAGAATATTTCCCATTATATTACATTAGAATATCGATAGTTTGTCAATATCGAGATTATTGTTTCAGGGAGGATGATGTGGACTGTGTTGGTGAACGACGAACACGCTGACAAATTCTACTTCGAGGTGGACATATTTCTGCCTACTATACCAAGCAAAAGAATCGTTTACAGGTAAATCAGGCCTTCTGATATTACACAATGAGTCAAAAAGTCGCACGTAAAGTTTTAAATTGTGAGATTTTCTTCAGAGCCAGAAAGCTTGTGAAAATAGAAATACTAGTGAATGAAATATTTTATTTCGTCTATGTAAGTTTGGTGACGTAACTGTTATCAAATCCAGCTAATTAGGTGTTTAATCAATCTGAAAGCACTGTCTCCTCGTACGACCCTAACCACATTTTGTTGTCATAATTCCATCAATTAATGGATAACCTATTTGGGCAATACGTAAAAAATAACAAGTGTAAGGGTAAAAACATACACTTATACAAGATTATGACTAAAAAACAATTTGTAGTTGAAATAGATTCTGTTTATAATTTTGGACAAACCAGTTTTAGTTGTTTACTTAATGTTGTTGCAAATTTCATAATATTAAGGAAGGTATGGTATTTTATAAGTAAATTACTAAGAAATGTTAACATATTTTTAGACGCCCTTGCAAGAATGAGAAGGACGCAGATTTTTTAGAACACACACAAAACGTGTACATTCCTGTTGAAAATATATTCTCTATGCTCGACGATAGCGAATCGTTGAATTTCACCATTCGAATCGGTAAGTTGTTCTTATTAAATACATTGTTAAAAACACAACTGACTGACAAATTGGTAGAGTGGTTATACCGGAGACCCCATCTGCAGAACCAAAGGTCGCGGGTTCGATTCCCGCCCTGTACAAATATTTGTGCGTGTGAACACGTCTATCGGTTCCCGCTCTGGGTATAAAATATATATGTATGCATTATACAAAAATTATATCTATGTATATCAGTTGTCCAGCATCAAAATATCTGTCTAGTTTGGAACTAGATGGCTGTGTCTGAGATAGCCCAAGTATCTTTGATGAAGAATATTAACTTTTCTATTTTATTATAAAAGACAATCCTAAATTTATATGTCCATATTCCCTGAACTTATAATATTACGTCCAGAGTTAATATTATTATATGTTACTAATATATTAATGTACCAATCAAACACAAAAGATTTAGTAGTAAAAACTTCGTGAATTTAAATATAGGCATCAAAATTATTTATAACTGTCAAAAAATAACCTATAGAAATATATTCATTTCAGACTAAAGATGTGCAAAATTCACCGTTATTATCAAAGTAAAAGTCATTTTATTAATTTATAATAAATATACAATTTTGTAATCACAGATTTTTTGTAATTTTCTTTGCCATATTTGAGAATATTTATTTAGGTACCAAAATCATAGAGAACAATAAACCACAAACAATCACAGTACGTTCACGTTACGCTCATCAGACCTAATGTCAATGACAATAAATATGAAATGTCAATCATTCAATTGTCAAAATATAAATGATTTGCCAGCATAGTGAAAAACTAATAAATACAATTAAATAAAAATGGTAATAAATAAAAATAAAATATACAATTTTGTAATCACAGAGTTTTTTTTTCCATTTCCTTTGCCAAATTTGAGAATATTTATTTAGGTACCAAAATCACAGAGTAAAATAAACCACAAATAATCACAGTACATTCACGTTAAGCTCATTAGATCTAATGTCAATGACAATGGATATCAAATGTCAATCATTCAATCTCAAAATATAAATGATTTACCAGCTTAGTAAAAAACCAGGAATACGTAATTTCTCCTAAATTAGTTATACAATTCATCGTAAATAATTTTAGAATACATTTAAATATACGTATAAACTACTGTTTAAAAAAAAATAATAATCAAATTACTTAAGAATTTGTATTTAACTTACATTAATTTTAAAAATACAGTGTGCCATAAACAAAATGTCATCTTGGTATTGTTTTAATCACGCAATTCACATTTCAATACTTTTTAATTACTATTCTTCCCTGCAATGATTTCATGGTACAAACATACATAATAATCAGGATTAATTCCAATATTTTTTTATAGATAAAATTGATTGTTGAACGTTATAGGGATATTTCAAGGATTGTCCTTACGAAATACATTGTTGATATTGCTGTTCACTATGCACTGTGTAATTAATGTCATTTAGAAATATATATCCTTCAAAAATATTCGATACGCTTCGCGAAATAATCATAACAGTCTATGTACGTATCTATTCTATTTTGGAGTTTTTTTTTACAGACAAGGTAAATCTTCCTTAAATATTCCGTCCACACAAAAAATGTTTTTTTTTTTTCGTTTTCAGGAGAAGTAGAAAATTTACCTTTGTTAGAGACCTCGTCCGAAAGCGAAAGCATGATTATGCTCCACAACGAAGAGCTCAGAGATGACAAACATTAGCCGGCCGATCGATTCAAGATTTGGCATTACACTACAATCAATTCAAAAGGGTGCCAGAGAGCAATTTCGTTGCTCAAATGATTGTGATATTAAATTTTTAATAAAATTCTTTCCTCGCGACATTTGTAAATAATTTTTAATAAATTCTACCATTATATGAAACAAATTTTATGATTTCAACCTTGCAAATAAGAGTTCCTTGTCTGAATCTGCATTAAGATAGTGGAGTGGAAACAACCATTTTATTACTATTATAGCCTAATTATAGCCTTACAAGTATTTCCTTGAAGTTTGGATGGCTGAACATTTTTTATAACCACAAAAATAGTGGTGATAAAATACTAGTATACACATTTTTGAGTACTGAAATCCGTCTTCATCATCAGCCCATTATTTCCCCACTGCAGGGGCTTAGGCCTCCCCCAGGGTGAGGAGGGGGGCTTGGAGCTTAAGTCCACCACGCTGCTCCACTGCGGGTTGGGAACTGGAACGACCGCCATCTATTGACAACGTCCGGGACCGACTGCTTAACGTGCCCTCTGAAGCACGGTGTCAGTGATATTGTGTACTTAAGTCAGAAAAACTCATTGGTACACGCCCGGATTCGAACCATGGCCCTATGGGGCCTTATAAATTTGAGACAGGTTCGTTGCGCTCTGGGCTATATCACGACACTAAATCGGTCTTACAAATTGTAATTATATATTTAAAGATATTTGATTGACGACCGCTTAGCCTAGTGGGTAGCGACCCTGCCTACGGGGCTAGAGGTCCCGGGTTCGAATCCCAGGTCGGGTCAGTATTAATATGATGAATATTGATACTGGTACCGGGTCTTGGTTGATAAATATATTAAAAAAAAATATTTATATAAGTATATATTATAAAGAATATTTAAGTATGTATATCAGTTGTCTAGTAACCCATAACACAAGCATAATACTTGCTTACTTTGGGACTAGATGGCGCTGTGTGGGAAGTCCCATGTATTATTATTGTATTATTATTATTTAAAATATTAATCAAATTTAATATAATAAAAAGTAGTGACCACACAGTGGTCAAAATTTGACGGTGCTCATTTTTTTAAACCACGAATAATAATTAGGAAAGAGTACATCATTTCAAGTTCCAACAAACGACAGACCGTTTTTTTTTTTTTTTTAATTTAAATTTATTCAGGAAACAAAAACAGTCGTATACATGGATTACACATAAAAAATAATAATAATAATGTTTAGAACATTGTCACGACCAACAAAATGCTTCTCCAAAAGAAAAGAGAAAATTAAACAAAAAATAAATGAACAAAATCACTTAATATAACATTTTGCTCGTATGGTTGACATAATTTATAACACATTAGATACAGATGTGAGCTTTATGCACTACTACTTTGCATAAACTTCAAGTATGCTAAATTTTGCACTCCTCTGTGCTTGTAGTATGCTTAAAAAGGGATTGAAAGCTTTTTTTTTCATGTATTAACATATAGATTACCAAATCAAATGGTATGATTCCATGGTGGAAGTTTTTCTTTCACGTATTAATACATAGATGCACGATAATTTTTCTCACTGTATCAATAATGTATATATTTATATTTGTACGAAGTTTTGTACATCATACATTACAATACTCGTGACTGTAACAGCCTTTCAATCGACGTAAATGAATTGAAATATATATTTTCAGCTTTATTTGTGTCAATATTTTCAATTATGGCAGTAACACTAAAAAGTAATGGATAACATATCTATACATAGAAGGAACTCACTATCTTTCATCAAGGACTGTACCGTTACTTAAATATCGAAATTTGTTTTTAGGGGTACAACAGTTAAAATGTAAAGACAATCCCAGTTAAAGTGAATTGTTCTAATCATTACATCGCCGATCTCTTGCGATAGCTGTTTTCGATTGTAATTAAAGTCCAAGGGCTAAACATATGTTTTCTTGGGTTACTGCTTTGGCATTTAGTAAGTTATAATAAAATAATAATAATAAGAACACATACAATCACAACAACGGCTAGGTCCCAAACTAAGCATTAGCTTGTATTTTGGGTACCAAGCGAAGACACCACATACATATAACAACCAAGACCCGTTACCAGTATTAATATTCATCACATAAATACTGACCCGACCTGGGATTCGAATTCGGGACCTCCAGCTTCGTAGGCAGGTTCGCTGCCCACTAGGCTAAGCGGTCGTCAAGCAAATGAAAATATTAATGATGTAATTGTTTTAATATGGGCTGTGAAGAGTTGATGTATATGTACACATCCAACATCTGGGCCGGGCGGCTGAATAGATTATTAAGTACATGTCAAGCATATGTTGAGAGTCATGGTTTCATGTACAATGTTAGGAAGAGTGAGTTTATGGTTTTTGTGACGCGTACTGGGTGTGTGACTGAGATGCCACCCGTTAAGTTGTGTGGAGTCTCTCTAGAAAGGGATACGCAGTTTAAGCACGTGGGCCGCCAGGTGACGCCTGACTTAGTGGAAGACCATGACATTGAGAGGGAGCGGGAGGGCCTTATCAGTAAGAGCTAATATGATAGCCCACAGGTTTTCACGCTGTTCATATGAAGTTAAGATAACACTTTTCAGAGCATATTGTACATCCCTTTATACGTGCAGTCTATGGGTGAGTTACGCGAAAAAATCATACGAGGCCCTCCTTGTCCAGTACAATAACGCGTTCAGGGTCTTGATGGGGCTGTCTCGATACTGTAACGCGTCGGGCATGTTAGCACAGGCGCGCACCGATTGCTTCTATACCACGATGCGCAAGCGGTGCGTATTTCTGGTGCGCCAGGTGCGACGCAGTCCCAACACTATCCTGGCGATTATATTAAAAAGGTGTTATTGTCCTTTTATTGGTCGCTGTGGCCCCCTTCGTATAGTGTAAACTGGTCGCTTAAGAGAGGGCATGGGTTCATGAATGGAATAGCATCAGTTACTAAATATCCTGAAAATTGTGACTTGTTGTGATTTGTGTTTTTTCTCGGATAGCTATTTCATATAGGGTAGATATAGTATTGACATCTTGTATACGACTCAGTTAACTTTTACAATTTGATATTGATTTGTAGTTTGTTTTAACTTTGGCTGTTATATTATGTTAGGTACTAATATTTAGGTTGTAATTTAGGTGTTTTACTAACAAACGAGTCTTTGTTACTTGATATGAAATAATAAATAAATGTACTTATCTCTGAAACTAGCAACTAGGACTCGTAAGAGCTAAATTATATTTCAAGTGGACTTAACAGTACATATACCAAACCAAATATAGAAAATCACTGTGATATAGGAAAAAAACATTAAAATAATACTAAAAAAATTAGTACAATGGTTATTTTTTTCTTAATTACATTGATATTCTTGTTCATTTTTATTTAAAACACTAGATAAAGTCATATATCATATATTGCTTAGCCTAGTGAGTAGCGACCCTGCCTGCAAAGCTGGAGGTCCCGGGTTCGAATCCCAGGTCGGGTCAGTATTAGTATGATAAATATTGATACTGGTACCGGGTCTTGC